>CM033647.1:137880419-138078663 GCA_019512145.1 Engystomops pustulosus | reverse complement strand
ATCAAATCAATGTTCTTATAAACTGTGCAGTGCCCATACACCCCCCCATCAATCAATGTTCTTATAAGCTGTGCAGTGCCCATCTGCCCCTATCTCCCTATCAATAATCTTATAATCTGAGCAGTGCCCATCAAATCAATGTTCTTATAAACTGTGCAGTGCCCATACACCCCCCCATCAATCAATGTTCTTATAAGCTGTGCAGTGCCCATCTGCCCCTATCTCCCTATCAATAATCTTATAATCTGAGCAGTGCCCATCAAATCAATGTTCTTATAAACTGTGCAGTGCCCATACACCCCCCCCAGCTTGATGGGTTTGTGATGACAAAGGAATGTTTCCCCCCTACACAGCGCTGTAAGTAATAATTAAGGCATTCTGGCTCCCTTTAAACAATAACAAAACATTTTAAGTAAATCTACCACCAGGATGAAGGATCGAAAAACCCAGCACAGTGACATACTGGTGTGTGCCCCCCCTGACAGGATCTGCTCTTTACTTAGCTTTTTATGCCCTGGTTTTCACAAAAAAGGCTTTAAAAATTATGCAAATGAGCCTGAGGGGCTCAAGGTTCCATAGGTGTTAATGGAGCCTAGAACCCTCATTTGCATAATTTAAAGCCTTTTTTTCTTTAAAACGAGGGCATACGTAGATTAAAGAGGAACTGTCACCAGATTTTGATCCCCCTGACTAACAATCCCAGCTGATAAAGGGTTATAAGTCCTCCCCATATCACCTAAAATTAGCTGACAGTGGGGCACTGTACCTTAATTACAGTGCATATTTTCTGATATGCAAATTAGCTTTTCTGACTCATGTCTGGTATCTGTGACTCTTCTCTTTCTCAGGCTGGCAGTGAGCTACACCCCATTATTGTGACTGACAGCTCTGTGTCTCTTCAAATCCCTGCTCTGCCTCCTTGTACTTCGGGACCGTCTGCTAATATTCACCTACAGACATATAAAGCTCTGTGAACAGATGGGAAATATAGTGTCAATTTCATTACACGGTGCCTTGTGTTACATTCATGACATGTGACCAGTGACATCATCACAGGTCCTTTAGAGAGTCATAAGTGGTAGATTATAACCTTTCCCTATCTCCCTATCAATAATCTATATAATCTGAGCAATCAAATCAATGTTCTTATAAACTGTGCAGTGCCCATACACCCCCCCATCAATCAATGTTCTTATAAGCTGTGCAGTGCCCATCTGCCCCTATCTCCCTATCAATAATCTTATAATCTGAGCAGTGCCCATCAAATCAATGTTCTTATAAACTGTGCAGTGCCCATACACCCCCCCATCAATCAATGTTCTTATAAGCTGTGCAGTGCCCATCTGCCCCTATCTCCCTATCAATAATCTTATAATCTGAGCAGTGCCCATCAAATCAATGTTCTTATAAACTGTGCAGTGCCCATACACCCCCCCCATCAATCAATGTTCTATAGCTGTGCAGTGCCCACACCCACTAGAAGAAAATAAGGATTGAAAGAGAAGGCAGCGAAAGAAAACGAAGGGTAATAAAAAGACGCGAACAGAAAATAAAAAAGAAAAGACCCGAAAAAGGAAAAGAACAATAGTAAAAAAGAGTAAGATGCAGACGAAGGATCGGAAGGGAAAGCTGATAGAAAGATAGTCGCAAGCAAAAAGAAAAGGCAGAAAAAGTAAAAGCAAATAGATAGAGGAGTGAGTGGGGAGAAGGAGAGAAGAAAGAAAAAAAGCGAACAAGTAGTAAAAGGACAAAGGGGAAAAAAAAAGAGGGAACAGGTAAATAGAAGACAGAAAAGAAAAAACCGAGAAAGGGAAGAAATAAAGAGGAGAAAAGGGGGATGCCGTACCCCAAAAGAATATCCTTATAACCTGTGCAGTTCCCATCCCCCCAGTCAATATTCTTATAAGCTGTGCAGTGTATTTCTGCCCCCTCCCCCAGACAATATTCTTTTAAATTGTGCAATACCCATAGGCTGCCTCCAATCAATATTCTTAGAACTTGTGAAGTGCCAATGCGCCCCAAATTAATATTCTTATGAACTGTGCAGTGCCCACCTCTCACAACCAATATTCTTATAATCTGGGCAGTGCCCACCTCCCACAATCAATATTCTTATAATCTGGGCAGTGCCCATCCTCCACCACAGCCCCAAACCTCCACAAAGCATTGGACAGTCACCCCCACAATTCACACCCCTGCTGTCAATCATCGATAGGACCACCCACAGCCCTCAAGAAACATCTCCAGTCTAAGACCTCTTACCTCAAAGCGAGTTTGAAGGGTAAACTTTGCATCAAACTCACAGTGTGTGCTTGCTGCAATGTCTCGCCCAAAAAATGCTCACAATCCGGAATTGTAGAGAGACCTGCTGAGCTCAGTTCCGGTTTCTGAGTGTGTGGGCTGGACATTGCAGCAAGCACACAATGCAAGCATGACACATCAAACTTGCTCATGGGCGAGATGTCTAACAATGGTGGTCCAAGTGGTGGTTGTAATAAATGTCCCGAAGCAGCTGCCGTCATAAATAAAGACACCAAATAGGGAAGACTCGACAATCTGAAAATAAAAACAGTAGCCCCATACAAACAAAAAAATCTGGTTTTAATTACTGACAAATATGTTCAGCACATTCCCTTTAAATATGAAGAAGATGGCTAGTAATGGACTTCACTGTCTGCTTCTTAATTCTTCTTGAGGAACCAGCAGACACTGGGCTATGGCTTATATCTGGCAGATAGCGCAGCAAATCCATAGGAAAGCAGCATGTCTAATGTGCTGGAACACAGCTGCCTGCTCAGCAATAACTTTACATGCAGTTATTTACACTTTCATATGTCAATGACAGGGTAAAAAATATTACACTTCTATAAACTGTTTTGTTATAAAAAAACGTATCAGGTCCAAAAATACCCCCCAAACCAATCCTAGTGCTATAGGACTCTCCAACTAAATACTGTTTTCAAATAACAAAAATTGCAGCGGTAATCATTATTATAAAAATATGATAATTATACCGCAAGGGCATTGGGGCTGGAGCCTTATGTGCTAGATTTGCATAAAAAAGGCTTAAAAGGTCATTCATCAATTAGGTGGCAGAATTAGGAAGTGATTCCAGAGTGGCACCGGAGCACTTGTGGAATATATCTAATTCTGTCCGCTTGTGGAGCACTTCCAGGCGAATTAGCACATCCATAAAATCATCTTTACGTTGCTTGATGGGTTTGTGATGACAAAGGAATGTTTCCCCCCTACACAGCACTATAAGTAATAATTAAGGCATTCTGGCTCCCTTTAACCCCTTAACGCCGAAGCCACTTTTCACCTTCCTGACACGGCCCATTTTTTCAAATCTGCCCTCTGACACTATAAATGGTTATAACTTTGGAAAACGCTGAACATATCCAACGTGATTTGGAATTGTTTTTCTCGTGAAACAATTGACTTATGTTAGTTAAAAAATTTTGGTGGTATGTTTTGATTATTTATGAGGAAAATCAATATATTGGTGAAATTTGGAAAAATTTGCAAATTTTTCAGAAATTTTCTATTTGTTTCCACACAGAGTCATAAACACCAAAAAACAAATAACTAACATTCACCGAATTTCTACTTTAAATACCGGTGTGGTTTTTATGCATGACTCTTATGTTTGAGGATGTGATTGGCCTTTGAACGTTAGATGCGATTTTTCACATTTATAAAAAAAGTCAAAATCCTGCCTATTGAGGGACGGCTTCGGTTTCACAGTCCACTTGAGGAGACCTTAAATAAAAGTTAAACACCCCATAAACAAAAATCGTATGCAATTCGAAATTACTTCTTCTGGCAAATTAGTGTGTTTTTCATTAAAATGTACAAATTCTCAGTGGATAAAATACCACAACGCTCCACAAAATTGAACCCACTCCCTCCTGCTGTTATACAATCCCCCCATTGTGGTGGTAACCTGCTGTTATGGGCACACGGCCAGGGCATCGAAGCGGAAGCTGCGCATTCCAGACAATTTGCTTGTCACTTTTTATTGGCTATTAGCAATCTTTCATTTGTTGGCAATTGGACCATATAAGGGCTTATAACCAAAACCCGGTGGTGTTGGTAGGGTTTGTTTTGCTTGTTTGGTAGGCCAGTGGGATTGGGTTGCTGGTTTGTTGGGGGTTTTACTGTCCCAGAGATGACTTTAGCAAATGCTTCATTTAGTGGGTCATTAACGTATGATGAGATTTGATAACTCTTAATGGTATGAGAGGAAAAGAAAAATTGTCAATTTGGGGTTTCCTTTTTTTGACTTATTTTGGGGGGTGCGACACCATACACTATAATACTATGATTAGTTTTTCATTCTATAATCACTACGATTACGGTGATACTCATTTATAGCTGTTTTCATTTTATTTTTACATTACTTTACTGAGAAAACTAATATAGAGGAAATCCTCTTTGTTTCTGCATCGCCATTTTTCTTTTTTTCGGGAACTTAACTAATATTTTTGTTGGTTTACGAGCTGTTAGGGCTTATTTGTTTACGTGTTAGTTGTTCTGTTCATCATTGGTACCCATTTTGGTTTGGGCACATAACTTTTTTGATCCTTTTTAGAAACATTTTTGTGAAGGGATTTTATGAACATTATTTTTGGTGGGTTTTGTTTGTAACGGGTTCCCGTCACGGGTCCAATAAAAAAAAAAATTGTTTCCGACGTCTATTGTACAGATTGTTACGGGACGTGCGGCGATACAATATGTGTGGGGGGTTTTGTGATTTTCGCGTATTTTTACTTATTAGAGTGTATAGGGACTGATTTGTGTTTAGGGGCAATTTAACTCTATTTTAACTTAATTATTTTATTAAAAATGTGTTTATTCAGTGGTTTATACTTTTTTTCTTTACTTTTACGGTTAGCTTGAACAAGTTGATCCAATGATCACTTGTTTAGCATTTCTCACCTAAGTACAGTGAATACAGCTGTATTAACACTGTATTATGTGACACAGTGCTGCGCATGTCCGTGTGATCACAGCCGGGTCCTGCCAAGGAAGAAACGGATCGCCCGGCACCAGCGGAAGAAAGTAACGCATGGCGGCGCCTCCCGGGACACTGGCAGTCCCAGGCTGTCGATCGGAGCAGCGGAGCCCCCCGTAAGCCGCGGTGGGGGGGGGGCTGGGCGTGGGGGGGGGGGGCTGTTTTGAATCTCACCTAAATGCCCCTAGGCACGCCGCGGTCAGCGCGGACCGCGGCGTGTTATTGGGGTTAAGCACCCGCGATGCTGGCAGAAATTCCTCCGATCGGGGTGTTGAGAGGAGGGGTGTTGCCTTATAATATTAGCCGACCACGACAGAGCTTCTGCCCGGCTCCATTCAAGCGCCGGGCCAGAAGTTGACGTACATTATCTGCATATTGCGGCAACGCACCTCCCGCCATTGCAGCAATAGTACGTCAACTTGTCGGGGAGGGAAGGGGTGAAACTAATAACCAAAAAAACATTTTAAGTAAATCTACCACCAGGATGAAGGATCGAAAAACCCAGCACAGTGACATACTGGTGTGTGCCCCCCCTGACAGGATCCGCTCTTTACTTAGCTTTTTATGCCCTGGTTTTCACAAAAAAGGCTTTAAAAATTATGCAAATGAGCCTGAGGGGCTCAAGGTTCCATAGGTGTTAATGGAGCCTAGAACCCTCATTTGCATAATTTAAAGCCTTTTTTTCTTTAAAACGAGGGCATACGAAGATTAAAGAGGAACTGTCACCAGATTTTGATCCCCCCTGACCAACAATCCCAGCTGATAAAGGGTTATAAGTCCTCCCCATATCACCTAAAATTAGCACAGTGGGGCCCTGTACCTTAATTACAGTGCATATTTTCTGATATGCAAATTAGCTTTTCTGACTCATGTCTGGTATCTGTGACTCTTCTCTTTCTCAGGCTGGCAGTGAGCTACGCCCCATTATTGTGACTGACAGCTCTGTTGCTCTTCAAATCCCTGCTCTGCCTCTGTACTTCGGGACCGTCTGCTAATATTCACCTACAGACATATAAAGCTCTGTGAACAGATGGGAAATATAGTGTCAATTTCTTTACACTTTGCCTTGTGTTACATAAATTCATGACAATAGCAAACTGTACACCAAGTATGTGATTACATAAAATCACAGCAGCCTCCATAGAGGATGTAAAGAAGTCCATGGAGGCTGATGTGACCTCATGTGGTCAAATACATGCATGGGATACAGTTTGCTATTAAGAGGCAAAAGGACCTAAGATGATGTCACTCTGGTCACATGACATGAACTGTGACCAGTAAGAAGGCATAAGGTATGGGGAGCATTAGTTGGGAGTGGCTGGATGAGCAAAACACGCCCCTCCCCCCCCCCCTCTGATGCCAGGTAATATAAGATAAAAGGTGATTTATGTGGATGTAAGGAAAACAATTTTTAGCTAAAAGAAAGGGGTCAGTCAGTTAATAGAGCTCTATGGGAACCTGTCTGTATATGTGCAAATCGGGTGATAGGTCCCCTTCAAAAGACAAGCAGAGGCGGCACACACCAGTATGTCAGTATGCTGGGTTTACAATCCTTCATCCTGGTGGTAGATGTCCATTAAAACATTTTTATTTCTCTGATGCCTGGGAATACAAGTTCTGATATAATGTCAGATACTTACCAGGGCTCTATAGGAACCTGTCACTAACTGTATTTGTGAAAAATGTGGGTACAGGTTCGTTTTAAAAAAAACCTCTCCCATCATGTGAAAATTTCCCTGATTAGCTTTTATACAACTTAACAAACATCCTCCAAGCAGTCATCTATGGCACTGTGCAAAACTCTTAAGCAGGTATGGAAAAAAATATTACACAAGAAAGAAAGTTTTCAAAATGTTAATAGCATTTTTTTTTCTGCCGCAGGACAACAACCTTCAACACACAGCAAACCAATACGATAATAGTGGAGAGCAGAGAACGGGAGATCGCAGATGGTGTAGTATCCACAAGGTAATTACACTGACAGAAGCAAAAGGTAAGGTTCTTAGGAAGTCGTGGCTAACGCGGCAATGGTGATGTGTAGGTTTATTCTGGGTGCTGCTGAATGGAATTCTCCGGCAGTCCATGATTATCTTTATAAGATGCAACAGGGAAAAGGAAAAAAAGTTCTTTGGACTTTGCACCGGAATTTAACTTTCAAATTGTTTCGCAAAGCCAAGCACTTACATGCACCAGGAAAAAAAGGAGAACTCCGTCGGACCTGAGCGGGGAAGCGACACCTGCAGGATATGGGGCGCACAATCTTAGCAAATTCCGGCGCTGTGCATGATCGTAGGACAATGCACTTTCAGGGAACGCGTCAGGACGGGTAAGTAAATGTGACCCATTGGGTTAGTTCTTAATGATGTTCGGAAATATATTTGGAACAACCTCCCCGTCGAGTTCCTTCAAACTTTGAAAACAAATGGGCAGTGATACCAAATATTGATTTAATAAGAATTAACTATTAGAACTATTTTTTTTTTCTGTATTCATTACTTGTTATTTTGCAATTCTTGTACCAACACCTGCCTAAAACTTTTGCACTTTTGGATTCTGGTCTATAAAAAAAAAAAAGACGTTTCACATGTGCAAAGGTTGGGAAAAAAAACAGGTCTTGGTATCTTTTAAAGAGATCTACCCACAATCCAGCCACCATGCAGTATAATGACAGAAAGATGTGATACTTGAAACAAGGTGAGATAGCTTCAAGCACAGAGGAAGAGATTAGTGGGAGAGATTTGCAGTATGCCATTATCGAGTCAAACAGAACAGCCGAGCGAGCTTTGATCAATAGTATGGCAACACAAAATGCCAGATAAATACCTGCTTGAAAAAGTGTGGAAATAAAACATGCCACTTGAGAATTCAGTCTTCTTTTTACATGCCTTAAGTCAATAAAGGATGAGGTGCCGAGGTATCTTCTTGAGTGACAGAGCTGCAGGACACCACTTAACCTCATACCGGAAAATCACTAGGTTTTGTCAAATGGTCAAACATGTTATTATATTATATAAAAAAGATTGCCGTAAAGAATATACCAGGGTGTTAAGGTGTTCAGGGATAAGTTATGTAATACATTGACAGCAACTGATCAAAAGGGCTGACATGTAATGCTACATTAGCCAAAATCTGACCTCTAAAAATTGAAAATCCCTTTAAAGAAAATCTACCATTTGATTTCATGCATTATGAAGCAAACATATCTTGAGAATGCTGTCACTACACTGATGCAGAAACATATCTTGTTTAATCCCTGATTAACAATTATAAAAAAGGAGAAAGCTGGATCCACATTACACACAAGCTTTCTGAACAGCCAAAACAGGACTGAGCTGGATCACTGATAGATAGCAGCTGGGGGATGGTGCAGCAATTGATTACTCTGCCTTGCAGGGAGAACCTAGTGATTGTATCATCCTCTGGTGCACTGCATAAGTATTGTGAAAGGAGAAGCGCTGAGCCCAGGCACAGAAGCGACAGAGATTCATCATCATAATTTTATAATTGTTTTTTCAGCAAAACCACTCAGTAATTATTAGATCACATGAAGCAACTCAAAAGAAGGAAATGAGAAATTAGAAATAAAGGAAACCGATAAAGTGTCTATTCTCTTCCCGGACAGTCTCTGTATATTCTAATCTCATTAGAGAGATGAATCATTAAGGGAAATATTCTCTGATCATGAAGAGAGTTTATCATTAGCCTCTTTATCTGGACAGGTTGCATAAGGATTTCAGATACACTGCTCACTACAGGAGAAAGATGCGGAAAAAAAGGTACAGAGAAGCTGCTTTCCTCAATGAAGAATATTACAAAGTTCACTATTATCACCTGCACAATTCATTCAAGATACAAGTTGCTTCCAAGCTTTAGTTTCTCTTTATGTGATTAAACAGGGCTGGTTTAAAAGTTATGCAGGTCCCTGGATGAAAAAAACTGGCGGGGACCCCAATTAATTCTGATATCGCTGATCATAAAGCAGGAGTGGAGGCAGGCAGGATCATGGGGGGCCCCCTCCTCCCGATCAATGGTGGGAGCCCTGGGGCTCGAGCCTCAGGTGCCTTCCCTACAAACCGGCCCTGTGTTGCAATAACAACTCATTGTAACAATACCATAAGAGTGAAATGTCCCATGAATAAGTTAAGCTAATGATCACCATTACCCTTTTAATTACAAAATCTTTACTCTTAGGCTGCAATAAAAAACAAGACATTAACCAATAAGTCAAAATGTTAAACCTCGAAATAGCCAGATTAAACTTGGGGAACGTTGTGCGAAATTGCCATTATTAAGACTGCTGCTATCCACTGCATGGCCCGCGGCTAATGAATAAATAATCGACTATTTTATTTATCAGAGCGCAGATATTCCGAACAATCCCACCTAACCTTTATACACAGAGCACTGATACAATACCAGCAGCATCTGCAGAAGGCTGAGGTGCTACGCTCAATAAATGATTCAGCACATTGTTAAGAGGATGAAGAAAGTAAATCTCGACTTCAGTTAACTCCTTAGCTGCCATTCAAGAAAACTTCCTTATTGAAACACATAAAAAAACAGAGCTCCAACGTGTCAGGAATGGGGACTGTGCCACAATGACCACTATTATCTACAGGACTGCCTCGAAACGTTCTGGTTGACTGGCATTTTGAAACATGATTCTTTCACAACAGGGAGGGGTTTGTCCCCATCGCGTGTGTGTTTCAACTAAAAGAATGCGATCAGTAATGTGGTTTGCAGGTACAGAGAACGTGGTGCTCTTTACTGATCAAATGCGTTTCAGCATATGGGATCGAGACAAGCGCCTCACCATTGCGATTGAATCACGTTTTCGAGCGATGCATGTGAACGCAGCCTCAACAGGACAAGTAATGAATATCTGTATGCTGGGACCCCCCAATGAGCATAGGATGACAGTAGACTTGACCATTGCTTTAGTTTACACACTATTGCGTCTCCTAACTATATGATGCTGATACATACAAGCCAAGTGCTTCCTCCTACTTTCTGCCTATTAAAGGAAATTTACTATCAAAATCCATTATGATAAACCAGGGACACTCACTCATAGATCTAGGCACCGTGACTGTGCTAATCTGCTTATATTTATTTTCCTGACCTTTTTATATCAACTTTTAAATTCATGCTAATGAGGCAGAAGGGTTCTGGGGGACACTACCAGAGGCCCTGTGTGATGCAGCTTCATGGGCTGTTACACTGTGAACGAGCACATCCTGCTATTAGAACTTTCCCCTCTTTCTGCATGCTTTCATCCACAGAGGGAAGGGGGAGATGTGCTCCTGGATCATTAGTATGAATTTAAAAGTTGATTATAGAAAGAAGTATGCCATGGATGACAAGTACAAGACAATTACCACAGTCACTGTGCCTAAATCTATAAGTAAGTGTCCATGGTTTATCATGCTTTATACTGATGGTAGATTTTGTTTAACAAACTCAAGACATAGAGGTCCTACACACCCCACTCCTAAATAAAGCCATATACACTGTGCTGCCATATCAACAGAGAAGCTCTATCAACTATTCCCTGGGATTGAATATTTGACAAACTGGGGAATCAAATATGCAACGCATATTAAACAGCATGTAGACGTGATCCGATTAAAGTGCTGCAAAAACAGGATACTACCTACTGCCTCATTAAACTGCTGAGGTTGCACATCCCTGTGAGGGAACCAGCGGTGATCAAGAGCTGCATCTCCGCCGCTTCATTAACCCTCTAGCGGTTATCATCAATAGCAACTTCAGCATCCAGGTAGATAGACAAAAAAGTCTCCCGTTCCACAAGACGACCACTGGCCACACGCATGATGATAATGGAGAGCCCAACACAAAAGAAAACGAGATTGCTATGCTCATTGGCGCATCCTTTTTTTTTTTTTTTTAAACTTGTTTTTATTTATTTTTTCATAAACATACATATAATATTCCAACATAAAAATTTGTACATTGGGATTCTTGTCTAAGCCAAAGCAGGTTGTTCTAATTTTATTTACAGTCCATCACCTTGAGTC
This sequence comes from Engystomops pustulosus, assembly GCA_019512145.1. Taxonomy (NCBI): domain Eukaryota; kingdom Metazoa; phylum Chordata; class Amphibia; order Anura; family Leptodactylidae; genus Engystomops; species Engystomops pustulosus. The sequence continues at coordinate 138,067,608 of CM033647.1, read as the reverse complement.
TTGTTGCTTGATTTCTCTCTGCTTTGGTACAAGTTTAGTTTGCATAGATATGTTCTGTATGTTAAAGCTGACGGTGACGTCACCGGCTCTCCAGCACTTCAGAATCCGGTGCACGCACGGGCGCGCGCATGGTGCGCCATGCCCTAGTGTGGTGCGCCGAGTTATAAGTTAATATAACTTATAAATCAGTGATAGGGGCTTTATTCTTCTAATAAAAATATGCTGTGGCACCAGCTCACCCTGAGCTGGTGCCATGTATATGTGTGTAAGAACTACCACTTTTAGGTGGTAGGTTTCCTTAAATACACACGATTATATTGTAATTAAATTGCTCAGAGAAGGCACAAATACATCTTTGCAATGCAGCTTTTTGCAAACTGTCCTTAGTGAAAATGAGGTCCCTGGTGACAGTTTCTCTGTTAGAAAACAAAAACAATGGCAGAACCTTTATGGTTGTTTCTTTTTGTCCAAACTAACATTAAAAAAGCTATCTTATGCTATATTCACACAAACCAGTGCCCGTCGTACCATAGCATAGCAGGCACTCATCAGGGAGGAGGAGCGCTGTTCACCCCCTCCCCTTTCCATAGCGATATATGGCGCACGACGCCATATTCCGGGGAAAGATAGGACATGTCCCATCTTTCTCCCAGCTACGGAACAGTAGGGTGCCCTGCGCCCATTCCCGTCTATAGGGGGGGCGTATATACGTTGCCCATAAAAACGTCCACCATACGGACGTGTGAAAGTAGCCTTATGGTCATTATTACTTCAAATTGATGCCAATTAAGACATCGATTCCAACAGCAAAAAAGAAGCCCTCACACAGACGGAAACAAAGCAAAAGGAGCAAGTTACAACAATTGCAGAAATGCTATAAATTGGAAAGTTAACATAGGGTCAGTAATGAAGGCGATAGGATCGGATAAATTATCAGTCATACAGGCTCCAGTGTTATTCAAGCTGTGACTAATGCAGCTAAGTCCCAGCACTGATCACATTGCACGCCTCTATTTTAATGCAGTTTCTCTTTAACAATGTAAGAAGCAATCTGCAAGAAGCATCTATATAAGAAGCTGCTCTATGTGTGTCGGCTGATTATTACTGTAGTCTGTACTGACAGTGTGCGCTCTGTGTGCCAGGTTATGTCAGGAGCTAGCTGAGTACTTGCTGTCCCTGACATATGGATTGCTGGCTGGAAGCAGACTAGACTGCACAGAAATATTCAGAGGGATTAGCATGACCTTGGGCAATGTCACTGTCACTTTCTGTGTGTCAGATTTTACAAGGTAAGGGTAGCAGAGACTAGGAAATTTTTAGTTCTGCTTCTTAAGTTCCACCAGATTTATACATAATGATCACTGTGTAATGAGGCAAAGTCTCATCAAAGAAATTAACTTCACCTCTGCGGCAGTCTCCAATATTAGCACCTATTCAGAGGACCTGTCACCAAGTACAAAATGTATGACTGGCGCTGTGCCCTTCAACAATTAAAGTGGGTTTTTTTTTTGTGGACGAAATGAAAAAAATACCGTAAATAAATAACAAAAGGGACCCCAATAAAATAAATATGATAAATATATAGATCTAGGCACTGTGACTATGGTAACCTTTTTATATTTGTTATCAATAGCCTCCAATTAGCCTCCTTCCTACAAAAATCAACTTTTAAAATTATACTAATGAGCAAAAAGGACTCTGGGGGGGCCGCTGTGTGAGATTACAGCAAGTAGAAGGAGGGTGAAGGGGGAGACAGTGGAACAGCCTATGAAGCCAGAGCCCTTCAGTCATATTAACGTAATTTTAAAAAAAAAAAAAAAAAAAGTTGATATAAGTTAATAATAGACAGAAGGAGGTCATGGATAACAGATATAATTAGAGTATGGTGCCTGGATCTATGGGTAAGTGTCTCTGGTTTATTATGCTGGATTTTGATGGTAGATTTCTTTTCTTAAGAGGAGCTGTCACTTGTAGAAAATGCATAAGGAGCAGCTTACTAAAGTACACTAGAAAATGCTGGACCGCCCAGCAAGCGGTCTGGCATATTCATGAGGGGGGCGGGACTAGTCACCGCTGGCCTATGGAGTGGGCGGGGCAGTCCTGGGGAGTGGCACCGTCTCGAATAGCCCCCTCATGAATACGCCTGACCGCTTACAGAACGCTCCCGCTTTTGCTATTGCACAGCGTGGCAGTGTTTGCTAGCGTTATTGGAGGTTTCCGATAATGCTAGCAGTGTAACACTGCTGCCTCTGCTGTAACACTAGATGGTGCTAACTTTAGTAAGCAGCTCTTAGTGCAGTTTTTACAGATGACAGGTCCTCTTTAAGTAGAAATATTTGGACCTGTTCGGTATGTTTTATCAAGATGTTGAAGAGCCAGAACCTGACTGATATCTGGTTGCGCCCAAGTTCTTCCCTTATCCCTCTGTCACACGCCAGAAATACATTCCCAAAAGTCAGAATATAAATGGAGGGAAGTATATGAGGGTAGTTTGTTATTTATATTTTTTACACTATTCTAAACATTTTGTACATTTTTCTTGGGCCACGTTCCTATGGGTATATTTTGACACTTAATATTGTTCTATATTACATTTCTTTTTTGGGTGGCTGCCATATATTTGAGGAAAACAGAATGAACATGGTCTATTTTAAGTGGAGCTCCCATTAATGAATAGAAGGGTTTTTTCAGAACCCCCTCAAAAAAATCTGCAAAGAAAAGAACATTTTTGCAGGATCTTTCTGCGTAGAATTACTTCTGTGTGACTGCACTCTTGATCCCACTTTTATATGTTGAACATAGGATATGGGATTAGAATCCGGCCGTTGGTTGTACATCCGCTAGGGCCCACGCTGAAAGTTTTAACAGATCGAATAAGGGTATAAAAATAAAACTAGGGACAACCCCTTAAGGACTGTTTCAGACACCCAAAGTTAAAATGTGAATCACAGATCTCCAATGGCTGGATTCCACACCGACCACAGTGCCCAGAATGCGGGGAAGCAGAGTCTCCTATGATCATCTTTGGCCTTGTAGACGATCCATGAAATCCAGCGCAGTCCATGATTCACCGACCATGGTGGCCTGAAACCCTTGAAGGGATTGAATCCTCCCAGACAATTCTTTTTCATAAGAGTTCACTAGGGAGGAAGCCAATGCTCGATTCAGCGGGAGGCTCCTTATAATAATTCTAAATATTACAAGTTGCTATAAAAGCCACCCCTAATATTTAGGGAGAACCTTGGCTCCAAGGTCACGTTACATAACACTGATACTCCTGCAGCGATCTCTATAGAGCGGTACACTAATGGAAACTGAAACCAGTCCACCGTGGCCACATGGTAATGGCACGGCTCCACGCATCACACAGGTAGCCCTTCTGTCTCCATTACCGTGTAATCAAAAGGACACGCTAACAGTGTTCCTAAACCAGGAGTGACAGAATTAATGAACATAGACTCCTGACTACTGCCGAGTCACCTTGCAGGTGATGCTGCATCGCTTTTCTCTGTTGCCAAAATATACCATCTCCCAGAGAAAGCCCAATCCATTAAAGTCACTGAAGTGGAAACGTCCCGTGGATCTCCTAACGTTAAATGAGAATTTATGTTCGGAGCATAAGGTAACCTAATTACCTCGCCATCGCAGTGGCTCTTAATACTAATCTGGAACTGGAGGAATAACGATAATATAAGAAATGTAGCTATTTTTAGCTGCTTTCAGAACAGATGTGCGCTGATTTTAAAACCTTAAGAACAAGAGCGGCTGATTATCAAAAAAAGTGTTTTTACTTTATAACCCATTCTCAGACTTGAATCTAGTGTTATAGAATATTGGGTGGAAACAGACACATGTTCTCCAAATCCTACAAAATAAAACACTACAGTGTAAGGCAAAAAGTGCCCCATAAGGCTGATGCCTGTAGCAATATAGGCAGTCCCCGAATTAAAAACACCCGACTTACAGATGACTCTTCTGCCCACAGTATCCTATGGTGAAGCTCTCTGGATGCTGGTGATTTTGTGATTTTTGGCCCCAGGTTGCAATGAGGGTTATGAAATGGGTCTGCATTGTTGTTTAATACATGTTCCCACAAAAGCTCAAAATGATAAAAATCCAATTTTCACAGTGACAAAATAGAAACTTTGTCTGGAGTTTCACTTACAAAATATACCTGTTCCGACTTACATACAAATTCTACTTAAGAACAAGCCTAGAGAACCTAATGTATATGTAACTGGGGGGCTGCCTACATTGTAGTCAGAATAAATACTTGGACGCCACTATAGAGACGTGCAGGCCATGCTGCGGTATCTGCCGCCTGTAGGTTTTCCCAAACAAGGGTCTGCAGGCAAAGCCTCAATCATGGCCATGATTAAGATATCCTATTGAAACGCATAGGCTTTTCATGCAGACCCTTGTACCCGTCTTCCATGTTCCTGTTCTATTTTTTTACATTTTTTTTAATAAATATCAAAGTTTTTATGGGAACATTGCATCTGGAGCTGGAGTTTTCTGTTCTTCTGGAACATGGTCAGAATTCTGTCCACTAGAAGTAAAACCTAGAAGCTTTATATAGAATCACAGCAAGCAGAGATCTAAAAACAGTGAAGAATGAGTACAAAGAAAAAGATTTGGAAATTTGTATAACTTTTGCTTGTACAAACAATAACATTAATTTGCCGAAATAGGAATATCCCTTTGAAAGTATATCCAACCTTTTGACACAGTTTGTAGAAATCCATAGTCCTGTGTGTACATACTAGGAGTAACACTGTTTGTGGACATTATATGACTTGGTGTCTTTATTTTCCAACATCTCCTTTATGCCAAGTCTGAGTTAGCTGTTATCTCAAAGCTGTTGGGCGGAGACATTTGCTGTAACTCTCTGCTCATATTATTATAATATAATATAATAATAACAACAGAACTGGTCAGTGTCGGTAAATTGTAAGCTGGTGGGGCTAAATATTACCATTGATTAAAGCGGTTGTACTAGATAAGGAAGTTATCCCCCATTCAAAAGGTAATCAGTGAGGGTCTGAATGCTACGACCCTTACAATCATAACCATAGGACCCTTGGCGATCCAGAGAGTGGGGATCCTGTAGTCCCTAATGGGTGGAGGAAAAGGAAGAGCATGAGCTCTGCCACTCCAACCATATCTATGAGAGTGGTGGCCCACTTACCATCAGTGAGTGTGCCCGAGCTAGCTGATTGCTGTGCTTGCTCCAACACTCCTGTGCTTTAGGATGGTCCTGCACGCTCGTCCTAATGCTCACCACAGAGGTCGCACTAAGATTTTTACAGAAGGGTAATAATACTCCTCCTCCTATTTTTGGGGAGTATTTTTAGCCGAGGAGGAGTATTAAATTTTTTGTAAAACAAATATAAAACTCTTAGCTTTTTATATAATGTTAACAGACGCTATTTTTACATGAAAATAATCTTCATCGCACACCACTACACACAGCACGCTCACTACACACACAGAGCACGCTCACTACACACACACACACAGAGCAGCACGCTCACTACACACACAGAGCACGCTCATTACACACACACACACACAGAGCAGCACACTCACTACACACACACAGAGCACGCTCACTACACACACACACACACAGAACCAGCACGTTCACTGCTCACTACTCACACACACACACACACACACACAGAACAGCACTCACTATATACACACACACACACACACACACATACACAGAACAGCATGCTCACCACACACACACATACACACACACACACACACACACAGAACAGCACACTCACTACACACACACACACACAGAGCACACACAGCACGCTCACTACAAAGAGTGCAGTGAGCGCGGTGTGGGCTCTACAGGTGCGCCTCGCACTCACCTGGCACTGGTCTCCGGTCCTGCCGGAATCCTACAGTCCGAGGAGCCGCAGCCCTGCTGTCCACATGTCTCCCAGGGCCTGCGCTCTCGCTCCGGGTCTCCGGAGCGCTGCTGACACGGAACTCAGCCTGCACGCTACAGGGAACAATTGCCATGCGTTCTTTTACGCATGGCAATTATTTTGGGGGGTAATTGCGCCTCATCACGCGTCTATGACGCATGGTGAGGCGTTAATGCGACCTCTGGCTCACCCCACTAATGAGAATGAGGCCTCTATTCCACATTCTTGTGATCCCATTCCCATGATCTGTGGGAATCCCAGCAGTGGCATCCTTATTGATCACCTTGTTATCCCATATCTTTTGGAAAGGAGATAACTTCATTAACTTGTATAACTCTTTTTTCTACTAAATGGATTTCACCCTGTGGTCTGTGTACTACTGTATATTAAATGGTCTTACCCACATCCTATATATTTAGAAATACAATGTTGAATGTTGTTTTTTGGGGACCTGCTACTGTATTCATTTCTTCTTTTAGTTTAGGTCACAAGCTGCATAATAATCACATTAGTTCACCCATGGTCCATTTAATAGTTCCCCTAGCTTTACAACTGATAGTCCGAGATAGAGTGTTGTCCTGGTGGAGTCAATGACCACTCCGGTCTGGAATATATGATATGTGGATATAGAGGTCATTTCTAACAATCATGATCTAACAATAGGATCCTTTATGATCATCTTTTCGAGTACCACAGGGTCAGCCATCAATAACTCTGGGTGACAATGCAAAACAATTTTGGACTTTTACCGACCGGACACCGACTGCATATCCTGCCATTGTCACCAATGACTTAACATAGAAAACAAATAGCTTCTGCACAGGGTGGACTTAATTCAGGACGACGTCAACAACATTTCAATATTATTCTATTCAGAAAGTTTAAAGATCCTTGACAGTGAAGAATTATGGGATTAAAAAGTTTAAAAGCAACATCGGATTCTTTTCATTTCATTAACTTAATGTCGTCTAAAAACTATGGCTTCGGCTAGAGTCTGTCCTTAATTAGGAGTCATCAGAAATCCCTTCAATTAACATGTCTAATTATCTCCTCCACTGTCTGACAAGAGATCCTTTTTTTCTGGTCGGTGTGCATGCTGTTCTATGCACCGAGTGTATATATATTAATGATACAGCCTGTTAAAATTGTGCATCTATTACATGGAAACACCTGGGTCTTTTACATTTGTGCATTAGAATTTTTCTCTTTAAATTTACATTAGCAGAACTACAAATCTGTAAAGCACAAATGTCCACGTCCATCCACATTAGAAACCCTCTCATGCTCTAGTCTAGTCTATTGGTCGCCACCACCAACTTACAAACTGATTATTCACTACATTTTCCCGTAGCAGCATCATTGTAAGAAGACATACATGGGGGGTGGGAGCCAGGAACCCCCACCAGAGAAGTAATTAAACAGCTTCTTTTATTTCCCCCATATGCTTCCCCTTCAGCAGAATTAAATACGGCTATATCCTGAAATTTTAACTCTGGCCACAAGGTCTAATAATGCAATGATTCTATTAAAAAGTTTTGCCTGCAGTGGTCATCTCATTTATATGAGTGAGGGGCACTTATTCATAGATCCAAGAACTCTGACTGTGGCAATTTTCTTATATTTGTTATCCATGGCCTCCTTCCTTCTAAAATCAATTAGTATAATTATGCTAATGAGCCACAAGGGCCATGAGAATACCCTGGCTTCATAAAGCTGTTGCTACACTGCTTCATTCTCACCATCCCCTGCCCCTTTTATTTCCTATAAAACAGCCTGTGACGCTGCAGCACTGATACCAAGCCCATAGCCCCTCTGATTCATTAGCATAATTTTAAAATATTATTATAAACAACAACTGCACTGACAACAATGCACTGTGCCACGATTCCCTAACATTGTGCGCCCAATATCCTGCATGTGTCGCTTCCCCGCTCAGGTCCACCCGGAGATCACCATCTTCTTCCTGGTGCATGTAAGCGCATTGGTTGTGGCACAATTTTAATCTTAAATTCCACGCTCAGTTCAAATCAGTCGGATCGTCTGACGCCCCCATTTCTGTCGCATGAAAGCCGGCGTCGCTGGGCCAAAGTCCGATCACCTGCAACACAATCCCCTTCTAAATACCTGTCAAAGCGGCGTAAATCCCAAATACCATGAACAGTCCGACGGAAATGCGATCCACGGACCCTTAGTAAATAAGCCCCATTGATTTTGTTTTCCACAACACTGGCAGCCACACAATGAAACCAATATAGACCCATTTTCAATGTCAAAATATACAAAAGATTTTAGAATGATGTAAAGAATAACATAACATCCTCGTTCCATTTACATTATTACATTTGAGAATGTATTTCTTGCATGTGACAGAGGGATCAGGTAACTTGGGTGTAACCGGGTATCAGTCAGGTTAGAACCCATCAAGATCTTGGTCATTTCATCAGTTTTTTGCATCACTTATTAGTAACAAAATCCATGAGTTGTGAAATGTACAGAACAGGCTAAAATATTTCTATTATACCTTAGCTTATGTCGTCTCCATGGCTCCACTCCACCATGATAAACCAGGGGGACTTATTCATAGACCCAGGCACCGTGACTGTGGTAATCTTCTTATATTTGTTATCCATTGTCTCCCTCCTTCTAAAATCAACTTTTAAAATCCTGCTAATGAACCAGAAGGGCTCTGGCTTCCCAGGCTTATACACTGTCTAATCCTTCACCCACACCCTCTGTATAATGTAATGTGACACTATGAGAGGGTGGTGGGGAGTGCTCCGGCACAGTCTAACAGCCCATGAAGCTACAGCACAAAGGGTACAGATACCCCCACCAAAAGCCCTTCTGGCTCATTAACATTTATCATGCTTGATTTTGATGGTAGATTTCCTTTAAATTGCACAATACTGATAATTTTTCATCTTAAGGTCTGTTAAAAGGGTTTCCCGGCTAAAAGCTCATGGGAGGGAAGGAAAGAAGGGAGGAAACAGCAGCAAGTGAACAATTTCTCAGCAGCACTCCCACAGGTGAACTGAAGTATTACACAACACTCAATGACATGAATAGGTTGCAAGGACATGCTAGATCCTCCTGAAAAGGATGCTCATATGGTAGCAGTTGCCTTCCAGGCCGGTATCCTGAGACTGGATCCATAATGCATGACCATAACCCTATTACTATAAGAGGACAACCATGTAACCAGGGATCACAATCTAGTAGAAAATCATGTTGTATGGCATATGGTGGCGGCATATATTTGTCACCTGGCAAGCTTGGGGAAAGGTGGAAACCCTCTCGAACTTTATTAGTGTCATATGTGTAGGCTAAATATAGTCAGTATAATAGAAGCAGACGCTCAGGGAAAACCTGTCATAACCAGGGGCTTGTTATCAGCCTCTGGCGAACATATACAATATGTCATAGCAGGCTGCACTGGGTCAGATGCAATAAAACCTGACAATAAATGTCATTCTGCATGTTACATCAGGTCTGACCATAGACCACAAACTATAGGGATTGGGTAGGGATAGTTTAACCCATTATATTAAGTCACAGCTTGTATCCAAGCTCAGGCCACCTGTACCCCTGGTCCTTTGTTTGCTGACCATGTGTTATGGCTTTTTCGGGTCTACTCGCACCAATGACAATAGAATCAGGATTTGCGCTACGATTTGTGAGTTGACTCCTACAAGAGGCCGCAAAAATCATGGCCGTGTATATGAGCCCATAGAAATGCATGCGTGTTCTAGCTCTGGAAACAAGTTGAACATGAGGTTATATATTATTATTAAATAATATATAGTCTCAGGGGGGGTATTGAGATTTCCGCAGACAAAGCTGAAATCTTGCATCCAGAAAAGTATTATTTATACATCAGGTATTCTACTGATAACTTTATCAGTACAATGAAGTATCTAATGGAAGCGTCTTCTAAAAAGCAGAATTATGAATTCAGCTCTGAAGTACAATACTGGCTGTAACTTTACATAAGTACAAGATAGGTTGGCATAATCTCCATAAATCTAATGCTATTGTCCCCTACGATGAATGTACTATATATGGAAGTTTTAAGAGGTATCAGGGTTATATAATACTTGTTATGAGTAATGGTCTATGTTTATGTGCAAGGTGCGTAATGGTCAACGTAAAAATAATGTGAGGAATAACCTGGGCTATAAGGACAATTTTAAAAGGCTACATTCCTAGAGAAAAAGTCATAGACATACCATGACTACCTTCATATATATGTATGTATATATATATATATATATATAAGAAATCTGACAAAGATGCCTCCACAACAATAGCAATGCTACGGATAATGGACAGTCAGCAGGTATTGTAAATATTGCATACCATTATTTCTGTAAACATCTCAATGTTGCTATGAAAACTACTTCTGGTGGCGGCTATATTTATGACATGTATATAGCGAGCACTGAGGGAGCACTTACCATTTGTGTATACAATGTGCATTGTGGATTTTCACATTATACTACAATTTATATCAGCCGGACTGACAAATAGCAAGGTCTTCAGTACTCACTGCCATCTACAATACACAAAGTAGCGGTGCAATCTTTCCTTTGCACAGTAATTCTTAAAAGCAACATTTTTCAATCAGATAACGGGAATTTGATCCGCCCAAATAGTTTTGTGTTGGGGGCAATGCTGATTTCTTCCAAACAATTATAGTAACAGGATGTGAAGCTTTCCGTGCAAGGAGGATGGGCAAGATCATTTTGTTTAAGGGGGTATTGCAGTAATAGTAACGTCTGATACAAAACCACATAATGCTATAAATGAACTAATACAACAAAACTCAATGTCATTAACTACAAAATGGAGCTTAAACATTTCGCTTTATGATTCACAAAATTTTATGGGACCCTAAAGGTGTTTTATATCTTGACCAAAATGCATCACATTTGGTAGGATGGTGACTGCAACATGTTACTAGCATGAACCAATAAAAGACCAACAAAAGTTGTAGTCATGGTGCCAGAATCCCTTCTTCATATACAAATAAATCTCTGATTGCTCTGATTTCACCAGTGATGACCGCGTTGCATACTGCATCATTACATGGAGTTCAGCTGTTTTGAAAACCCACGGGAAGTGGTTGGTGAGCAGTGAGTGTCTTTTCAGTATTATTAAGAGTTATCTTCAAGATGGTCGAAACAGAATACTACAAGTCCCATGAGCCCTCAGTTGTCAGTTACAGCTCTTCCTGCCCATTCTCTGCTCTCAGTGATCGCTGAGGTAATGATTAGAGATGAGCAGACCTGATATTGCCATTCGGAGTTCGGCCGCATCCCCCCCCATCACACTGCTGGATTGGCAACAGCCAACCTGGCAAATTGATGCCCCTAGCAAATAGCCATGGCTATGATTGGCCTTGGGTGTCAGCCTGCAATACCATGCACAGTATTACATGTTTATGGAAGGAACTAGTCATCTTTTTCAAATCTGAGACTATTAAATCTAGGGTGTTCCAAGATTTAATGTTCTTCTCTATCACTGGAATACCTCCATATCTACCACAGGACCTCCACCGATCACAAGAACAAGGGGTATGTTCAGCTGAATGAATGAAGTGACAGGGAGAGAAGAAAAACTACCGCCCCATTCAATCATTGTATGGCACTGCTGGAGATAAAGACTGCTGTACTTGACTGCTGTGTTAGTCCAAAATTTTCTCTCCCGTGCTCTCAAATAAATATTGTGACAGGTTAAGTATACGCCCTGTTCCATTAATTGGTTCTAGATGCCCTATTAACAATGGAGTTGCAGTCACAACATTCATTTGAGGGAACGAGATTTTGGGAAAATCTTTATTCAGACGGCATAATCGGTAGGTCCGTTATCAGTCGGCATCTGTTTATAGTAGCCAAGAATTGGATGTCAAAATACCAGGTCAGCGAGCTATATCTTAGACTTCCAAAGAAGACCTATGGACTTCTATGGTAAAAGTGAAAGAGTGCATAAGATCCATGCAAAAAACAGATGTAAGAATAAGCCTACAGAAAATAAATGGGTCAGTAGGACATCAGCAAAAATCACTGACTGCATGTCGATGTGAAAGAAATCTTGTCTGAATAAGCCTGAAAGGAAGGGTGATCTCTCATACTACTGCTAGACAGATGATGGGTACAGCACTTTCCACACACCTCCTCTGATGATTGCGATATCTGTACAAAACAGTATTTAAATCACCAAATATTGTGATTTCAAGGATCACAGGGTATGGCCCTCTATCTAGGCTTAGGCGTTTCACTACGAGTACACTATACAAGGAAAGTGTTGAGAAGCCAGAACACCACACCACTATTACTTTCCCAATTTCACCACAAGGAAAATCGTCCTTGGTCGGACCCCTCACAGATCACTGTCAAAAATTTTAAGGGGTCAAAACTGCATATTAACGTTTGAAGAAATTCCTTTCTTACCTGCTCCCCAGAATGGGCTCACCAGATGCACCAAGAGCAGAATAGTCCATCCCATAGAAGTGCAACCCGAGGAGGATCTTCTTTCTCCATTTTGATTCAGGATCTAAGATCTGCACACATGCCTGGACCCATGAAATGGGGGAATTGGGACCTGGCCTAGAAGTGGCAAAAAAAGCAAACAACTTTGAGATATCAAGTGGAGTTAAAACAAACTGGATCTGTTTGGCCCTAACATACTATTCTGCCTCTATATTGAAGATTTTATTTTAATTTTTATTCTGCTAAAAATGGTTTATTCTAGGGCTGTGGAGTCGGTAAACAAAATGACTGTCTCCTAAATTTCCCTAAATCCGATGCTCATATACTCGATAAATTTATAGTAATAATACAGGCAGTCCCCGGGTTACATACAAGATAGGGTCTGGAGGTTTGTTCTTAAGTTGAATTTGTATGTAAGTCGAAACTGTATATTTTATAATGGAAGTTCTAGACAATTTTTTTTCTTTTGCCCCAGTGACAATTGGAGTTTCAAAATTTTTGGTGTAATTGGACCAAGAATTATCAATAAAGCTTCATTACAGACACCTTATAGCTGATCATTGCAGTCTGGGACTATAATAAAGCATCCAGAGAGCTTCACCAGAGGTCACAGTGGGCAGAGGGGTCCGTCTGTAACTATGGGTTGTCTGTAAGTCGGGTGTCCTTAAGTAGGGGACCGCCTGTAAGGAGTTTTTATCACCATTATGATTCAATATTAGTTCAGTTATTTAGGTAGAACATAAAAAAATATTTATTGGAATACAACCTTAGAACTATAACTTTAATAAAATGTAATTATGCAAAACACATGTGAACCAAAAAAACTGTTTTCAACACAAATGTTATTTTTTTTTTGTATTAGTTTAGTGAGACTGTGAATTTTTTCTTAGGAACCGTATCGCCTCTGGAGAACATTGAGCCACATTTATTAAAATTAGTGGAAATCGCACTGTATGCAGATATCCTTGTGGAGTGTGCAGTGTGCGACAGATTCATCAATACTGGGGCATGGTCTTCAGTAATCTGGTTCCTCCTGAAATGCTGGGGAAGTCTGCAGCATTTTTTTGGTGCACTTTGTTCATGCTGCAGAATGCACGTCAGTAAATACATGTGGTACAAACGCTCCCTGTTAGGTGCACATTTTTCTGTCTTGACGGACACAGAACAGCTGCAAACACTTTATAAATACATGTTAAAGCAATTTGCATGTTCTTTTCAGTGCACAGATGGAAAACTGGCGCAAACACTTTAATAAATCTCCCTACACTGACTTGGGTTGGTGGCAATGCAGTAACCTCACGGGCAACATCTCTAACAATTTCCAGCTATAGAGGACTTGCCTCATGACCAGTCAGCTTCGATGAATGGTTGAACTTTCAGTATACAGCTTTTCTCTGGGAACAGATCACCAATTGTCTCCCCATCATAATGCTGCAGTCCAGCAGTGCTAGGTAACATGAAGCTTGGCTTGTATACCTATGGTACTTTTTCATGTGTGTGTTTCTGTATTGATGAATTTAAGATGTTGTAAAACAGGAAACTAAAGCAAACTAAAACATAAAGGAGTATACAGAGAGAACAATCCTGCCACACAAACTGCGTCTAGCTCACAGCCCCCTTTAACTCCTTTTAAACACAGTCATGGTGCAATGAGGCCGCCATGAACGTGTTGTCACAAGCATAGAGTTTAGGGTGAGTAACCAGTATAATTGTCACGCTGCTTATTTCATAGCGCTTCTCATTTCACACAAAATAGTACAGGCTGTCCCCTAATTAAGGACACTCGACTTACAGACAACCCCTAGTTAAAGACTGACCCCTCTGCCCACTGTGACCTCTGATGAAGCTCTCTGGATGCTTTACTATAGTCACAGACTACAATGATCAGCTGTAAGGTGTCTGTAATGTTTTAGTGATAATCCTTGCTCCAATTAAAGCAAAACATTTTGAAACTCCAATAGTCACTGGGGCAAAAAAAAAATATGTCTGGATCTACAATGATAAAATATACAGTTTTGACTTGCATACAAATTCGACTTAAGAACAAACCTATGGACCCTATCTTGTATGTAACCCCGGGACTGCCTGTATATAGTTTTCTTCTTAAAAATATTACATTTACATTGTAATTCTCATATAAAGTTGCAGCCGGCCCGGAATAGACACATCATCACCGTTGACAAGACACCTAGAAGGTTAACATTCCCTGCAGATCATGCAGGTTATTCCTGCTCACCGGCACTCAGTGCAATAGTACTAAATAGTGTAACAACATCTTACATACAGGTTCATTCCATTCCAATCACACCTTGGACCTGAAGAAGGGGTAAATTCTCCCCGAAACGCGTCGTTCAACCTTTTATCCAACTTTATATGAGAATTAATATGTATATGTTATAAATATTTTTAAGAAAAAAACTATAAACTATTGTGTTTGAAATAAGAAGCACTGGTCTATGAAATAAGCAGCACAACAATTATACTAGTTACTCACCCTAAACTCTATGCTAGTGTCTACAATCAGGATTTATTTCCTGCCTACCAGAGTGCGCAGCAGCTTATGATATACATCCCTGCTCACATGGAGTGCGGTGTTACCTCTTTATACAGATGAACGTGTTGTGTGGCTGCGCTACAATACAAATCTTATAACAGAGATGGTCCTGGGCAGGTGCAAAGGAAGCTTTTTATTCATGGACCCGATTTTAACATGTAAACTGGAATTATTTCACATGTTTTAACTGTTTAACATTTTGCACAGTAACCTCTTTTGTCAAAATTTTTAAATGTCTGCATTTTTTCTTAATTGGTTACTTCTAAGGTTGAGGTCACACGTAGAAGTTTAATTGCGTTTTTAATGCATTTTGAAACTAATTACAAAAGCTGAGGAGGTGATTTGCCTTATTTCATTACTGTTAACATTTGCATTAACAAAACGCAATATAAACGCCACGTTAACGCATGTGTTAACATTGTGTTTACTATGCGTTTTGTAAATTCAAATGTTAACAGTAATGTAATTAGGAAAATCAACTCTCCACAGCGGTTGTAATAGGTTTCAAAATGCATTAAAAATTAAACATGTTAAATCCCAAATTAACAGTAGTGTCCACTCATGCATATAACCCCCTTACGTGGCTTATGTCCATGTGGATTTGAGACATTTGCAACAAAAAGTCTCAAAAAGAAGCCAAAATTTGTTCCTGCCAGGATAGGAAAAACTGAACATGTATCACAAGTAAAAAGACATGATCATACATAAGGTGCAAAAAAGAGCCGCCAAATGTCTCTAAAATTCACATCAGAGAGACAAAACTATGATACATGTGCCCCATAGAGATTGAATTAAACAATTCACAGGATTCAGTAAAATTATACAATAAATAACCTGTGTAAGAAGATAACACCCCATTAAGTTGATGAAAGACGATGACCATCTACGGAACAATTCATAACCTGTCACTTATAAGGAAAGTATTATCCGTGATGATAATATAGAAAGTGACACCATATTTCTTTAGGAGCGTTTAAGCCTCTGTTTTTCACTTTCCAGCATACACAGTTTAATGCATATTTTATTTGCAAACTGTTCAAGCATTGACCTCAATCTAAAAAGGGAAAGGCATTGATCGCTCCTTCACATCTGAGTGACTAGCGCCGCAGACATGATAGGAAAGAGGGTGGAGGTGCGAGAAGGAGTTTTACTTGTCATTCACATCACTGAGGACAGAGCAAAGTATCAAAGGCAGGTGACGGCCGCTGTACAGTGGCGACCGCAGTCCAATGGAGCATTTTGCAGAGCAGCTGCAGCCTCTGGACAGAGTCAGAGTGATGAGGACATTTGAGAGTCATTTTTGCAGAGGCAAGAACATCAATAAGAAAGACTATGACCATCTGTGCAATGCCAGGTACATTCCTAAGGGCTTATCTAACCTGTCCATCACGCGCTGGATGCTCGAGCTGTCCACACAACCTGCTGTGACTAGGAATAATGAGGAGAACGCCAGGTCTGAAACCTCAAAATGTGCTGGAACGTGTGCAGCTTCAATGTCAGGAAAAGCAAAAGCTCCGCTGCTAAATCACACAGAGGGTAAAAGGAAGTTTTGTAATAGTCATATCCACAAAATAGTTGAGAAGTGTGTGATTGGTAGAAGGCTAAATACTGGGACCCCTACTATAATGAATACAGGGGTCTTTGGTGCAGAGTATGAATAGGAACTTTCTGTACTTTCTGGAGATGGATTCACTCAGGAGGTTTGAGAGTCACAGCTCACAGACCCCTCCACGGAGATAAGAATGTGTAAGGACACATTCCTCGAAAATACATTCTTCCACTACAACTTACATAAGGGTATGACTAAACATCTATCCGAGTGTGCCAACAATGTCCGTAGCGTTGCTGATGAACTGCCTTTAATGCAGACAGAATATTGTACAGAAATCCACTGGGATTACAAAAATACCTTCATTATTTTATCCATTATGCAGTTTCTAAGATATTCCCATTTGGATCCATATGGTAATGAGGCAGCTAGTGATGTCCATAGTACAGCATATCCCTGCTCTGTTCACACTACCCTCTCTGTCATATAAGCACAAAATCTGTCTTGTAAGAAACATGGGACAACTCAACAAGGGTGGGCTCAACAGTGCTCCAAGTGCTGAAGACACTGCTTAATTAGTATACAGATTAAACTGGGAATATCCTGGAAATTGAATAATGGGCGGCAAGAATGAAGGTTTGATCGAAACCACAGAGCAACATGCTGCCAGCAGATTATATTACTTGTCAGAGGTGGTAGACTCCACCAAGATGAGAGGGAATATAACTCCTGGTTTATGCTTTTTTTATAGGGTATTTTCCTTTTTATTTATACTGATGACAAATCCTGCACATAGGGCATCAGTACTGAGGACTGATCACAGTTTAAGTTCCTAAGCAATTGGACACAGCCTTGTTGTGAATATTACATTCTTTAAATGAATTTCCAATTCATATTTATTTCCGTAAAAATGCCACATCAAAGTCCGGCAATGTGGACATATTTAGCGGATAATAAATGTTTGACCCCTGATATAGTCCACCACCTACTCCTCCTTCTGGATGGCGAATGCTCAATACAAACAGATACAGGTTACAAATGTGCATATAACCACACCACTCAATTAAACAGAGTTCCTATCCTCTCATATTTCCAACATTCGGAGAGCAGCCCTTGTAGCAGACTGTAAATGGTAATATGATATTCTAATATTGGGTTGGTTTCACGGCTCCAGCAGACAGCACTGCCATTTCGGAAAATTGCAAGACTTCCTCAATTTCCTCAATCATAGTCTGGCTAAATTAAATATCACAGAGCAGGTAAATGATAAAATGAACAGGCTCCAAGTCTCTGTAACCCTTTATAGTCTATTGAGAGCATAATTCGGAAATTCTGAGAGCCAAAAGTTGACTTTTCGGTGTTTGCACTATAAGAAGCGCTTAAAGGGACCCTGTCACCAGCTTCTATGAAACTACCAGCCCCCTCAGGTAGGGTATGGAACGTCCCTTTAAGCATCCACTCTTATTTTAAAGCTCCCCATTTACCTATAAATATCTATGGAAGCTGGAACCATGGCCAAAAAATAGATTCTTTCATGATTTTGGTAACAAGTACTATAAAAATTAAGACATAGGCAGTAGTTGGACATGCAGGTAGCAGAAAAATATTAAATTCCCAACTATGTCTTTAATAACTGTTCCAATCTCTGGTTTGGTAGAACATAGAACCACACTAAGGATGTTTTAAAACTCAAAACTATCATTAACAATAACACGCCATCATGGGGTCTAGTGGGACTGTGTTCAAGGCCCCCCATTTTCCAATCAAAAGGGGGGCCAAGGAGCTGACAGTGCCCACAAACCCCCCACAACTGTCTGTCGCCATCAGTCTTAAAAAAAAAAAAAAAAATCTATACTCCCCTTTCGGCTTCTTCTCCCCACCCGCGCAGCTCCGTCTTCTCCTCTTCCGGCCTGGGCACAGACACTATGGCGCGGCGGTGGCACGGGTGTGTGAGATCTTAGCGTATGCGACGCGTGGAACCTTAAACTATGAGTATAGAAGGTGAGTATACATTTTATTTTCAAGAGAGCCCTGCTGTGGCCATTACATTTATAGGGGGATGGGATTTATGTAAAGTTGGGCATCAGGGGTGGACATGTCATTAAAGGGGGGCATCTGCTGTGAACTGGGGGGCTGACTGTGGACTGGGGGGGTGGGGCGACTAAGGACTGTGCATGCATGGGCTCTCTATATACTGAGTGGGCACGTGCAGGGGCTCTCTATATACTGAGTGGGCACGTGCAGGGGTTCTCTATATACTGAGTGGGCACGTGCAGGGGTTATCTATATACTGAGTGGGCACGTGCAGGGGCTTTCTATATACTGCATGAGGACGTGCAGGGGCTATCTATATATTGAGTGGGCACGTGCAGGGGCTCTCTATATACTGAGTGGGCACGTGCAGGGGCTCTCTATATACTGAGTGGGCACATGCAGGGGCTCTCTATATACTGCTTGGGCACGTGCAGGGGCTATCTATATACTGCATGAGCACGTGCAGGGGCTATCTATATACTAAGTGGGCACATGCAGTAGAGTAGAGTCCTGTCAAAAGAGTCTATCTTGTGTGGGAGATTTGGCCCAGTAGAGACCGTAGTAGCAGTGATTCGTGATGCAGTCCAAGACAGTGACACCAAAGTTTAGTCCAAAACAGGTCTCGTCTGCGTTTATTGCAGGAGCAGGTACAAAATAAAACAGCCTTTACATTCAGGCATCAAACAAACAAAATCCTATCCGTCCGTCCTCTGACTCACCACTAACACAAAAGACTTTGCTGCTCCAGGCACAGAGGGCAGGGCTGTGTGCTCTCCAACCTCCTTTCAGAGCCAACGCTCCCAGCTCTGCTCAGCAGCTGTATCCCGCCTGATTAGGCTGCTCCCACCACCTGTGTCCAAGGTGCTGGACAACACAAACTCAGCACTAAGGCCTTGCATAGTATGAAAACCCAGGGGAAACATACCGCCCATCCACAGTTAACCCCGTCAGTGTCTCACACTTGTCATGGCTTAAAAATGTTGTGGTAAAAAAAAAATATTGTGTATTCAACGTTATGTATCAATGTGGGAATGGATGCCAGTGGGGAAGGGCCACAAAAATCTTCCAGTCAGGGGCCCCAAAACTTCCAGTGCGATCCTGAAAACACTAGAATGATGGTTCTAGCTGCTATGGAGCCATGATATTTGCTTCTGAATCGATGCTCCCCTTCAGCTTACAATGGTGACTCATCTAAGGCAAAAAGTTTATCTTTTCAGCTCATTTGCATATGACTTTACAGGTTTAGTGGTGTAAAAGCTAGTGACAGTAACACGGAAGTATTTGGAAAGCAAGGGATATTTTCTGTAGCCCATCAATAAGCATTAGGATAAGATGCACAAATCTTTATATTCATCCATGGCTGAAAATAACCTTCTCTTGTCGATCGATGGAACGCTGTAAACTGAGTGATAATATTGCTTCCCACCTGCATTTTCTTTGGTTACTTCTATGACATTACAAGCAATACTCATTTGAAAGATAATAGAAGAGTAATATTACAGATTAAGTCCACACGCCAGTCCTGCTCCTGTGTCCACGCTCTAGTCTTGCGTCTGTGACTATGCTTCAGTATTACTGATGTCACAACATTCCAGTACTGATCCGGTGTCAACGTTCTCGTCTTGCGTCTGACTATGCTTCAGTATTACTGATGTGACTACATTCTAGTACTGATCCGGTGTCTATACTTTGGTGTTTACATTCCTGGATTGATGCTATCGTCTTTGCTCCTGGTTGCAGCTTTTGGATTGTCCAATTTAATAATTTATGTCTAACCTGTTCCTGCTCAGTCAATATGGATGCATCTGCTAAGGCTCATGCCCCATTGACTACAGTTGGGAAAAGTTACGGTGTCATTCCCAAATGCGCCCTGGACACGCCCTATTCCTGCATGTCTTTGTGGCACTGGCAGTGACGTCCTATAAACATCAGTAAGCAAGATTACTCAGGCCACAAGGTACGGCACATGGCCCATTGCTTGTGGCCTGCAAAAAGGGAGGATAAAGGGTAAAAAACCAGGGGATCACTTACACTATCTAGTCAGGACTAAGGGCTGGTTGTTGCCATAAGGGTACACATTTATGTCATGTATTGTTCCCCTATACTGAAACCTGTACAAAATAAAGCTACATTTAAATTGTAATAGTCCCTCGAAAAAACCAAATCCTTTGTTTTTCTGCTTTGCATCTACTTCAAAGTTATAACATTTTGTTTTCCACTCTTCATTGTTCATTGCTTCGTAAAAATCGTCTCCTTCATGATCCTACTGATTCTGAATAATGAAAATGTAAGACTTTTCCATCTAAAACTATTGTATCAAGAGAGTAGACATGTCCATATGAACAACCGGACAATTCAACAAAACTTGGTTCCCTTATAAGCGCCGGGCGGCTTTTGCAATGAAAACCAAATTTATTAACGTTTTTGTCCCAGTTTTCTGTCTGACTTTGCACTACAAAGAACGTGCAAACTGCTTCCACATGTATTTATAAAGTGTCTGCGCCAGTTTTGTGTCGCGGCTGCATTGTGCAAACTCTTTAGAAAAATGTGCAACTTTTTTTTTTCTCTTTTTTTTTTTTTAGGTTTTGTTAATTGGCATGTAAGGTGGGAATGATTATTATTTGTATACATTCGGTGAATTAAACCTGCTGTCAAAATGGGGGGCGGGAGGGATTTGGGGAAAAATTGGATGAATGTACTCCAGTATATTAATTGTGGATTGCTATGTAATGGTTTCGAGAATTTTATACTTGAGTGTTTGTATTTTGTATCTTGGTATAATAAATATCTATTAATCAAAAAAAAGAAAGATGTGAACCTAAACGGGCGTGTTAGTGCTTTGCCGGACAGTTCTCCAGAATTCTGTCTGACGTGTGCCACAATTCTGCAGCACTTCCCAAGCAGTGCAGATGGTGCCACATTCATGAATCTGGCACCCTCTGGAAACTACACAGGCGAACTGCACATAGTGTAGTTTGCACTGTTTTTGATAAATATGGATTGTGTTTCCCCTTAAGACAGTGCAGGATCTATGTCTGGGGTGGATTATACAGTTTGCTGAAGATGTCAACTCCTTGTTAACTTTCTCCAGTCACCTTTTAAGTTTTCAAGCTCCGGGTATGATATATTAACATGCTAAACATTTATAGATACATATTATATACAATGTGTTTGTATAGTACTACTCACCTATGTGGGTTTGAATAGTCATAGGTCATTAGACTAAAGCTGTCAACAACTGGAGCCAACAGGTCAAACTCCTTCTTCCCAAACATCCCCAACTGGTCAGTGCTAAGAGAGAGAACAAGAAAACCAGTGTGATAAGAAATACTGATATCCACACATATTCTGTACAGGCATTAGATGGAATTTCACTTTTATTTCAACAAGTACATAAAAGCCCAGCAACATGTTGATCTAAAAAAAGCAAATATGTTAAAACAAGATACACATAACATAGGAGAAAAATAAGATACCCAGAAACTGTACTAATAATGTACAGTAAAGTAGTAAAATGAGGAGTGTAAACAAGAATTGCTTGTGCTAGTGAGATGGGGGGAGAGAGAAGGCATTGAGGATAAGACGACTCCTGCCATTTGAACTGCCCCCCCCCCCAACCTGGTACTCACTAATCGCTGCTTGCGGGGAGCAAATTAATGTTAGAGAAACAACTAAAATGCGCTGGAATTATTCAGCTGCACAACAAAGGCATTTCAATTAATTAATCAATTTAGAAATTTGGAGACATGTCCTTTAAAGCTGGAGCATCTTCAGCACGCAGCTCGCTGGACATGTGTGAACTTGTCTGAGAAACTAGAGTTGTGCGCATGCGCGAGTTCAGACTGTGTGGAAGCTGCTCCCTCTCCATAGAAAACAGTGCTGTGCAACCGCATGGCATGTGTAGCACTGTACCACAGCCGGGCAGCCACATATCCATTCCCCCAGACGCTCGTGTGAATATACCTTATAATCTGCCCTCTGTAACACTGCTTTGGCTTTTGGGTTGATTATAGAGCATGTAGACTTCCTTCAAGTAGCACAAAAGCTATCCCTATGATCATTACTTTGTTCTATTTGCAGCATCTGTTTTCATTTGTCGGGATGGACGGGGGAACTTTTAATCTACCTTCTTATTAGCAATGCAAGTTATTGGGCAGAACAGCAAATGTCACAAGTTCTCACAGAGGCCGATCTCAGAACAGAAAATAATTGGCTGCGTCTTTAGTTCATAAGTTGGAAACCACAAGCCAGGACACTGTGGGAAAGAACAGGCCTCAGGATACACATAGCTTCCTAGAAATTGATTTTAATTACTCACAAGGGCACACAAATAAAGGATAATTAACGTGAGCATTAGGTTTTTATGGCAGGCTATATTGTTTTGTAGATTGAGAGATCACGGATGTGGATGATGTCGGGAGTCTATCACTGAGCCTACGGGAGGATACACCAAATTCGGGGAATAGAAAATTAAAGACTAGTATAAGGTAGTGATCAGCCTCCCAGCAGAGACCACTGTGCTGCCTTGTAAAATAAAAGGGCTTGCTGTGCGCTACCTTGTAGAATTAATTTACTGTAAATATTTCCTACACAAAATGAATCCGTCTGTAATCAGCAGAAAAGAAACGGAGGAGTCGTGACACGTACACACAAAATGTATACTAATAAACTCAAAGGGGGATTGCTCAAACAGCAAACCTGACAGCTTCATAAATAAATCGTGGGATTGTATCTATCAAAGAACTAAAGATCATTATTTAAACAAGTGAAAAAAAAAAACAGCGACTGTAAAAGTATAAGAAGAAAATACTTGTAGACAAGAGGCGATAAAGAAAAAAAAAACAAACTACTGCTCAACAGGAGAGGATGCCAGGATATTGTATATAGGAAGGCAACATGATTCCAAGTATACGTCAGGGTGTGGATAAGGGGACATTTATGAAAGAGGTAGGCTGGGACAAGGCATTTTGGTGCCCTAAGCAGACAAGACAATCCAAGCCCTAGCGACCCCCCAACTAAACGTGGTCTAGAGCCCTAGCTAAAACACTGCCAGGAGGGCATGACTTTAGCAATGCTAACCTCTGTGTATATGCTATCAGACCACCAGCCTACTATGCACCTTATCCCCCAAATCTTGTATCAACATAATACAGATGAAAGAACGCCGACAAAATATCTAGTTAGTTAAAATTTTCATGTGAACGTTCAGTTTTACATCCATGTTTCATCCTTTTCCTTGTTTTTTTTATTGTCTTCAAATATAAATAATGATTTCTTGACTTGGCATTCCTAACCTTGTGAAAGCCAGATAAAATACAGACAAATATCATCTTGGTGCAGTCCATTTTTTAAGTTTTTTTTATAGCCTCGAAGCCTTGTAAGGAATAGACTATGTTGCAGATAAGGTAAGAGTTGAGCTTGAAAAGATTTTTGTTTAATCATGAACAATTTTTTCTTTCTAAAACGGTGTTTTTCCCCGGGCGGCGCCAAGAATGACGTCAGCAGCGGCGCGTCATACTAGGCGCCTGACGGGGAAGATCAATGGCGCATTGCAATTGTTGTGCCTTTTTGGGGACATTTTGAAATGTCCGGCGGACATTTGTTTATCGTCAGTAAGACACATTTATCTTCTATTCCAGATGTGCCAAATGTAGCAAATGACATTTATCTTTTCAAATTGTTTAAAATTTGTGACATTTTTTGGCTAGTGACTTTTCCTAAATGGTAAGTGACTATTTTGTACTTGAAAGACCTACAGCTAGGTAGAGTAATCCAGCAAATCCTGTGCCTCCTGAGGGAGTTGAGAAGTAAAATATGATAACCTATGATGTCGTCACATGTGCAGTAATATCAAAGCAAATAATACCAGCCTTGGCATGCTGGCAGGTGAAGCGCACCCTTTTATGCCCTATATATTGTCCCATGATAACCCATAACAACCACAAGAAAATTCTGGGAGTTGTAGTCTTTATTGCCTCCGATCTAAAATTTACTCTTTATTACCACCAAGGGCGTCGCTAAGCCAAAAGATCTGGTGCTCGTGTCACGACCGTGCGTGCGCCTGAATGGGAAGTGTCGGAGAGCCGTTGATGTCACTGAGCTCTCGGGCACACTCGCAGCTGTGCAACTTCGGTTGCGAAGCCGGGCGTACGAAGTTGCGCAGGCACGAGTGTGCCCGAGAGCTCGGTGACATCAACAGCTCTTCCTATTCAGGCGCACGCACGGTCGTGCGCATGGTGTGCCGAGAACGTATGATGGTGCACCGAAGGAGGGTTGAAATCTGATGAATAAATGAATTTTTCAAGCAATACATCGGTTTCTGAAAATCATGAAGATGTGCTCCGGCACCAGCTCACCCTGAGCTGGTGCAAGGTATTTTAGGGTTATAACTACCAATTTAAAGTGGTAGGTTTCCTTTAAGTTCATTATTAAATGTTAGGCCACGTTTAAGGAACATTTAGGGATTTTCTGTGTAGTCGTATTACAGTATTTGTTGGACAGTGTTGGGGGACCATGATGTAGGAATAATAAAGTTCATAAGATGTCTTTCACGTTCAGACAAAGTCATGATTTTATATATTTTTTCATAAAGCATCATTTTTCTATCGAGTTTCATAAAGTACATAACATATGGGTATTGAATTTAAAATTCTAGAATGTGACAACTGTACTTTTACCCCCTGAACCAAACTTAACTATAATTGGTATAGGACTGATATAAATGAATCAGTGGGCGATCCTGGGGAGGAGCAGACAGTCTGGACCCGCCCACTTGACTGCAGAGAAACATATTGGGTTGCGAATCTAAATAAAAGGATTACTCAGGAATGGAGGAGGCAAGAGAAAACATTGCAACTGCACTGGGTTCAGAGAAGTTGGACTTGGAGGAGATGATAAAATGTCCTCTTTAACATTACTCTAAGATAAGAACCCAAGTAGCTGCAATGATGTTACAGCAGCCATCGGTCAGAAACAAGTTTATTCATTTCTACTACAAGGAACATCTGATGCTTTGTCCATCCAATCCTGGTGTACAGAGAAGAAAAAAACAGCCAGTCTCTTTCATGGAATAAAACTTTTTTTTTAAGTCTCATAATTGCCAAATTAACTTTTCGTTTTTATCTCCAGAGTCACAGAAGCTTTGCACGACCTCAGGGTAGTTGTCAGCCTCTGATTAAGTCAGTAATGTCCTTTTTGATACCGAAGGCAACACAAAGCTGACAAGGCAGGGAGAACCTGCCAACATCTCTATGGAGAACAGAGAGAAGTGTTGCCTTATTACTGCTTCCAAGTCAATATCCTATAAAGAAGGCTCTCTCCGAATTAAAATCTCTGAAGTTTAATGAACACCATAGTCACACTGCTTGGCTGTAGAGGAAAATCCACTGTAATTATCTAGCTGTAATTACAAAGCGGACCTCAGAATGTAAATGTATGTTGGGACCTTCCACGTTATCAGTTTATAGACATTCCTCTTACATGTTCTTATACAAAGAAATACATTTTCTATTCTGAGGCCATAAGTAACATGACATTTTAATTTTTGGTAAACTAAGCCTAAAATAGGACAGATAAAGCTAAAGAAATGGAACTTTAAAGTGAAAAGGTAAATACTGTATATACTCGCGTATAAGCCGACCCAAGTATAAGCCGAGAGCCCTAATTTTACCACCAAAAACTGGGAAAACCTATTGACTCGAGTATAAGCCAGGGGTGGGAAATACATTGGTCACAGCCCCCAGTATATAGCCAGCCAGCTCCCAGTAGTATAAAGCCAGCCCAACCTGGCCTCTGTAGTATACAGCCAGCCCAACCTGGCCTCTGTAGTATACAGCCAGCCCAACTGGCCTTGTAGTATACAGCCAGCCCAACCTGCCTTGTAGACTACAGCCCAGCCAACTGGCCTTGTAGTATACAGCCAGCCCAACCTGGCCTCGTAGTATACCGCCACTGCTCTGTAGTCTAACCAGCCCACCTGGCCTCTGTAGTATCTACAGCCAGCCCAACCTGGCCTCTGGTATACAGCCAGCCCACACCTGGCCTCGTAGTATACAGCCAGCCCAACCTGGCCTCGTAGTATACAGCCACCCAACCTGGCCTCGTAGTATACAGCAGCACCCGGCCTGTAGTATAAGCCAGCCAACGCCTACTGTAGTATACAGCCAGCAACCTGGCTCTGTAGTAACAGCAGCCCAACTGGCTCTGTGTATATACAGAGCCCACCTGGCCTCTGTAGTATACAGCCAGCCGACCTGCCTCTGTAGTATACAGCCAGCCCAACTGGCTTGTAGTATACAGCAGACCAACCGGCCTTGTAGTATACAGCCAGCCCAACCTGGGCCTCTGTAGTATACAGACAGCCAACCTGGTCCTCTGTAGTACACAGCAGCCCAACCTTGCCTCTGTAGGATACAGCCAGCCCAACCTGGCCTCTGTGTAGTATACAGGCCAGCCCAACTGGACTCTGTAGGATACAGCCAGTCCAACTGGCTCTGTAGTATACAGCCAGCCCAACCTGCCCCCTGTACTATACAGCCAGCCCAACCTGGCCTCTTTAGTATACAGCTAGCCCAGTCTGCCCCCTGTAGTATGCAGCCAGTGCTTTAAAGGAAACCTACCGCTTCCAATAGAGCTTCTAAGCAGCAAATGTCGTGCACCAGCTCAGGGTGAGCTGGTACCGGCACTTATCTTCGTTATGTTCTTAAACGGTTTTAAAGCGTTTAAACACTTTAGTAATCTTTATATACGTAGCAGCTTCACCTCACAGGGGTACGCACTCGGCGCACCATACGTGCGACCCAGCGTGCACCTGAATAGGAAGTGGTCGCGCGCATGGTGCGCCGAGCGCTTACCACCGTGTGGTGAAGCTACTTCGTATATAAAGATTACTAAAGTGTTTAAACGCTTTAAAACCGTTTAAGAACATAACGAAGATAAGTGCCGGTACCAGCTCACCCTGAGCTGGTGCACGGCATTTGCTGCTTAGAAGCCCTATTGGAAGCGGTAGGTTTCCTTTTACAAAAAAACAAACTTATAAACTCTCTGGCGGCCCGATGCTCAGCGTGGCTCCTCTTCTGTATTCCCCGTGGCTCCTTTTCTTTCTTCTGTAATTTCGATGAGCAATGTAAGATGGAAAGATATCTTGCCATGCTTGAAAGAGTAGGTACAGTAAAAATAATGGTAAGAGCTACATATACAGTAGCAGTGATCTTAGAAATACTTAGAGCTGCTCATCCGGCACGTCTTTAGCTGGCACTTTACCCTACAATAAGTGCAGATAAGTTGGGCTATTTGTCTGCTCGCCTTGCTTGTATAATTAGACTTTCAGCTAGGCCTCTCTGACAACCAACATAATTAAAATGACCGAAGCCGAGCATTTACACCGCGACTGTGAATTAAGAGGACTGCCTGACACATTCAATAACAGCGCCGAAGGCTGGAACAATTACTGAGCAACGGAGGGATGGGAACATCTTATGCAAGGACTTGAGAAATGAGGCAACAAAAAGGTAAAGCGGGAGTTACCATATAGGTAATAACATTGTATTCCACATTCTGGGTTATGGAGAAAAAGCAGAGTTAACACTTTGCTTGGGATTTTGGGTCAGATGGCTAGTCCATAGGTCCCACTGCAGCAAGCTTCCAATTTGTAAAGGGTCAATACACAGTAATACATCCTCTGTCAGGTCAATATCCAGCTGTCACAGCAATGCCCATCTTGTAGGGGCGTAAGGCTGCCTAACCGGCCGCTCTGCAGCCCATTATGCTACATGTCCGGGTTAGGGTGGAACTGCCGTACGTAGGAAGCCGGACCGAGGGCTAAATTTACACGAACGTATGCCCCCCGGGCTGTAGCCGGGCGTATGTCTGGCGCCATGGAGAGGAAGAGGGCACCATATCGGCAGCATATGGCTCCATGCAGCCATTGCCATCTATGGGGGATGTATGTACGACGTCCCTCATACAGTCATTTTAATGCAGCCTTAAAGTTTATGTCGGCCCATCTCTGGTCAGAGGCTTTATAAGGAGCATTTTCCCATCTCAGTTCTCTATTCTGCCTGCCCTTCCCTCCCCTTTCCACATGCTCCGAGCCTTCTGAACACAAATTCTGCCCGTTGTGTGTGAGTAACGTCAATTCAGGTCACGTCAGGTGCTGCCAGGTCATCACTAGTGTGACAACCTGTTTCCTGCAGAGATTTCTGTATGTGAGATGGAATTAGTGTAATATCATAAAACTCCAAAACCAATTGGATAGAAACCTAGACATGGGTTTGCGATAAATGTATAATTCCTTGAAATTCACAATCCCAGAAGAGGATCGGGTCACCCCTGACAATGTGTAGGAGTCTCTGGATATTTCCATATTAGCATAAGTATTTTTTATTTTTTCATCTTTCTTTTTCTCGTATACACTGGGCCACCATAAAAAGGTACAGTGCAAAGACGACGTAATTAATATTCTGACCTATGGTCCCCACGCCCCCCCATTGCCACGGTTTGTTCCCACATTGCACTGGATTGGTGATCCAACTCTGTTTCCATGGTTACTCCTTTGAATTTGTAAATATTCTCGGAAAACCCCCTCGGAAGTATTTTGGGTGTAAAGGTACTGAGCATTGTACTTCATCGTGTGCCCACCAGTCGCTGACTGCATTTCTGTCATATTACCGTGCCCGTCTGGGTTTCCAAAGTCACATCTATTTATTACTTATAGCCCATTAAGCCTTTCATCTAATCTCGCTATCTGACACTGCGAAAACCGGCAAAGAGGGGAAAAAAATGGCTTGACATTTACAAAGCGCAGAAACCATTTGTCAGTAGAATGGTGATTTGTATAACGCGCCGTGGATTCTGCCCGTCAAACTCATATCTTATTTTGCTAATGAGTTTTCTTTATACACACATCGGCGTTTCATGTGTACACAGATATTATCCTCTGCGAGAGCAAGCATTTACCACCTCCAAACACCAGTTATTAGGAATACTTAAGGAGATCTATCCCCTTGACATTAAAGAGCGGAATATCATAAAGCAGTCATCTGCCTTCACTCAGCTTATACGTTATCTTTATCATTTTTAAAGACCAAAATAAATTGATATAAGGTGAAAACGTGAAAAAGCAAATCATACTCCATTCTAGAGAAAACACCAAAGGGATATAACCACATTAGACTACCAACCCCCTCAGATAGGGCCTGCAATGCCCCTTCAAAAATCCCCTCCCTAAGTGAAATCTCTATGTAAAAAGTCTCCTCCATGTCATGTTAAAGTAAGCACAAAACCTCATCTGTTGCCAGAGA
Source organism: Engystomops pustulosus (assembly GCA_019512145.1). Taxonomy (NCBI): domain Eukaryota; kingdom Metazoa; phylum Chordata; class Amphibia; order Anura; family Leptodactylidae; genus Engystomops; species Engystomops pustulosus. The sequence goes on along the minus strand of CM033647.1, from coordinate 138,037,735 downwards.
TGAGTCAGGTTCTGAGGCCGTCATTTCAGAGGCCCCCTCATCTTGCATTTTACAATACCTAGAAACATGTTTATTTCATATTAAATGGGTTCTCCGGGTTTAAACCAAAATATATAACCGGCCGGGGGAGGGGGGGGCCAAAGAAACCAAAAAAGAGCTTATATTTACATTCTCCGGTGCTTCCGCTGACACCCCACCACCTCCGTTTACAGAGCCAGGCACTTTCATCTGACAATATCTGGTCGTCAGCTACAGTATTGAATATAATGCTGTGACCGTCATGAGGCAGTGGTGGGGTTGGGGTGTATATAAACAGAGGCACGGCATCGATGGGAGACGGTGCGGGACAATGGTAGCGCAGGAGTAGTATAAGCTCTTTTTGGTTTTCTTAGCCCCTCCCCCGGCCAGCTATATATTTTCGTTTAAACTCCAGACAACCCCTTTGATTAAAGATAATGGGGCTTATTTACTAAGAGTCCGCAAATCGCATTTCTGTAGTTTTCGGGGGTCGCACCGCTGGGACAGGTATTTAGAAGAGGATTGTGGCGCACGCGATCGGATTTAGGCGCAGCGGCGCCGGCTTTCAAGTGACACAAATCGGAGGGCGGGCCGCTGGACGATACAACTGATTCGGACTAAGCGCGGGATTTAACTTTAAAATTGTGTTGCAAGACAATACACTTACATACACCAGGAGAAAGATGGGGTCGGACCTGAGCGGGGAAGTGACACATGCAGGATATCGGGCGCACAATCTAATTGAATCGCGGTACGGTGCATTGTCGGGGACCGGGTAAGTAAATGTGCCCCAATATTTCATACGGCATCAGACTTGTGGTTTATGGGCTACAGAACCAAAGATTTTTTTCAGTTACATAAGGAAGTAACCGATTTTCAATTCTTCAACTGGAGATACAGGTAGTCTGACATAATTTGAAATGAAGCTGCAGAAAAACATCGAGTTCTCACCTATTTCTTTAATGGCCCATACCTTCGGTTTTGTAGGTCACGCAAGCCTGATACCAGATGAGAGTCTTATCATTAACCCCTTAACGCTCTGCGCCGTAGCTCTACGGCGCAGAGGTATAAGGGATGTATGAAGAGGGCTCACGGGCTGAGTCCTCTTCATACAGAGGTGGGGGTTGTTGCATATTGCAGCAAACCCCCACCGCTAATAACCGCGGTCGGTGCTTGCACGTGCGTTTTTTTTTTTCAATTTTTCCACGCTGAAAGCCGCGCTGACATCAGAGGGTGAGTATATAAGTTTATTTTTTTTTAAGTGTTTTTTTTTTTTTTAAATTGGGTTTTGTAATAGACTTGTGTATAAGCCGAGGGAACGTTTTTCAGCACATTTTTTGTGCTGAAAAACGCGGCTTATACAAGAGTATATACGGTAATTATAACCCCAAAAAAATCTTGTTTCATGCTATATGTTTTGTTGAAATTTATTGTTACACAATAGCCAGTGATGCATATAGTTCCCTGCTTAAATAAAATACATTTTTTTGAAAATTTCAATGTAGTTTCGAGTAATATAAACCTCCTTCTGGAGAAGCATTAATTTAGTGGAACATGAAGAAACATCACACAGGCCGCTGCAGATACAGATTTATAATGTATACATTATTCAGTATTTCTCTATAAACGTTATTTATAACCATTATCTGTCCTCGTCAGCCATTATTAAGGATGAAGATCTACGAGTTGGTTTCTATGTCTAGTACAGAGATTTCTCACTGATCACCGACTTCAAATATTCAGCAGACAAAATCTGGAATCAAATGCAAAGTGGCAACATCTATAGAGAAATATATACCATGCCCACAGATTTTGTATAGGATAGAAATTTAAGCAATTCTGCAAATAGACTCCACTTCTATACCCTACTGTATGTGTATACAGCACAACGCAGACTTAGGCTACATTTAGACGGCCGTTGCCGTAGCACGGCAGGCACACAGAGGCGTGCGGGGAAAGGAGGAGGAAGAGGCGAGCGTCACTCAACCCCGCCCCTCTTCAAAGGAATAAATGGCGTACTGCGCCATATTCACTTGGAAGATAGGACATGTCCTATATGGTGGAGCGGTATGGTGTCGCACGTACACGGACGTGCACCCATTGCCGTCTATGGGGGACGTATATCGGCCGTATATACGTCCCCCATACGTTCGTCTGAATTTAGCCTTAGGCAAAATCTATGTCTCTGTCTGCCAGTGTATGTCTATGAGTACACTCAGCATATACCCTGGGAGCTTTGAAGATGTATACGCTGAGCTTATTTGGCCATATTCCCACCTTACGCTTTAAAGGGAACCTGTCACCAGGGACCTCATTTTCACTAAAGACAGGTTACAGCTGCAGCATTTGCATTACAAATAAGCATTTACATTACAATATAATTGTGTATTATAACTTGCATCCTGACAGAATCCTCTGTGTAGTCCCAGGGGTTGGGCTTTGGTGTGGATGCATTTCAAAAAACAACATGTGTCTTGTTGTTACAGCTGCAGACTGCTCAGCTCTCAGCCCCCACCTTTGTTCTCCTGTAGAGCTCCTCCCTCCCCCACTGATGTCAGCTCACCAGGCTGTGACCTCTGTGACGGAGCAGGAGTGATATCATATAAAAATTACCTCCCTGATGACAGGTTCCCGTCAAACAGAAAAACATTTGTTGCTAGTTCACAATCAAAAGCACTTAAGTATAAAGTAGAATGAGCCCATATCTGTTACTTTTTTGATCAAATTAATCAAAAAAGTTGAAAGAAGTTTGTGAGTTGAGTTTTTGAGGCCAATGTTCTATGCAGGGTTTGATAAGTTCCCACTACATGGTGACTGCTTAACCAGGGAACAGCTGGGCTTACACAGTACTTGTGCCATTCTTCCAACTCACTAACCTAAAAGACGACTTTTCCTGCACGAGCTAATATAATGAGTGAAGAAATCACACATAACAGAAACATTACTGCATGTATTAATTGGTTTGCAGCAATAAGTGTTACTCATTTCCCTCTGACTTTTTAATTATATTCCTTTTTTTAATAAATAATTATACAGGGAGGTCCTGGGCAATTGGGCTACAATCACGTTTGCCAGCTGCTGTTAATTTCCTGAAGCAAAACCTGGTATTGAAACACTGGAAATGTGTTTAATTAACTGACTGCATTGTAACCCTGCTTATTTTCTTTTAAATTTGTTTTATTCCCAAAATAACGGGGGAAAAAATAGGGTTGATTCTAAAGTGGAAAAAACTGTCACAAAATTTTAAACTCTGTTTTACTTTTAGAAGCTTTGCATAAATAAATAGTATGAGTGAATACAAGACATGCTGTAATAGAAAGGGGGGTTTTGCCCTTTTTAATCATTAAGGAAACATAGAACCTTTCTATCGCATGACAGCAAAACAGTGAGGAATTGAAACAGAAAATATATTGGAAAATTGTATACATTTTTATTATGCAAACAATAACATTGTTTTATGTGTTCAATAAGGGACTTAATTGAAAAGCATTCTTGCTTTCTTGGAGAAAATAATGTTTCCTTAAAGTACCCAGGTCCAGGGAAGAGTACATTCTTACCTTGCCAGACTCCCTGTTCCTTCTCCAGTACATCTGGTCTTGGGCCCTGTGACCTAACGGAAAAACTTCCTCCAATGAGTAACCTTGTTGGACATGGGATGCCACTTGTAATTTCCGGGAGGACTTCACTAATTGGGTTGTCCCCTGGTGAAAAGTGTACAGCCATTGGATGAAGTGGGTCAGGTGACCCCCACACAACTCCTGGATCGGTCGAAGGGACTTATATTGGAAGAACAGAGCAACGCAAACCTAAGTGAAGGCTTCTTAAGTTACTGTGATTGGCACTAAATGTAGCGAGGATCCCAGTCAAGATAAGTGACGCGATTTCTATGGGACTGACTGATATAGCAGGGTACTCCTTGGGAAGAATAGTTGCCATGCAGACACTGTAGCGCTCCATTCACAATCATCTTGAACATTCAATATTCTTACTCGAAAGAAACATTGGGGCTTATTTACTAAGGTTCCCACGGCTGCATTTCCGTTGGGTTTACCAACTTTTCGGGTATCGCGCTGCCAGGATAGGGATATAGAAGGGCATTGTGTCGCATGCAATCAGATGCTTCCATGCAACACTGATTGGGGGCTGGCCGTCGGACGATCCGACGGATTCGGACAAACCACGGGATTTAACTTTAAAATTGTGTTGTAAGCCAAGCACTTACATGCACCGGGAGGAAGAAGGTGAACTCCGGCGGACCTGAGCGGGGAGCGGCACATGCAGGATATCGGCCGCACTATCTTGATGTATCGCGGCACAATCCATATTCGTCGGACATTCTGGATCGGGGATCATGATGTGGACAGGTAAGTAAATGTGCCACATTATCTGTCATGGAGTCCAATCTAAATCAAATATTAAAGGATTGTCTCTCATCCACAGGCTTTCGCTGGCATCACATATGCCATTAGCAATCGCCTCTGGTGGAAAGGTACAAAAAAATACATAAACTAAGTGGTGTTGACCTCTAATAAGTGGTAATGGCCTGACTTTCTATGAAGACATCTAACATCATTTTCTACTTGTGAAAGCTGATAGCAAATACATCAGCGCGGTAATGAAGTACATCAGTGCGCCCAACCTTTTGTTATATATACGGTCTGTCTACTGACCCAGATCTGTGAAACTGTTTTATTAGCCAGCAGCCTGACAAGTCCCACGTCATAGTCATACAGACGTGTGAAATTATCGATTGAGATAGAGTGAGAGGTCAGGCACAAGCGGAAAAACGAAGAAAAATGGTCACCAATAGAAAATGTTTTCTTGGTCACAGCAAAGAACCATGAAGATTTACTCCACAAAAAAAACATAAGATAATGGGGACAATATCGGCTGCTCATTCTGGCCATATAAACTGAAAGATGGGCACCAACCCAAGGGCCTAGCGCTGCAGGAAAAGAGGGGATTTATTATTTAAACAGGAAGTAAAGACGCAATTAATAACCCAATGGTCATGACCACCAGTGAGATAATGAAATTCTTGGGCCACTACGAGCATTGTTTTGCAAGTCTTTGGTTCCCAAAAAATAAAACTCAGCTTTTGATCATGGGTAGTCCGTGGTATTGCAACTAAACTCCACTCATCTCTATACAGCTGGGTAGCAATGCCAGTACAAACCATGGTCAGGTGTGGAGCTGTTTTTGGAAGAAACCCTGAACAACCCCTTTAATTCTTGGCATAGCATCTAATTGTATTGTGTCACAAGATAATAAATAGCAATACACTTTGTACTTCTTAAAATCAAATGACAATACAGATCACCTTTTTCTAATCTGTTCTTACTTTCAGTTTATAGACATTATTTTTCTATATGATAATGGAGGCTGCCATCTTGCCTCAGCTATTTTAACAATATTTAGTGATGAACATTACAGTAGCCTCATTGCCATAGGCAGCAATGGACTTATTGAGGTTAATGGAAAAGTTTTCTAAGCATTCTCACTGAAGTTTGTCAGAATGGATAAACCGTGACTTTATCTCATCAAACATCACGTTTGTGTTTTTTTCTATAGTGTTTTCACCTTCTATTGTAGTCCTGTCTGATGTAAAGTAGGTAATTGCTGTAAAACTCTGCTACAGAATAAGCAAGTGTCAGTCTAAACATAGCAGCCAGAGTAAAAGTTGCAGAACTGCAATGCTTCTTCCAACGGCATTCCACTTCTGCTTAAAGGGATTGTCCCAAGTTTCATTGTTAGCCCATCACAATCTGTTTTTTTGGTGATCGTTTAACGGACTTTGCATGGTAAATCAGACGCATGGTCCGACTGAGCACCAGAACGCCCTTGTGTCGCATGAAGCATAATCCACCTGCGATACAAAAGGGTTGTGTGTGACACAAATATGGCACAGGCAATTCCGAAATATCTGTGCAAGCAGATTGTCCCTAAAAGAACATGCAAAATCCGCCAGAAAACTGGCGCACGACCCTTAGTAAAGGTGCCCCAACGTGCAATTATAACTATAAATAAAATAAAAACTAAAATTCTGAAATGTAAATAGCCTACACTACAAATGCACACAGCACAGGACTACATGACACCCAAGACTCTTTTTGTATGGATTATAATTGCGTATGGATTAACCTGCAGTAATATCACAATCACCATCTTGGATGACAGCTACTTCTGTGCTTGGCAGAAGACTCATTGACTTGTAGGAAGAGCGCACATAATGTTATGGACATTAGATGGTTATCTCCGCTGATTCTCCACACATGGAACTTATTTCCATTAATTCAATATACTCAATCTCTCACTGGAATGATACAGGTTACCTCTTTTACAGAATTTTATTTTACTCTTTTTAAGCAGTGCCAATTTAAAATTTTTAAAATTTATAGTGTAAAAGGTTAAAGCGAACCTGTCACCAGGAATGTCATTTCTAGCTGTTGATAGGTTCCAATAGCCTATGCCAGTGATGGCGAACCTTTTGGAGACCGAGTGCCCAAACTACAACCAAAATCCACTTATTTTCCCATGAAGTGCCAACATGGCATTTTAAGCAGTAACTTATTGCTACCTGTTCTTCCAATCTTTCAATTGTATTGGCCCCTTGAGGCCACCAATACAGTTGAAAGAAGGAGAGCAAATTCAGACTCCCGTTGTAGCTTCTCTCCAGGGTCTCTCTGTAGAGGAAAAATGGTGGGTTCAGCAGGAGGACCTCCAGAGATATTGCAGTTCTGTCACCACTTCTCACTTTCCACGCAGTTCCTAACAGTCAATGAAGTGTCGCTTTAAAATAGTGCTGAGAGCAGCATCTCTTAAGTTGCCTGGGACTTGGTGGATTTGGTCCTATTTAGTGAGCTCTGTCCTGGGGTGATGGTCTTAGTGCCCACAGAAATGGCTCAGAGTGCCACCTCTAACACCCGTGCTATAGGTTCGCCACCACTGGCCTATGCTATACTGATTTTAAAAACATCTGTCAGCACTGTGAATAATTTCAGTACAGGCAGTCCCTGGGTTACGTACAAGATGGGGTCCGGAGGTTTGTTCTTAAGTTGAATTGTATGTAAGTCGAAACTGTATATTTTATAATGGTAGATCAGGACAAAAAAAATTTTTGGCCCCAGTGACAATTGGACTTTAAACATTTTTTTGCTGTAATGGGAACAAGGATTATCAATTAAACTTCATTACAGACACCTTAAAGCTGATTATTGCAGCCTGGGACTATAGTAAAGCATCCAGAAGGTTCACCAGAGGTCAGAGGGGTCTGTCTGTAACTATGGGTTGTCTGTAAGTTGGGTGTCCTTAAATAGGGGACCACCTGCACTTTATATAAGCTTAAATCACATTAACTGGCTCCCTGCCAGCATCATGTGGCGAGTTCTGGGTGGGATGACGACTCCTAATGCATTCTTTCTCTCCTCACTATCTGACTCCCTCCCCTGCTTGCTCAGTTCACGTGACAGGAAGGGGTGAGAGGAGACTGACACAGGCACACACAGGCTACAGCTGCCTCTGCCCATGGACTCACCACACATTGCTGACAGGGAGCCAGGTATTGTAAAATAAAAACTTATATAAAGTACTGTAATTATTCAGAAAGCTCACAAAGGCACTGTTTAAATCAGCATAGCATAGGCTAATGGAACCTGTCACTGGCTAAATATGACATTCTTGTTGACAGGTTCGCTTTAAAGAAAAAATAAATTGAGCGAGAAAAAGCAAAACATCTTGGGTCTCGGTTCGAGATGACGGTCTATATAAATCCATTTGGTAAAACAGAAATGCAAGCATATTATGCAAAATCATTAAGAATATAAAACACAAAAAAGTAACAAATCAGTCAAATGGTACCGGGAAAAGAAGAGAATGAAAATGGAAATGTGTGTATAAGAAATGACAACATTAGCAGAGGAAGATAATATCTCTGTACATTGAAGAGACAAGGTGGTGAGTTTGATTTGATTAGAGGAGACGGAAGGAAACTTAAGGGACCTTTAATTATCCTTAACGGCTCACAACGCAGGGTGATCACTCGCAATCAAAAAGAGCTGGAAATTATTTAAGCAAAAAACAGCAATTATAACATGAATAATAAGATATCATTATTTGAGACAAAAACTAAAAAAAAAAAAAAAAAAAAAAAAAGAGGGGGAAAGAACTATTTTGAGGTTATCCTTTTATTTTTTTGCCCATGTCTAAACCTTCTACAGGATGGTAATATCTCCCACTTCCAGGAAGGAGTGACTAGGTGGTTTGATGTCCTTCAGGTCAAAGATCAAAGAAGTGGAGGCCAATGGGGGTTCAAGTCAGTTCTCCACAGGTCCAACATGTAATAGTATCAATACCATCCTAAAGCACATATTACGAGGTCTGGATCACATCCCAGGTTCATGGTTATTGTGAACAAATGGACCTATAATTATCACATATTACTTTATAATATTTACCGTAAATAAAATCATCACATATATGAATAAAAAGTTGGATTCCGAATAAATAGGCAAACAAGTACATGCAAGAAACACACACATAAAGGATAGACAAACCAGATCTTGATAGCACAAGAGCACAGTCTCTTGTGGCAAATCGGTCTTAATGCTGTAGACCAACAATTCCCTTATGAATCAAAAGGTTGGATAAAAACTGGGTGCTTTACCCATGTCTGGAGTACACGCTGCTGGTGCTCCAAAGCACGTTAAGAAGATATAACTCCCATGATGCTTGCTTGGGGGGCATCATATTCTGAAACTCATGTCATGTCTATTCAGCGGGAGATTTTCATATCACCCATTATCATGAACCCGAGAACCGCACATGCATATGACACCTCTACTCATAAGTGGCCCCCCCTGTTCTCAAGACAGTTGGGGCACCCAGGGTAAGACATACAATTTAAATATCCACCAAACGGTGGTAAGTCAGCTCACCCAAAGTCTCCATCTGCTTCCACTGACCATTCAGGAAGCCTCAGAAGGTATTGATGAACCATGTCCTCCCTTATTCAAGCTTTTATACGGTCATAAGGTAGTGGAATAGTAGAAAAAGATCTATGTGTTTCGACGCTCTATCACAGCTATCACATACTAATTTTCTGTGGATTAGTAAAAAAAATACCTGTATATGAGATGCAAATGTCCCTTATAGAGGCTGACGATCTACATAATCCAGATATTGAACTCTAAAATCCCTACTGTTTTATAGATCATAGAGGAGAAGCCTTCTGTTGAGCTCAGGAGATCTTTTTGCAAGCCGGGAGCTCTGGAAGGTCTCAGATGCCTCAGAGACATTCAGAGAGAGTTGGCGTTGAAGTTGTAATAAGCCATTAATGGTTGGACTATCCCTTGAATTACGTCGTGTACCATTGGTTGCAGGACAAGTCTACATGATATGTAAATTAGAGGCTTAGCCCTTTCTGTTTTTTTCTGAAATTATACCATCCGTTCAAGGAAAATGAATGAGCCCAAAAAATAAAATGGCTGGAAAATTTGCTTAGTGGGTGTTGGTGAGGCAAATATTTGCGAGGCAGGTCTGGTTGTTTAATGCTGTTGCAAAAAAAGATCAGCGGGGAATCAGCCTGCAGCTTTCAGGAGCTCAATACATATAAAAAGGCTTTGAGAGGGGGGAGCAAAACCTGATGTTTGCAGTTAAATGGCTTTTAAAACCAGGCCTGCCATTAGAATGATCAGACATGATATCACCAGCGTGTGACCTTCAGGGTCTTTATGTACGGGACAAGTCACAGGAAAAGGTCTCGGGATCGTGTTTTTGTGCCGTGAACTCGGTTTATATAATCCTATTTGTATCGGATCACTATTTTTCTACGAATGACCGAAGAACAAAAACAAGGAGGAAAGTTAGTGAATGTGACAGCTGAATACAAATGTGTATAAGAGCAGACATTCATCTATCATGCGGTAAAGATCTGCCGGAATTATATATTTAGATCTATCACTGACTGCACAGTGATACATTTATGCGGTCACCCTTTGTCCTTCAAACATGTCACCAATGTTCCTTCTAAGCCTATGCAGCTAGTCAGCGGGCAACTCCAGACAAGGGCGCTGCTCTCTCTAACTCTAGTTATTCTCTAGTTATCTGGTGTTAATTCCAGTATCTACGCTGACCTTGTGCAAAGTTGTAATGTTGAGGGCAGTAAAGGGATTGATGTCTATAAACCAGGTGTTTTATGGCAGAATCATTATTGAGAACAGTCCCAAGTGGTGTAGGGGCCACCGCAAGAATGGCTGGTGTCAAAGACATTAAATAGGACCTGTCACCCCGAAAATGACCCCCACAAAATGTGCCCCCCCCCCCCATCCTCACACCTGCCACTTTCTCCCTTTTTTTGTGGTAAATTGATTGTAAAGCGATTCGACCTCTTACTAAATAAGAAGTCCAGATTCTCCTATCTTGTGTCCGGGCAGTCGGCCTTATTCATTAGGGGGCCGGCCAACACACCCCCAGCATGCCCCTGCCACCGGGGAATTGTAGTAGGCCTGGGGCGTGCTGGGGGTGTGTCGGCCGGCCCCCTAATGAATAAGGCCGACTGCCCGGACACAAGATAGGAGAATCCGACTTCTTATTTAGTAAGAGGTCGGATCGCTTTAAATCAATTTACTACAAATACATTTGTGATTTTTAGTATATTCAGTGGTCTTAGGAAGAAAGGGGCTTGAGGTGATGGTAGCTCTGACTCTATCACAGTATCTGGTGTATCTTTGTGGTCTCAGCTAGAAGAGTGAATTCCATACAGTTCAGGCTTACTGGATAATCCCCTTTCCATACCACAGCTCTGTCTTTACTGTAGCACACTGCTAGTTTGATCTTATTGCGTGCACCAACATTTCGGCGCAGATATTAAATACCTGCTTAAGCCGTGCAATTCTATAAAATTGGCGCACAGTTGGACGAAAGTATGCTCCGCGACCCTTAGTAAGTGAGTCCCAATGCACCACAAGAACACAAATCATCCAATTATCCCAAAAGAAGAATAAAAGCCATTTTCCAGTGTATTTTCAATCTAGTTTAATAGATGACCTATCAATAGGATAGGTCAGGAATGGCGAACCTTTTAGAGACTGAGTGCCCAAACTACAACAAAGACCCGCTTATTTATCGCAAAGTGTCAACACAGAAATTTAATTTGTGATTTATACTCCCTTCTCTGTCACAGTTTTCATTGATACCAGCCCCTCAGGACACCAATAAAGCAGAAAATAGCCCCAGGTACAGCTGTCACTTTAAAATAGCTCTGTGCACAGCAAGTCCTGGGATGTCTGGGACTGCAGAAAGATACATGGAGTCCTCTCTGGTGATGGCCTGAGTGCCCACAGGAAGGGCTCTGAGTGCCACCTCTGGCACCAGTGCCATAGGTTAGCCATCACTGGGATAGGTCATCAAAATAAGATTGGTAGAGGTACAACACGAAGGATGCCCACAGATCAAATCATCCCAGCAGCCTCCACATGGCTGGAAACATAACACTGTACTTTGTATTATTTTCAAATCTTTGTGCTGTTATTGGAAAAAGGATTTATCAATAAAGCTTCATTACAGACAACTTACAGCTGATCATTACAGTCTGGGACTAAAGTAATAGCATCCAGAGAGCTTCACCAGATGTCACAGTGGCCAGAGAGGTCCGTCTGTAACTTGGGGTTGTCTGTAAGCCGGGTAAAGGGAACCTATCACCAGGAGACACATTTTTAGCACCAGCCCAGTCCCCACAGAGCATAGTACATACAGTGCCAAAGAGTTTTTGTATAAAAAAAGAAATAGGCTTTACAGAAAAAAAAAATATTATATTGTACCTTTCAATGCCATGTGCTCTGTGACTAGGCCATTTGTCCTCCGGGAGTGGCCATAGAGGAGCAGTTTTCCCCCACCCTTGGGAAACCGCAACTTCGTGTGTCCTTTTCAAATATTTGAAAACACCCATCACCCGGCTTAGCGACCCCCTGCTCCTCTATAGCGGCGCTCGGCAATTTCCATCAGCGCCATTGAGATGTATGGAGCCGAACGGTTATGAACGGCCGTCTGCTCCATTACTCTTATGGAGTGACGAGGAGTCCTCGTTCTCATGATCTGTGGGGTTCTCATCTTACCTATCTGTGGATAGGGCGTAAAAATTTGTGGGAAAACCCCTTTAAGTCAGGGATTGTCTATACTGTCTGCCATCAACCAAAAACTGCCAAATTAGTAGGATAGTATAGGATACACATGATCCCATTCTTGAGGCCCTGTGAGTAGGTTCTTAGCATGTTTTACAAATTTTGATTATGGAATAATCCCTTTATGATGATATGTTACCAATTAAGACAATGATGCTTCAAATCAAAGCATCAGCATACGTGACAATGTATCTGCTGATTGTCTCTCTCCCCAGGAGAAGGCACAGAGTTGCTGTTGAGACAATGGATTCATTTCTGTCTCAGACTAATGATGTGATTAGAACGGCCAGAAACAAGAGAATATAAAGGGGCCGAACAGTGAATGATACGGGAGAAAGTCAGACGACAATTTATGATATGGATACAAAGGGCTTGTAATGGAAAATAAAAAAGGAAGCCGGAACTGCGGGGGTCACTCGTCAACCAGGATGGAGAGAAGAGAAAGAAATCAATTTCCAAAGCCTTGCACTGGAATAGTTTCTAATCTGTTTGAAGAAAAGGAGATGATCAAACGCTGGGGCTGGTGTTTTATCTCGGTGGATTCGGCAGAGGTGAGGGGAGGGCTGCTGCACTGCTAAAGGTTATTCGTAGAGTCTGCGGACAGCTTAATGGACTACCCTCTGAGCGGCGCACATCACAGACGAGAGGGCTGGATAGACCGCCGCAGTCCGGGCTCCAATCAACAGCGCCAGAGTTTATTGACGCTTTTAACCCTCGCGCGCTGCTGGAGGCATGAGACGAGAGACGCTTTTCTCACCTTGCCTGCGACCTTCTGTGCGATGTCTATTAGAAGTAATTGACATTTTGGAAACAAATAACTGAGTGTTTCACATACGCCAAAGGGAATTGCAAAGTATTACTTCTCCGGCAATGAGGGGGCAGGAGTGATTGTTACACTTGGAGGAAATCTAACCACTACTTGGAGAGGAGGTGTATGCTCCCCCTGGGTATAATTTCTCATCTGTACTGGATATATCTTCAATGAAATACTTTACAATTGGAAAGAACTAACACAAATATCAGTTTTATTTAGTATCTGTGAAAGAGAAACAAGAATAATTGACAGGTTGTGCTGTAGGCATGAAGATTCACTATGATAGAAGACCCTATGGTGGTATATTTAAAGGAGATTTTTGGGTTATAAAAAGAGCCATCATACCCACAGAACAAGTGCTGTTTATGAGACTGGTGGTGGTTTAACAACCAGAACCCTCTCAGATCCACCGATAAACAGAGAATGAAACCGGAAGCAGACAGCTCCACTCTTTTATTAGTGGTCAGGATGGTTTACTACAGATCATTCACCCTTCTTAAAGGACATATACCACTAGGTCATGGATTGGAAACCAAACACACAGACATGCAGTTTTGTTTCCCCTCTTGCAGGATCTGTTCTTCTTTTAGCTTTATATTCCCTTGTTTTTAAGGGAAAAAAAGGCTTTAAATTAATGCAAATTAGCCTGAGGGGCTCCAGGCTCTATTAACACCTACGGAGCCTGGATCCCCTGAGGCAAATGTGCATAATCTTTAAAGCCTTTTTTTGCAAAACCCAGGGCATAGGAAGCTATAAGAAGAGCAGTTCATGTCAGAGGGGACACACACCTGTAAGTCAGTGTGCTTGGTTTACAACCCTTGATTCTGGTGATAGATGTCCTTTAATAAAAGTGCAGAGACTGGCCACTATACAGAAAATGGAGCCATCTGTCTCCTGTTCCATTCTCTGATAGCACAAAGAGCATGTAATCTACAAGAGTGCTGGGTTTAGAAACATATTTACAATCTAGTGTATAGGGCATGTATGTCACTTAACCCCATAATAGTGGACACATCTATCCATGAAGTTTACACACAATACTTATGATTTAGTATTTGACTTTATTATGTGATTTTAGTTCATGTTCATGCTTTATTATGTTTCTGGTATTTAAAAAAGGTGTGGGTGTGTGTGAAAACAAAGAACATAAGTTGACCACAGGCTCGTGTTTTTAAAGATAAAAAACAACAACACAAAGACTAAATAAGCAACAACAAAAAATCTACAAAACTCTGACTGTGGTAATCATCTCATATTTTTTATCCATGGCTTCCATCCTTTTAAAATGCATTATTATTTATGCTAATTAGCCAAAGGGCTTGGGGGTAGTTATCAGAGGCCCTCCATGCTTTAGCTTCACAGGCTGTTACACTTTCTCACCCTCCCCCTGCTCTCTCAGCAAACCTCCCTCTGCCTGCTGTAATCTCATGGCAGCAGAAAGTTTCATTAAAAAGTGTGAAGATGCAGCATGGCGGGGCTCTGGTTACTCCCCGAGAGCCCTTCTGGTTCATTATCATGAGTTTTGTGTCTGGGGCACTTTGGAGAGGGTAGTGAAAATTGTATGCTTGCCGTTTGCACAGTTTGCATGGAGCCTTAGGGTAATGGTTTCTCATGTAAGATCTTCATACACGTGTCCACCTTCAAAACAGCTGTAATTTTACCAAGGACTCCAATAATTCTCCTGAAATTCATTTAATACAATACCACAACATGCCACACCTATTCACATACAGTATACAACTTTGTGACTTGCCACTGGGGAACAAAGAGCAACTCATCTGGTGACACAATTACCAGGATATGTCTAACCAAGAGCTAATCAATTTGCAAGGACACATCTGTATGGTAGTTGAAGCAGCTAAAACCAAATTGACTCTACAGAGTCAAATAGTACAGGAGTCACGCCTCGATTTCAACAGGAAGTAGACAATATTCCATATACACGGCCACTTTATTAGGTACACCATGCTAGTAACGGGTTGGACCCCCTTTTGCCTTCAGAACTGCCTCAATTCTTCGTGGCATAGATTCAACAAGGTGCTGGAAGCTCCTCAGAGATTTTGGTCCATATTGACATGATGGCATCACACAGTTGCCGCAGATTTGTCGGCTGCACATCCATGATGCGAATCTCCCGTTCCACCACATCCCAAAGATGCTCTATTGCAGTGTTCCCCAACCACCGGTCCGTGGCCCAAAACCGGGCCGTGGAACGCCTGGTTCCGGGCCGTGGCCAACCTCAGTAAAAGAAAAAAAATTTTTTTTTAAATTATATATATACAATCACCTTTTGCGTTCCCCTGCAGCAGTCTTCTCTTCCTATACTAAATTTCCATAATAATGCACTGCTCTATTGGCGACAAGCATCATGATGTCATCACATCATATCTGCCAACAATAGATCCATGCATCAATGCGGAAGAGAAGTGAAGGAAAAGAAGACTGCTGCAGGGTAATGAGGAAGGACTGGACGACTGGAAAAGGGGGTATTGGAATCAGAGGAAGGGGGCAGCTAAAGGAAAGGGGACATGGGAGGAAGGCATGGGAAAGAAAACCTTGGAGGGGGTACGCTACAGGAAATGGGACAATGAAAGCAGGGGGTTCTTCTTCAGGAAATGGGACAACATAAGCTAGCCACACAGGGAGTTATGGTGGGGCATGCAAACATACACCAGACCGCATCCCCCTACCCACCGGTCCCTGGAGAAAATATATGTTTACAGCCGGTCCCTGGGCAAAAAAGGTTGGGGACCACTTCTCTATTGGATTGAGATCTGGTGACTGTGGAGGCCATTTGAGTACAGTGACCTCATTGTCATGTTCAAGAAACCAGTCTGAGATGATTCCAGCTTTATAACATGGCGCATTATCCTGCTGAAAGTAGCCATCAGATGTTGGGTACATTGTGGTCATAAAGGGATGGACATGGTCAGCAACAATACTCAGGTAGGCTGTGGCGTTGCAACGATGCTCAATTGTTACCAAGGGGCCCAAAGAGTGCAAAGAAAATATTCCCCACACCATGACACCACCACCACCAGCCTGAACCGTTCATACAAGGCAGGATGGATCCATGCTTTCATGTTGTTGACGCCAAATTCTGACCCTACCATCCGAATGTTGCAGCAGAAATAGAGACTCATCAGACCAGGCAACGTTTTTCCAATCTTCTACTGTCCAATTTCGATGAGCTTGTGCAAATTGTAGCCTCAGTTTCCTGTTCTTAGCTGAAAGGAGTGGCACCCGGTGTGGTCTTCTGCTGCTGTAGCCCATCTGCCTACCTTGGTTGTAACGGGTGGCGATTTGAGTCACTGTTGCCTTTCTATCAGCTTGAACCAGTCTGCCCATTCTCCTCTGACCTCTGGCATCAACAAGGCATTTCCGCCCACAGAACTGCCGCTCACTGGATGTTTTTTCTTTTTCGGACCATTCTCTGTAAACCCTAGAGATGGTTGTGCGTGAAAATCCCAGTAGATCAGCAGTTTCTGAAATACTCAGACCAGCCCTTCTGGCACCAACAACCATGCCACGTTCAAAGGCACTCAAATCACCTTTCTTCCCCATACTGATGCTCGGTTTGAACTGCAGGAGATTGTCTTGACCATGTCTACATGCCTAAATGCACTGAGTTGCCGCCATGTGATTGGCTGATTAGAAATTAAGTGTTAACGAGCAGTTGGACAGGTGTACCTAATAAAGTGGCCGGTGAGTGTATGTCGCTGAAGAGGATGTGAGAGCTCCATAGAAGGGTCCTCCACACATAATAGCCGATGACTGGGTTTCTTTTTAACTAAATAAATCTATACGAGCATCTAGCCTTTAGTCTAGCTCAAAAAATGTTTTCAATATTTTGGATATTTTACGAATACATTTTTTAATAATAACACGTGTGGTGGAGTCCCGTGTCAGGCTTCAGTGTAGTGACCTGCGATATTGGCTGTCAATGATCGGGGCTTGCTCTGGCAGTGATAATGAGCAGTTCCTGCCACTGACAGCTATTTGTAAGCAGCTAATGAGGTGAGTCATCCTGTAAAGTGGGCGTAATTATTAAACGTTTAGCAGGCTCAATCCATATGCATTACATCAATTGAGCTCACAAACTCACGTTATTATCCCTATGAAACTTTGGACAAAATTTTTTATTACTATCTAATACAACTCAATTTGCACTGAAAAGTTTTGTAGCACTACCTAGTGGCTTTCACTATTAAGAGGTAATGCAAATGAATAAGCAAAGTTTTATAAAATCTTGAAAACTGCAGCTGTCACTCAGTAGTGACATTCAATCAGAACAGCTACCTAAAATCTCACCCTAGCCTTGCCAGAGTCTAGAAACCTATAATGGATCGTGGGTGTAACAAGGGTGTTGTCTAAGGGACCCTATTCATTAACCCCTGTAAAGAGTTCTGGACTTTGCTAAGAGAGAGAGACGTTAGGTAGCCATGTCTTAAAGTAGTTCTGGTAGGGGGGCGTGTCCTGGCACCGCACGGAGATGGACGCTTGAGAACCAGCTCCCGCTCCCGATTGCCACCTACAGCGAAATAAGCGCTCCAAACCCCGACCTCCAAGCACCAAACGGCCCTCAGAGAGACCCGGACACCGTCAGGACGGCCCCACGGGACTTACCGGCGATGGATCGCTTCCTGGCAGCGCCGACAGGCAAGGGGTCCTCAGGCTGCGCACGTGTCTCCCCGCCTCAGACCCGCAGGTCTGCAGCTCCGAAGGAGCAGAAGCAGGGCGCACGCTCCAAAGCGCAGGCTCCGGCACCGGAGGTCCGAGCACAGGCTGCCGTACCCGGGAGATCCAGAATGGAGGAGGCACAAGTAAGTGCGGGGCGGCGGGACCCGCCATTAACCCCTTCCCGCCAAAAGAAAGGCCCGGCCACCCCCTCACCGCCATTACAGCAAGAACAGGAGCGGGCTGCGGGCTCTCCCTCCCAGCACCAAAACACACAGGGTGCCATGGGGGAACCACAAAGAGCCGATAGCAGGGGGTCTAGGCAACAATCCTCAGCCTTGGCCCCAGTCCCCACTACTGCAGGATCCTACTCCTCAGCTGTGACGGCCAACAAGGGGGGAAGCCCCCTCCAGGTGCATACCTCTCTCCCACAGAGGTCACACAACCAACCCCCTGCTGCAACAGGGGCACATGTAGCCCTCAGTGGCCCCTCCGGGGCATGGCCTGACCCTCCAGGTGAAGACCTGAGTGCAACCCCTTCCCTCACAAACCTAGTGCAGGACTCTTGGGCCTCACCGGGCAGTTCTACCTCCTCTGATGATCCGCCACTTGCTACTTCAATACCTCTCTCTGCAGATATCCAAGTATTGCTTCAGAGTCTACCTACTAAAAAGGATTTTAGAGATCTAGTAGAGGAGGTTAAAGACACATTCCGCACAGAGCTAAACTCGGTCAGGGATGACCTGCATTCCCTGGTGAACAGAGTGGAGGGGCTGGAGGTGGCCCATGATGACACAAGATCCTACGTGGCCCAGCTACGAGAGTCAGTGGTGGACCAAACTTATGCTATGCGAGATATGAATCGCCATATTGAGGATCTCGATAATCGTGGAAGGCGAAATAATATCAGAGTGAGGGGGGTCCCAGAACCCAAGGGACCTGAAGATGTCAAAGGACTCTTAGAAATAATCTTTAACAGTATACTGAATGAACCGGATTCACATAAAATTAAGTTCGACAGGGCCCACCGAGCTCTAGGGGCAAGGGGCTCCTCTACCAGACCTAGAGACATAATCTGTTGCGTCACAGACTACGAGCTGAAAGAAAAAATTATGCTGACTGCCAGGAAAAAAGATTCGCTGTCATACAAGGGAGCCTCTATCCAGATATTTGCGGACTTATCATGGATTACCCTTCACAAGAGGCGCCAATTGAAACCGCTCTTGACCCAGCTTAGAGACCGAGGCATCCCCTATAGGTGGGGTTTCCCCTTCGCCCTGCTGGCGCTACAAAACGGACAGACATTCCAGCTAGCTTCCTATGCGGACATGCCAGGCTTCTGCAAAGCACTAGACCTTTCAGTTCCGGATATCCCAGATTGGGAAATCACCCCCCCACCGCCGGCACCTCCCCCCGAATGGACTCCGGTGCAGAAGAGGAGACGCCGTTCGTCGCCAAGAGGGCAAGGGAAGAATCCGCCGGCCTAACACCCAGCTTGGAGGCGATATAGGAGACACTATATCTACATCACCAAGGCATTTTGGACACTCTCTCTCACCATGAATAGTCAGGGGAGAGGACCTCCAACAGACTTTTAGTAGGTGGCAGTCCGGGGTAAACTTTTTTTTTCCTCTTTTTCTGTTCTTGACCCTTTTCCTCAGCCTTCCTTTATTGTTTTTTTTCCTTCCCTAGAGTATTCTGGACTGGGCTTGACAACTGGGGTGGCAATAAGCCTTCCCTGGTGCCAACTCAAGTCTAAAGGATGCTTTCACCGGTCACTGTGTATGTACACACATATTGGTTATGGTTTAATGTTGTCTTGTGTACCCCATCCCACCCCTCCTTGTGTGTCTTCTCCAGGTATCGAAAAGTAAGAGTGATGAACCAGCCTCTCTACGCCAGCAATGGACAGCCATTAGAACTGATTCTTGATCAGTACAGGTATCACAATGGGAGTGTGAGGGGGCCCTCTTATAGCGAGTCATGTTTTTCTATACACAACCATGGTTAGGTTTCTCACCCTAAATGTGAAGGGGCTTAACTCCCCAGTCAAGAGGCGATTGGCCCTGACGGAAATGCGAAACCAGAAAGCGGATATTGTTCTCTTGCAAGAGACGCACTTTGATGCAACAGGTACCTGTGCATTCGCTAAGGGGTTATATCCTACTTCCTATGTCGCGTCTGGGGAGAGGAAAAAAGGGGGAGTGGCGATTCTGATTGCCGCATCCTGCCCTCTTCAGACGTCCAATGTAATCTCAGACCCTGGGGGGAGGTTTCTCATTATACAGGGTACACTACAAGGTACTCCGATTATATTGTGCAATATATATGCACCGAATAAAGGGCAAATTCACTTCCTAAGACGAATATTTACCCGACTCTCAAAACTGCCACGGGCGGCATTATTAGTGGGCGGGGACTTTAATCTTCCGTTCTCGGCACAGACGGACAGACTAACGATCAACAGAGACACCCCACCCTCGACCCTACTATCCGCAACAAAGGAATTCAGGAAGCTTTTACGCCTCCATGGACTATATGACCTATGGAGGATCGATAACCCGGGAGATCGATCGTTCTCCTTCTACTCTCCGCCCCACGGTACGCATACAAGAATAGACTATTTTTTTGGAACCATACAATTTTTGCGTCTTATGAGTAAATCTACCTTAGGCCCCCTTACTTGGTCGGATCATGCCCCATTAACACTAGAAACCGCAGATAACTTCTCTACATCAAGGGCATGTCACTGGCGATTAAACGAGTCGCTCCTAAAGACACCCACGCAGAGGGATGCATTGTCACTGTCCATCAAAGAATTCTTCGAGGCGAACGCCAACGATGTTGCCCTTCCGGCATTATGGGAGGCACACAAAATGATGGTACGGGGACAGTGCATTTCTCTGGCCACAGCAATGAAGGCTGACAGGGTGCAGCAGGAAGCTCAGCTGACCTCCAAACTTAGGACTTTAGAGATGGCACTGTCAACCGCTCCCACTAAATCCACCCTCAAACAGATAGTGGAGACGAGGGCCAAACTAAAAGAGTTAGCCCTGTTTCGCACGGAAAAACTACTGCTATATTCAAAGCAGAAGTATTACGAAAGGGGGAACAAAGCACACTCTATCTTAGCACGCCAGCTGAGAGAGGAGTCCTCTAAAACTCAGGCACACTCACTAAAACGCCCTGATGGAACTTTGACCTATGACCCCAGAGAATTGGCGAAAATCTTCCACGACTACTATTCTAAACTTTACAACTTGCCCAGCGCACTTCCATTGGACCAAACGACCAGGGTTGCCCGCTTAGATGCTTTTCTGCAGGAGTGTAATCTCCCGCACCTACCCGACAGGGCCCTGACGGTCTTAAATGCCCCCATAGAAGCCGAAGAGATAGCTGATACTCTAAAAGAGCTCCCTGGAGGCAAGTCCCCTGGCCCTGACGGATTAACGTATCTGTACTACCAGACCTACCAGTCCATTCTGACCCCGTACTTACTCCCTCTATTCAACAAATTCCTAGACGGCTCCCCACTCCCAGGTAACATGACACACTCGTACATAACGCTAATCCCCAAACCCAACAAAGATCACACAGATTGCTCGAACTATAGACCCATAGCGTTACTGAACGCCGACTATAAAATATTCACTAAAATATTAGCTAATAGGTTACTCCAATGGCTCCCACAACTAGTTCATAAAGACCAGGTGGGCTTTGTTCCATGCAGACAGGGAGGGGATAATACCAGACGAACCATTGACCTGATCGATGTGATCAATAAAACAGACGGGGAAGCGCTGCTTTTAAGTCTAGATGCAGAAAAAGCGTTCGACCGCTTAGGTTGGCCGTTCTTGTTCCGGACCCTCCACGCATTTGGACTGAGGGGCCCCTTTATGAACGCAATTACAAATCTCTATACTAACCCCTCCGCTACAATAAAATTGCCCCACTCGATCTCGCCTCGCTTCCACATCCACAATGGGACTAGGCAAGGGTGCCCCTTATCCCCCCTGCTGTTTGTTCTATGTATAGAACCCCTGGCAGCCGCTATTAGACGCTCGGAGAACATAAGGGGAGTCATGGTCAGGGACAGGGAGTTCAAATTATCTCTGTTTGCTGACGACGTACTGCTAACACTCACACAACCTCACATTTCACTCCCTAACCTCCACGACCTACTTGAGAAATACGGGGAACTATCTGGATATAAAGTAAACGTAGCCAAGACAGAGGCCCTCCCAATAAAAATCCCTCAGGCTCACTTGACGAGACTCCAATCCAACTTTAAATTCCAATGGAAATCTCAATCCTTGACATATCTGGGGATTCAGATTACCCCCACCTACGGTTCCTTATATTCCCAAAACTTCCCAACACTTTTTGCATCACTAAAGCAGTTAATGATTAGATGGCACAAGTTGCCTCTCTCCTTCTTTGGTAGAATAAACGCAGTTAAGATGACCATCCTCCCAAAATTAATGTACTACTTTGAGACGCTACCGATCCCAGTTCCTCTAGGAGGCCTAAGGGCATTACAAGCTTCTAAACTTCAATTTATTTGGGCACATAAAAGACATAGGCTAGGACAAAAGATCCTGATGCTACCGAAAGAAAGGGGAGGTTTGGCCGTGCCGGATCTAATTAAATATTATTGGGCCGCTCACTTACGCAGAATTCCAGCTTGGTCAACGCTCCTAGCCTACTCAAGGTGGATGGAGATCGAGAAGCTATGGAGCGCCCCAATACATCCTAACACCTTCTTGTGGGCAACGTCCCATATACCACCCCCATCCCCTCTACTAGGCCCTATGGGCCATACCAGAGCTATCTGGCTGCGATGCGTTAAAAAATTCCCACTGAGTTCAGAGCGCTCACCCATGACATCTTTCCTATACAACCCATCCTTGCCCTCTAGCCTAACGGGACAAATGACAAGACCCTGGCACACGGCAGGCCTTTTTAGATTTGCTGACGTAGCTGATTACAGGAGTAGGGAACTGATTAGTTTCTCAGACTTACGGAATAAATTCTCACTCCCAACCACAGCTCAATATGGTTACTTACAGATCAGCTCCTATCTACTGTCCCTTTACAACTCCCCGACAGTATCGCTGCCAACACCTTTTGAAATGCTATGTAAGGAAGGGACGGGTACAAGGGGCCTAATATCAGCTATATATACCATGTTAAGCAATCCTCATCCCACCCAGCATCCTCAGCATGACTACATGCTAAAGTGGGAATCGTTCTTGGGTAAAAAACTCCCGCCCACGGTGTGGAAAACAATATGGGATAGAGCAGCTAAGACGTCACAATGCGTGCAGTACAAAGAGAACCAGTATAAGCTACTGATGTGGTGGTATCATACCCCAGCCCTGCTGCATAGAATTTACCCTACCACCAGGGATGCTTGCTGGCGTTGCGACTCCCAAGGTGCCAATATACCCCACATATTCTGGGCTTGCCCTCACATCACCAGCTACTGGAAGATGGTGGGTTCAGTAATAGAAGCAGTTCTGGGACGAGCGATACCCCCAGATCCCAGCGTATATCTCTTGAACATTTTTCCCGATAAACTAGGCAAACATCCCACTAGGTTACTATTGCACCTCCTTACTGCCGCAAAATGCCTAATCTCTACAAAATGGAAACAAGCGGCTCCCCCGTCCCGAACGGAATACTGTGCTAGGATACATGACGTTCGCACAATGGAGCACTTGACAGCTATGATTAACAACAAAATGGAGAGCTTTAATTTAGTGTGGGCCCCCTGGGATGACTTCTGGAGGAGTAGAGAGGACCACTAACTAACCGATGCTATGCCATCGGGTAAGATGCCTCTGACTAGGCCGTATCACAGATACCTGTTCTGACCCCTGTCACCCCCCTGTGTGTCGTTTCCTTGTCCAACGTCAATGTAATGTTTAGATGATACTGTTATACTGTTTTATTGTCTTATGGTTCAACGTTGTGATTCTTTATTCCTGAATAGTAATGGTCTGAGGTGCATTGCTTTTTACCCTGACTGCGATCAGGGCTGTTCCTACCACTATGTTATGCTTGATTGAAGCACTGAACATGTATATGTTTCTCTATCTGTTTTATTTGGAAAAACCAATAAAAATACAGTTAAACAAAAAAAAAAAAGTAGTTCTGGTATAGGTGCCTTCTGTTCCAGGAAAATCAGGAGACACTGGTGTGAGGCACTAGTCAGCAACAAGCCAAGGTCAAGGCAGGTGGAGTACAAGTGTAGGTCGAGACAAGAGTAGGTCAGGGCACAGGTTTGTAATCTGGATTAGACAGCGCTCTCACAAAAGCAAAAAAAAAGATGGGAAACAGATCCAAAGACAGTATTGTGAACATTTAATCAAGTTGAGGGAGAAGATAGACATCTAACATGATTACAGGGGGCAGTAAATAGGATATTCTTGCAGGAACTAGCATGACAGGAACCTTTAATTCAGGCACCTTCCCACCTTGCTTTTTATCATAGAGAGCACAGTGGATGTTGGGCTGGATAGACCAGGAGATGGGCAGACATGAGCCAATCACATGATCCCTACAGCATTGATGGAGGAGGGAAGAAGAAGCAAATGTTGTGCTGCAAAGGTTACCTAATGGCTTTGCTAAATCAGATCAAGCATTCTAAAAAACCCTTCAAAATTTCCCATTAAAATGTTCCTTTTAAAGGGCATCTACCACCAGGATGAAGGACTGTATACAAATGAACCTAAGGGGCTCTAGGTTCCATAGGTGTTAATAAAGCCTGGAGCCCCTCAGGCTCATTTTCATACCATGGTCAAGACAATGTCCTTTAAGTGTAAACTTTGTTGCATGGTTTTAAATGCCAGAATATTTGGGTTTTTGATCAATAAAGTACATTAAAAAAATGCATGGGCTTTCTTAAAAATGTCGAGTTTGAAATCTTACGGTTGTCTGTTCTGAAGATAATACTATCCATACCTGCACGCTGCTTACCTAAGATTACTGTGTCTTAAGAAATATGGTAAAGGGGGGCAAGGGGGTATGACAAATAATAGACCCTGTAATACACAATGAAATAAAGCTGGCGGGCAGCAGTTTATACTGCGGAGGACACGGTGAGACTGAAAGAGTTAGGGGGTAAATCAGCAAAGCCTTAAGGAAATATGGTGTGCAGCTATTAAATGGAAAATAAGCGGAGTAATGGATTTTCCGGGCCGTTACCACAAGCCTAGAGGGAATTGTAGGATAACATAATTAGGAAGCACCCGCAGAAACCAGTTATGGGTCACAGCTTTTTATCGGGTTATTACGGATAAGCAGCCCACACGGAGACTGCATTCATCAGGCAGAAAGACAAGTCATGTACAACCGGCATAGTCTCACATCACTCACAAACACTTTCACAGGAAATGTCATGGTAAAAAGAGTCAGCTCTACTGATACAAGATGCAGAAACACAACAAAATGCATAAAAAGATATATATCTCCCACACAAAAAATTCAATGACAGCATTTTACTCATCATACGGTATTACTTTATATTTTCTTGAAAATTAGATAAGAGTACCTGTACAGCATGTTCATTCTCGGGGCACAACAACAAACCCGTTGTCTGTTACGTGTGGCCCATGTGTCATCGGTGTGTAAGGCCTGTTCACACCCTGATGACAGGGGAAGAGACTTCACCAGGCCTAAACGGGCAGGAACAGGACCTGCTACGTAACTCGCAGCTAGGAGAGTCGGTTCCCGGAAGGGGGTCATGGAAATAATGGTTGCGTGGAAGGGGCCTATTGAAATGCAATTGTGTGTGTGGTAGCTGACATAACTGGGGGCAAAACCATGTTTACATACAGGAGGCCTTATACTTATATTGACTTCATGAATGGAAGCTAGGCTGCATTTACCCAGATCAGCAACTACAAAGAAAACAACTTTCTTCACAGTTTTCTGCAGCAATCAATGAGGAATCGGACCCCACCCATACTTTAATTCTGTCTCTGTATAGCATATATATAGAAACTTCCAAAATGCTACAAAAAGAAAAATAAACCATAGTTGTCTTTATATTTATGCATTTGCAACACCCCTGCCGATGCAAGGCAGAGTGGTTGTTGCGGGGTGTTACACATCTTTTGCATAAGCAGCAAAAGGGTCAAAAACAAAGGGTTTGTCCAGAAGTTAAAAAACTTGGCAAAAAAACAGCAACAAACCTGACCATGGTTTGTGTAGTTATTACAGTGGTTATTTGTGCAGTTATTCAGTGGTAAACAAGTGAGTGGAGCGTTGCAATACTACACACTATCCATTGTCAGGAGAGGAGATGTTTTAGGCTGCCGTCTGCATGTTTTTCGGCTAAAAAACGTGCTACGGCGTATACATTCAAGTCTATGGACATGATGGATGCTCAAACAGTGTCCATTTATTGTCCTGTGCGTCTTTATCCTTTTTGTTTTGGTTGAGAAAAAAAACGTGGGCTGCTGTGTTTTTCATGTCCTTTTGGAAAACATACTGACTAGTTCCTTTGTATTTTGAATTGTGTAAACTTTATTTCACAGTGAAAAAGTGTATGTTTTTAAAGTGCAAGAACAGATACCAACCGATTCCACATATACATACAAAAAAAAACTTAGACTCATGACAAAGACATGTTTTTGTCCATTTTTAAACGTTGCAGCATATGTCAAGTGGATGCAAAAAACTTAATGTGAGACTACAAAAAATTATCCATATTATTCAATCTTGAGACAACTCCTTTATATGTTTTGTGTTCCTGTACAATAAACAGTCATAATGCAAAGTAACAAAATTACAATATAATAATTGCTAAAAAATAGTTGGCTAACTCACCCAGGTGCCACTGCAGGAGGGATAACCAGGATGAACTGCAGCTTGGCCTGATGAAGTGCTTGCCCGATGTGTGTCAACATGTGGACCAGCCCCCTGCAACAATGAGAAAGAGCTAGATCACAGACATATTTATACATTATAGTGCATATAAGTACAAGAAAATGAATTACTGTATATAAGTACAGGGACTGCCATACACTGGCAATACATAATGTGGTGCCTAATGTTGTACAGCCAAAGTCATATATATCACACCAGCTATAATGAGCTGAAAGGACTCTAAAAATTAGAAGTGACGGTGACTTATTAGGCATTTTGGTCCACTCCACTATATGAAGATAACAGTAGACCATCTAGTAATAATGAAATACCATCTTCTTTATGGAACAGACTAATATAAATCAATGTGTTTCTTACCACCTACCAGTTGATATAACGAAGCTCTTACGCCAGCACTTCAAATTCCAGAAATAGGTTTCTTTATAATTTGTACACAGCGGACTTCCACTAGATGAACCGTTCTTGCTTCCATAATATATATAAAATTATTTGCCCGAAATGTCAATTACCTTGCAGAATAAAGCATGTTCTATTTATTTACTAACCCTGCGAGCACCTTCTGCCTCTGCAACTTCATTCTGTTTTAGACACGGTGACAATTACTTTCATTATTTTTTACCATTGAGTTGCTGCTCCCTATTGTTGTTTGCTTATAAAACGTGACATGGAATAAATTATGCAAAAGGAGGAAAAATGTGCGATATAAACCCAATAAATATGTATAATCCACTAATAACTTCATAATTACATTTCTTATTTGATATACGGGCACTGACAATCTGCAAGCTGAAATGCTTGCCGCCCAATGTGACCCTTAATATAGAGAAATATGGTACATATAGGGATGACTCATAATGACTGACTATAGGATATACCATCAACAACTGTGACGGGTACAACGAATACAGTAACCACCAAGATTCACCTACCAATTATCACCTACTATGATAAGATTGCACATGAAAAGAAGCTGGTCCTTAGTTTGTCTACTTCAACTCCTTACTAATGATAGAAAGGTCATCAAGCAGCCGTTACATACTGGTGAGGAGGAGCACCGAGTGTGTGTCGGTACCTATTAAGCACAATGCTGTACATAGTAGAGGGTGGTTGGTATCACAGCTTAGCCCCATTCACTTGTACAGGGTGAACTGCAAACTGGCTACATGAAAAAAAAGAAATCATTGGTGAGGGTGCAGAAGGAGCAATGATCCCAAGGTTAGGAACCAGGATGTTCTCCACTTCATGCAGTGCATCTACTACAAATCTCCTCCTTTCTTCTCTCCACACTCTGCATCCAGCAATACCGAGTCTGAGTGGCAAGGTACTTGTGTGATTTAGAGAGAAACCACATCATTGGTGAGGGGGCAAGAGGAGCATGAAGCCCAAGAATATTAAAGGACCACATCATTGGTGAGGGGGCAGGAGGAGCATCATTGGTGAGGGGGCAGGAGGAGCACTGAGCTTATGAATAGTGAAGGACCACATCATTGGTGAGGGAGCAGGAGGAGCCACTGAAGCTAGAAATAGTGAAGGACCACATCATTAGTGAGGGACAGGAGGAGCACTGAGCTCTGATAGAATAGTGAAGGACCACATCATAGTGAGGGAGCAGGAGGAGCACTGAGCTTATGAATAGTGAGGACCACATCATAGTGAGGGAGGCAGGAGGAGCACTGAGCTATGAATAGTGAAGGACCACTCATTAGGAGGGAGCAGGAGGAGCACTGAGCTATGAATAGTGAAGGACCACATCATTGGTGAGGGGGCAGGAGGAGCACTGAGCTGAAGAATAGTGAAGGACCACATCATTAGTGAGGGAGCAGGAGGAGCACTGAGCTTATGAATAGTGAAGGACCACATCATTAGTGAGGAGCAGGAGGAGCACTGAGCTATGAATAGTGAAGGACCACATCATTAGTGAGGGAGCAGGAGGAGCACTGAGCTTATGAATAGTGAAGGACCCACATCATAGTGAGGGGAGCAGGAGGAGCACTGAGCTTATGAATAGTGAAGGACCACATCATTAGTGAGGGAGCAGGAGGAGCACTGAGCTTATGAATAGTGAAGGACCACATCATAGTGAGGGAGCAGGAGGAGCACTGAGCTTATGAATAGTGAAGGACCACATCATTAGTGAGGGAACAGGAGGAGCACTGAGCCCAGGAATAGTGAAGGACCACATCATAAGTCATGGAGCAGGAGGAGCACATCATAAGTCATGGAGCAGGAGGAGCACTAAGCCTAAGAATAGTGAGGGTTTCAAGAGGAAAAGGAAAAGTTGGTACTCACCATCCAGTAGAAAAACCTTTGTCTTTACTTCAATTCTTCATAAAAGACATTCAAGCGACACAGGGAGGGATAAAACAAGCAGGGGATAAGTGCACACTTATCCCCTGCTTGTTTTATCCCTACCTGTGTTGCTTGATCATTTTTTATGAAGAATTGAAGTAAAGACAAAGATTTTTCTCCCGGATGGTGAGTACCAACTTTTCCTTTTCCTCTTGAAGTTTACAAGATAACACTGCAACATAATAGTCTGAGCACCACCATCTAAACTTTGTCACAAGCTATCCAAGCCATAAGACCCACAGCAAATAATATAACCCGTTCTCTGTGCAAAGACAGCGCCCCTTTCTTCCTACCCTCCATATATAAGAATAGTGAGGAACCACATCAATGGCGAAGGGGCAACAGAAGCATTAAGCCCAAGAATAGTGAAGATCCACATCATTGGTGAGGGGGCAGGAGGAGCACTGAGCTGAAGAATAGTGAAGGACCACAGCATTGGTGAGGGGACAGGAGGAGCAATGAACTAAAGAGCAGCAAAAACTCTCATCATTGGTGAGGGGGAGGAGGGGCAGGGAGTCCAATAATATTTAGAGGGATTTGCCCACGAAAGAAAGTTCATAGTGATCCTAACATGACTAAGATAACTTTTAACCACTTACTTTGCAATTATGATTGCAAAATTACTTATAGATTCTGATCTGAGGGCGTGGTCTAGCTGAGCGGTCACATGGTGCAGAGCAGACACTTCCTAATTTCTCTGCTCATGCACCAGAACTGATGATATCGCCTGGATTATCATGGTACAAGGTTTAGGTACACTTTCATTTATATCGGCTGTAAGAATGAAGATGACATCACAAGATTCTATCTCACATGGTGGTAATACCATTCCGACCATACTGCACAACCTAATGTCCCCCGCTGATCTAATCCCCTTTCTATCATCTAGGGATGACACCACATTAGACCACCACCATCAATCAGATCCCCAGCAGAAAATGAAATCCCATAACCCTTCTTCCCCAGCTGCCACTGCCTGGTGTCTGTCACCTGCATGATTTCAGCTAGAGAGGCTGTGGATAGGTGGCGGGCCCTTCTTTTGGAGGTAATGTGTACTATGAAAGGAGCATGTCAGGGGGTGCTTGTAGTCATTAGGCTTGTCTTCCCGCAGGGAGCTTTCAATTTAGTTATTGAGACCTCTGTGTATGTTTGGGTGACGGTGCATCCGTTGTACATAATGTTGTAGGCTTTTGGAACATATGATAACCATAAAATAGTGCGTTGGTGACAGCTCCCCCATAACAATTTTTCATTCGTGGAAATACCCCATTAGACAAAATAAGACAAAATAATTGGAAAGGGGACAGGGGAAGCGCTCAGCCCAAGAATAGTAAAGGACCCCATCATTTGTGAGGGAGCAGGAGGAACACTAGGTTCAAAAATAGTGAAGGTCCACAGCATTAGTCAGGGGGCAGGAGGAGCATTGAGATGAAGAATAGTGAAGGACCACAGCATTGGTGATGGGGAAGGAGAAGCAATAAACACAAGAAAAGTGAAAATGACCACATCAACGTTGAGGAGCACTGAACCCAAAAATAGCAAAAGACCACATTAGTGAGGGAGAATGAAAAGCAATAAAACCAAGAATAGCAAATGAAACATCACTGGTGAGGGGGCAGGAGCACTGAGCCCAAGAATAATGAAGGACCACATCAATGATGAGGGGGCAGAAGAAGCACTGAACCCAAAATTCATTACCACATCATTAGTGAGAGAGAATGAGGAGCAATAAGCCCAAGAGCAGCACATGACATATTATTGGTGGGGGAGCATGAATCCCAGGAATAGAAAAGGACCACATCATTGGTGCGGGAGCAGGAAGAGCACTGAGCTCAAGAATAGTGAGAGTCCACATGATTTTAGAAGAGGCAGGAGAAGCAGTCTCAGCTCTCAGGTGCTGAGAAGCACAATACATGCGCTTGTCTGATCTGTCTGAATACAGTTTATGTTTATTTTAAAATACAAAAAGCATTTTCTTTAATTCCATAAAAATATTAACCTTAAAATTAAAATAAACCAAAAGTTAAATCGACATATCACCATTTTAACTTGTGGTTAGCCCCACATTATTGGGGCAAATTAACACTAGAGGAAACTTTGGAAGTGCTGGCACAAGGCTGGTTTTAGTTCCAAACACCTGGTACACCTTATGGCTTACCCAAGTGCGCAGTCCATGAAACATGACTGTAAGGATGGTGTATTTCACTGACCAAACAATGCTATAGGGACACGACTCCAAGCATCATAGTACTACATTCCTGAGGGTTCCCTGAGGTGTCGGGGACTCCTTACAGCATATATAACTATACTGATTGCATAGCATTGTTCGGACAGTGAAATTAATGTTGGCAATAGCTTAAATTGGAAAAAATTCATCTCTGCTTCCAGAGCTGTTTTGAGGGGGCCTAGTCATGGTTTACATTGGTCTACATTCTTGCACAATTGGGACTGATGAATGTCATCAAGAGTGCAAAGTGCCGGATTGTTGAGGGGCATGAGAGTTAGACAACCACCAATCTGACAATGGTGGACTTTCTGAGCAATGTAGTACAGTAGCTCACATAAAATGTGTTAACTTAAATTTGATATGTGTGGCGAGTTTAAACCAAGAGTACAGAAAAGTGCTTTGAGGGACATCTACAAGATTGTCTCAGCAAAACACAACTGTTCTAAAATGCAAGGAAACAAGACTTAGCTATAGGAAAGAGTGCAGAATTCCTCAATATAACCTTCATGGAAATAAGGGGGGGGGGGACCTATAGATGCATTTATAACATTCTGTTCCATAGCCTTAAACCTAGATAGAATATATATATTTAAACCCACTCTATGTACTAGAGAATAAGATCAAACAGGACTGGAGGTTTAACAGCAGACGACAAGAAGAGAGAACCCTAGCCGTCTCTGACTTCACATTCTATCCGTGTTCCAAATGTCCCTCGGGATTCTCCTTCAAGAGAGAAACTTCTGTGCTTTTCTAAAGTCTGTGTAGGTTTTACTTTCATCAGTGGAAGTGGCTCCATATGCATTTCATGAGAAACACCCGACTAGTGATATAAATAGGCTCTGTCGTACATTTATTTTACCGTCTGTGCGCTCTCTAATTTTTGGGATTATGCTGTAAAATAGCAGTGCGGCTGGCCAAGAATTCGGGAGGTTTAACCCATGAGTGGGAAGTAGTACTGGTGGCTGTAATTGAAGTCCTCTCGGCACGACAGAGTCTAATGAATGATAATTGGATGAGGCCAGTGAATATACTGTATGCATTACATGTACTCTCTGATTTACTAGCCCGAGAATGGAGATTGCAGAAAAGGCCATTTTACAACCTCCATTGTCTTTTAATGCAGACTTTTTACATAAATTACTGGCTGCAATTGTAACATAAAATGGGAGAACTCAGAATGCAACGTACATGGGATTATTACAAGTGAAAATGGGCAGAGATTATAACAGAAGCCCAGGATACTGTTGTTCAGATCAGATTCTTGGATTAAAACAAGTAATCTAATAATTATCACATAACCAGGTTATTACTTGCTTACATAATGCCTGCACCACATGTTTCTATCTGTAATTTTATTTGAAGTAGTTTTCCCAGCAGAAAAATTATTAACCTAACCTAAAACATAAGTCCTCAATATAAGGATAATAAGGGTGCAGCACCAGCACATAGATCAGCTGTTCTCAGCAGCCAATAAACAGAGTATAAGAAGAAGGAGACAGCTCCATTCTCTGTATAGTGGCTGAACCAAGTCATTGCAGTGTAGATTTCAGTTTAATGGAGTAAAGGCTGATAAAAGGTTCCCTTTAAAGAAAATCTACCATTAAAAGCAAGCATGATAAACCAGAAACACTAACTCACAGGCCTCCTTCCTTTTAAGATCAGCTTTTAAAATTATATTAATTATGTTGGGGGGGTGGTATCAAGAGCTCCTCTGTGCTGCAGATTCACAGGCCATTACACCGTCTCACCCTGCACCCCTGCTCCCTCAGCACTCCCCCTCCTTCTGCCTGATCTAATCTCACTACAGCACAGGACGTTTCAGCACACAGAGGGAGTGGGAAGTGTCTGATATAGCCGAGTGCTGTGCTTACCATAGGTAGAGGATAACAAAAATACTTAGTAAACCCCTTTAATACTTTATATTCCATTCTGATATGACTTTATCATAGAAGAATCATGGCATTTGTATTGCTGTCTGTCTACGTAAAGAGAAATTCATTGCCGTGTCCCAGTAACGCATAGATGATTAAACTGTGCGATTCTGTGTTCGTTCACCCCCACCTTGTATTATCTGTATTTTCTAAACCTTTTCCAAAATATGTGGATAGGATATCGTATCTACATGCGTTGGCGTTCTTATACTGTGCTAATGCAACCGGGTCACCTAATGTGCTCAGGAACGCTAGAGCAATTCTCCAGCTGCCTTTCCTTTGCTGTGAGCTATGTGCTGTCCCTTAGGAAATTCATCTGTAATGAGCCAGGCTACCCCTAAATGAATGAGACTGCTGCCAGAAGAGCTAGCCCGCGTTCCAATAAGTAATAACCCCCTCCCTGTCCTCCCCACCTTGTTACACAGGAGGCAGGCGCAGTTATTCCCATTAACCTTTATAAAGCTTAAGACAAACGGTGTGTTTGAAATGAAAATGTAAGCTGGGTTCCCCCGGGAATTCGTGGATGTAGGGAGCCTTTCAAGCAGCTGGTTGGATAAGTGAGTGGGTGACAGGCTCAGCGGAGATCTGACAGCTCTCCCGGTGCTTGATGCATGAGAGGTATACAGAAGGCACCTGCTCTGGCACAGCAATGAAATGTAACCCCAGGGCCAGGCCTCATCTATAATCCTTTCATTTCTTGATTTCAAGGGACAGTGAATTTAAAGGGGAATTTCATTAAAAAGTGCTGGTAAATAGAACCAAAAGAAACCTGAAGCTCTTTAATCTTTCATAAATTGTATTACATATTTTGTATTTATGAAGGCAATTACTATGCTGCTGATATACTGAATGTTGTATATCGCATGTATTATTCTGTTTAATTACATTTTTCATTAGCCTCCCTACATCTTAGACAAGTCCAGGCAGATCTAGCAGGTCTACATTACCTATCCAAGCCAAGTATCCAAAATAAACAAATAATCCTACTACCGAGTGTCTAGCAACCTCTATTCTGAGGGCTAAAAAGGAACCTGTCAGCAAAATTAACCACCCCCCAAAAAACAAAATATATTTTCATACACTGCCCCTTTCCCTACATTGTCCCTCTCCATTGCTTTAAACTTGAACGCTCAGTTCCTAGTTGTATGCAAATAACCTGAGATGAGTCCGTTCAGTGTCTTCCTTGAAGGTGCGTTTTAATCATTAGTCTCCTGCACAGCCACGCCTCTCTGTTCTTGATTGACAGCCCATATGATGATCTGCTTCACTGTCCCGAGAGGTCACTGGCCACCTGGTCCCCTTTGAGAACTCTGGGGGATGTGTGTGGCCATTAGGGTGGTCCTCACTGCCCTGTGGCATCCTTAATCCAAGGTTTTGTGTGGGATACATATTTCTTTAGAGTATAAAGAATGTGATAATATAAAAATAATATATGTGTGTACAAAATAAATTCAAATCACTTCCATTTCCAAAGAAAGAAGATAACAGTGTAGAAATATATAAATACATGTACACATCAGGTAACCTCATTTCCCTCAGTTAAAAATTGGGTCCTGAAGCTTTGTGGACTCCTCTTAGTACAAGTTGAATTGTAGTGGATATACAGTATATCGGATGTAACTGTTAAGGTAAACCTAGCTGATGGCCGGCGAGATCTTAGGCCGCATATAAAACTTCGAGGCTAACGGAATGTGGGCGTGACGTGAACATGCGCCAGCTGGAAAACTCTCCAATCAAGAAGATGACTGATATTGTTATGCTTTGTACACTCCTCCTTTTCTACTTTTTCTGGTTTTCTATATAGACTGATAGAACGAATAAAACTTGCGCAATGCTGATTTTAGCCCCGGGCAACAGCATGAGCATGTCTTGCATCAGCAGTGGTCTGATTTATTTCCTTGCGACCGTGCACACATGCAATAATTTAATAATTTGAAACACACAATTGACGCACTATAAAGAGGATATCTTAAATCCTACCCTTACATAACAACTGTACCAATTTTCTAAAGCTTAGATGGGAGTCAAGCTTCCAATAGCAAATGGTATGTTCAAATGCCTTTGTCAGCAGTATGAATAAATCCAGTACTTAAACAGAACCCATCACAAGGAATGTCATTTTTAGCTGGAGGAAGGCTCCAATAGCTTATGCTATACTAATTTTAAAAATGCCTTCGTTGGCATTCAAAATGATTTCAGTAGTTTATAACATTACATAACATTTACATTACCTGACTCCCTGCCAGCAACATGTGGTGAGTCCCAGGGGAAGGGAAGCTGGTGCCATGTCAATCTTCTCCTCTTAACACACATATGCAAATCCCTCACCCCTCCCCACTTACTGTCATGTGCATTGAGCAGGCGAGGCAGGGGGATGATGTAAAGGAGGGGAGACTGACACAGGCACAGACATGCTGCAATTGCCCACTCCCAATGCATTGCTGGAAGGGTGCCAGGTAATGAGAATTAAAATTTTACAAACTACTGAAATAATTCAGAATGCTGACAAAGGCATTTTATAAATCAGCATAGCCTATTGGAGACAATGAATTTGGATAGATTTTCTATAAAGGGGTTAATTTCTCCTAATCCTGTCTGAGATGTAAATGAACTGACACATTTCAAACACAGTGAACCATTTCCTTTAAGTGGATATTTTAAAGAACAAGACAAATATATATTCAAGACACTAATTCTAGTCTTCAGAAAAGTTCCCAAGATCAGAGAAGTACAGTACTTAGATGTTTTATGAGATGCACTAGAAGCAAAAAATTCACTTAACATTCGACCCTGCAAATGTCAATGTGTCAAAAAGGAAAAAGTTTCAATTAAGTCGGATGGTAAAACTCTGAAAAATAAGTTAAAGTAGTACTGCTATGATCCATATTTTTAGTGACTCTAGAAAAAACATACAAAGAAAAGGAGCCCAACAGGCACAAGATACAGAGCGGCCTATGTATTTATTGCTCCACATACAATTATTGCTTTAAACATTATAGCATTGCCTCAAAAATTGGCTTATAGCAGTAATTATACACTGCCTATTGTAATAACAGTATAATGAAAACTGCAAATGGATCCGTTGTTTTCTATACAATTTTCTCTACCTCATGGAACTATTGCAAAGTGAAAGTTGCAGAGTTAGGCCTCATGCACACTGCCGTTATGGGGGCCGTGAGCTGGCTACAACTATGTAAGTATTTTGCAAGACATTCATGATATTTTTATTAATATCAATTTGGGACCTATATGACCAACTGATCATGGTCAGAAAATATTCATGGTCGGAAAAATGGCAAAAAGTGGCGAATCGGACATTTGGGCACTATTTTCCATTATCGTGTTCACAGCTAACAATAATCTTTTGTATATTTTGACTCCCTCCTAGGGTACTTTAACCGAGGAGGGTCTAATCGCTCATACAGTATGCTTCAATACTACTGTACTGCAGTATATATCACTTTTATGAGACTGTAGGCTGCCATGCCAACCAATCAACCACGTGCCCACTGTCCGTGGCAGTTAGAGGCAGGTGTCATCTGTGTTTTACAGCTGACACCCACTGTTTATGGAGAGACCTTAGCCTGTGAGCTCGCTCCATACACCCCCTGCAGAACCACCACATTCTAGTAAGTAAAGGGGTTAATGTAGCCCTCAAGGTCCTCTATCATTATCAGTTTTAATATTGTGTTGGGAGAGGGGGAGTGTTGTGAACATTTATCTAATATAATTCATTAAGAAATTCTGTTTAATTTGGAAAAAAAAACATTTCAAAATGGCCCCTAGCAAAGGATTTACTTCTCCAATGGCTGATTGAAGAGGGATCTCTACTCTTCTCTATGTTTGTTTACACAACTTTGAGCAGTTAATGTTAACTCTTTTTGCTCTCTCCACAACTGTAGTATGCTATCGGCATTAGTTTTAATCATTAAGCCGAAAGTGAAAGGGTTGATCCTCACTGCTCAAAGCTGTGTAAACACAGGGAGATTAGATGTACACTAACATAGTCAGCCTCATAGACACACACTGTCCAGGCTAGAAAGCAGATCTCTACAGGTGGGAGCATTACAGCCAGCACCTGTGTTAGTGCTGGGATGCTAGTGAACAGTGGAGGGTAAACTTTGAGGACTAGTGAGTTACATTGTGAAAAGCAAGGAGGGCAAATCATAGTGGAGGGGACATGCTGACACAGGGTCAGTTAGTCTTCAACACAGAGATGATTTTATGCTTTTATGTTACTCTTTTGGATTTTTAATAAAACGCTGGGCCATGACAAAGAAATTAATTTAAAGCTGCCAAACTATTTCACAAGGTACTGGTGTTGGTTAACTCTACTGGTAAAAAAAATGGTAAATGTGGATAGCTCCCTTAAAATATAAATAGTATAAATACATATTTTTAAAGATTGTTTAATGGTACCATATAACATAGCATTTTCTTCATACTGATGCTCAATGGCATAAAAACAAAAACAATATACATAGCCAATAACCTTCTATAACTGAACCAATTTTAATCACAAAGTCGCTTGTGGACTCAACACTTTCAAAGGACAGAATATGAATAAACTGGAAATAAGCTTCTTATCCCCTTCATGTGATTTTATGTGTTTAATCAGCAGATTTACAACCTTCAACTGGATTTATACAAAAGTTTCCTCCGGATTCAGCTTTTGATGCAGCTGCCCACATGTAGATACCAACTGGGCACCGATCAATGAACGTAAATAATTTAGAAGAAGCGAGACTCAGGCAGAGCTGCTCTTTCGTGGTACTGGCAAGCAGGTAAATCATTTACAAAAACACAGGATGGCATAACAAAACTTCTTTTTGTCTTTTTTGTGCCTTTTATTTATTTTTTTTTTACATATGCAGCAAACAGGCATTTGCCAGGAATCAATAAATCTGTAAAAACAGACATGGGTGTATTTTAGAGCTCTTAGATAGGAAGCTCCATCCACGTGCCACCATTAATAATCATTGCATATATTGTGAATCACTGTTTTCCGTTTATGACTGCTATATAAACACACATGTCGTAAGCAGCTGCGATCTTCGCTCTTGTAGTAAATCTCCTAAGTAATCTGGCTCGCCCCTATAATCAGCCCTAAATTAAGAATTATTACAGGGGGAGGAATTAATATGAGGTGGTCCTGAGTACAGTAATCACCTCATTAAGTAGCAGGGACTGTAATAAGATAACTTATATCCCAACCGAGACCTTTAAAAGTTGTGGCCAATGCTCCAGGTGGTAGATTGGACAGCATCTGACGAGCCTAAAAGAATTGTGAATTACAGTAATAGAATATTGAATGTTCAACCATTAAAAAAAAAAACCCTGATTAAGGCTTATTCAGTGATCATTCTTTTTTTTTTATATAAATTTTTATTCAGAATTTTTTCCAAACATACATAAAGGCGAGAAGTAATACTTTTACAATGTTTCTTCTTACCTATATTCTAAATATACATGAATTACTATACCCTAGATGTTTACATATTGGGTAGTTAGTTTTGTTAGTTAATGCTCACTTATCTTCTAATTCTTCTCGGGTTTCACTCAGGCTGAACTTAACTCCGTTGTTCAGTCTGTGTGATGTTACTATATGTTTAACCACACTATAACTAAACTGTCTAATATTTTCTTTAGGTCTTTGTCCAAGTATACTTCCAGGTGTTCAGGGGTGCTATTTACTCTTATTCGTCATAGTATGAGCTCTTAGTCCAAATCTCCCATTGGGCAGTGAATTGTGACACTCTGTTATTTTGTTTTGCTATAGCTTGTTCATAAGCATGTGTTGTGTTGATTTGTTATCATCACTATGCAACAAAACTACCAAACTTTCACCTCAGCAAGCCCGATTGCTCATCAACATAAAAGAAATAAAATCGACAACAAAAACAGTGCAGTAATTGCCCACATTGTCATGGCAACCAAGTTAATAATCACCCGCCACTGGAAAGACCCTATTTGTCCGGACAGTGACCATTCTTAAAGTGATCTGTAAGAACATCATACCGGTGTCTCTAGACCCCTGCGTGTCAGTTACCACTAAACTGGGACTACTCTGGAGGTAGACACACATGCAGTAAGGTCCACATCACTGTGCCTGGTGAAAGCCAGGGAACCAGCAGAAACTCTTACCTCAGCTGTGCATTAAAAAATAAGTTCTTGTCACATCGTTACAATGAACTGTATATAATCACAGAGCACAGTCAACAGCTAGAGATGCCGAGACGCAATGGGATTTACTACAAGAAAGAGAAAAGTTGGCGAAATCTTATTGTTGGAAAATAAGTGGATTTGTTAAAATAGGAAGGGTCTACGAAAGGGTATCATACAGCAGAGATGGGATAGAAAGATGAAAAGTAGAGTTTCCATTGCAGGACTTTTTAAGACGGTCACTTGAGCTAGCTATTGACATGATGGTCAATCCATGGTACCTGATAAACGGACAGTTGTAGTAGTTCTCCTACTAGTAAGTAACAAAATTCTTTCTAATATATTCACCTTTTAGCCTTTGAATACCATACAGTGTGTTAGCACATAGTTTTATGTACACACTATACCTGATATGCAGCATTCACTGTCCATTAAAGTGCGTGCGAGATGCAACGTAATGCATAATGACACCACATGTTAACATCACATTTTGGCAAAGTATTGGGGGCCATGTGACACCAACAAAACCACTGTGGTTGGAGAAGAGGATCTCACTGGGGCCGCCATGGTGCGGTAGGTTGACAACAACTTCCCTACAGCTACACTTTGTTAAGTTATTCTAAGCTCAACATGCCTTGAGCAATGAAAGGTTGACAAACACTGGACTGCGGGTTAAAAAACAGATGCTTATTTCTAAAGCAATGCACAGGTCTTGTGTAAATTATTCCTTGAAGCAAAGAGAACAGACAATTTCAGAATCAAAGGCCCTGTGCATCTATTGTGCTAAACCCAAGCGGTGTTAACGTGAGTTGCTATCCCAACCTCACGCTTCAGAGAACTTGCCTAATGCAAAGGAGAGTTATGGCAACACTGACACTTAGTGCTATCACTGGGAAGCACAGGGGAAATTACAAGCACTCGTCTCCGTTATATACTGCTAAGCCTAGTAAGTGCAGATTAACTGCAAATTACTTCAGCTTGTAAAATGGGAAAGTGTTCTGAAATGTAAAAAAATCTCTGCTATATTGCTAGATCATTGATTCTTATGTTTCATATAGTCACAACTGACACACACATAATATTAGGATGTGTTATTATGGGATATGCTGTATAGCCATAAACTTTTAATATTGTTTTATATTTTTGCTGTGAGCAAGAGATGCAAGCTTCAACTTTAATGATGCCAAGGTGACTGCCAACTGTGCTGCAGTGTGGAGTATTTCCCATTACTTATAGTATGGGTGGCTTCATACTGTGAGGGCCACTGGCTATCTGCTGTATGCTGTAGGCCCAAGTGCAAAAAAATATGTAAAATGTAGGTCTTACAAAAAAGGCAAAGTTATGGGCAAATGCACATTTGTTGTATGGTGTCGTGCCCATAAAACTTACAGTGACAATATAAGTAGTAGTACTCTGCTCGGGCAATTACATAGTGGTCCCATGTAGGGAGCCAACTTAAAGTGTAACTAACCTGTCAAGACTTTTCAAAAATCTGTAGTCCAGAGGTGTAATACTAATGACAAAGATCTAGCTGCTTCTATGTGATCAGATACCTTAGATGGCGAACCTATGGCACGGGTGCCAGAGGTGGAACTCGGAGGCCTTTCTGTGAGCAGCCAGGCTGTCACCCCCAGGACTTGAATCTTCCTGCAGTTCTAGACAACTTGAGATGCTGTTCTCAATGCTGAGGTGACACAACCTTCACTGATTGGAACTGTGAGAAGGTGTGAAAAGGACCAGATTATCTTTTTAGGTCCCCTTGCTGGCCCCATGATTCTTCCTGTATAAAGAGACGATGGCAAGAAGCGGATGTCTGAATTTGCCCTCCTGCTTTCAACTTTATTGGTGTACTCAGGAGGTCGATATGATTGAATGTTGTGGAAGAACGGAGCAATAATTTACTGTTTAAATTGTCATATTAGCACTTGATGGTAAATAATTAGGTTTTGGTTGTTACTTGGGCACCTCTAAACTGTTCACCATCACTGTCTTAGTGAGTATCTGTCCTTCTTGATAGAAAGAAGGAATTCAGCAAAGAGTGAAAAACAGATAAGGTGGGAAGAGACATGTTATAAAAGCTAAAATAAGTAATGAGTAAGAGGCACCTTAATAACATTTCTTGTACTACTATGAAAAAAGTATTTGTCTGAAGGGAATCTACCACCAGGATCAAAGATTGTAAACCAAGCACACTAACATTCTGGCGTGTGCGCCCTCTGGCAGGATCTGAACATCTTTTAGCTTGTTATGCCTTTATTTATCCAAAAAAAGGCTTTAAAAATTATGCAAATGAGTCTGTGGTGCTGCAGACTTCATAGGCGTTTTTTGGAAAAACAAAGCATAAGAACTGAAAAGAAGAGCGGATCCTGCAAGAAGGGGAACACATCTGCATGTAAGTGTGTTCGATGCGCCTGTAACTGTGGCGATTTTCTTTAAATGTCATCCATATGCCCTAAAAGGTTACTGCAGCAAGGTTAGTGCTGGGCTACTGCATCTTGACTCCTATCCACATGCCATCTCCATTATGAGCTAGCTACAGCACTAGATCCATAAGAGTGCTGGGTGTCTGATTCCAACTGATCTAATATCGATGATCTTCCTAAAGTGATCTATTCTATATCTTTAAACTAGCGCAGAAGGTAGGTTTCACATGGACTGATAACCTAATAAAAGACTGCCAAATAGATCCCGTTTTCCACAAATTTCTTTTCAGAAGTCATCCCATTACGGTCACCGATGGATTATAATAACAGGTAACAGCTAGGTATCAAAACCTACATTGCTCTACATAAATAAAGGCAACATGTGCATGACACAAAGGGGCACATTAACTAAAAAGAGTGCAAACTGCACTACGTGGAGAGGGCACCATATTGATTTGTGACGCTCGTTTTTCATGAATCTGGCGCTTTCATCCGGCAGGAGAAACCTTAGGAGAACATCCAACACCTCATCAGGAGCATGCCCAGTGGTTGTAGGGAGGTTATGCAGGCACGTGGAGCCCACACTCAATACTGAGCCTCATTTTCTTTACTTATAGCATTTCCACTAGAGTTGTAGCTTTATATACTTTGACTTTTAGCATCATTTCAAATCTAGACCTCCATGAGATTTGATTTCCATAAAGAAATTTTGATAAGTTAAAAAATTTGTGATTTTTTGCCTATGCCAGGAGGTTTGGTCCTGTGCTGCTGGTGACAAAGCTTGGTGCCTGGAGTGACACTCAACAAAAAAGAGCTTTATGGGCCATGGAAGAAACCATTGCTGAATAAAATACACAAAAAGGAACAACTGATCTTTGTCAAAACAGTACAATGACAAACCACAATCCTGCTGGACAAATGTTCTGGGGACAGATGAAGCAAAAATAGAGTGTGTCTATAGACAACACAATGAAGCTTATAAGTAAAAGAACATCCTACCAACAGTTAAGCATGGTGAGGGATCCAAGATAGTAATAGTAATCTTTGTATGAAGCCTTCATATTCCGTAGCAATTTACAAATCATACAGATCATATACAAATAAAACATAACACAGTACAGTCATATGGAACAATAGGAATGAGGACCCTGTCGGCAAGAGCTTACAGTCTAGGAGGATGAAGGAGGTGACACAAGACATATAAAAGCTTGTATACAAATATACAAAGTCTAACAGGCGGGAGGATGACACAGATTAGGTTAGCAAAGCGAGAATACAAATTTCATGAGGTTAGCAAGAATGACAGGCTTGGTGTCAGGCGGTGGGGGGAAAGACAACCAGACAGTGAGCCCTGAGGCTTAATAAATATACTTGACCAAAAGTATGACTCCTATTGGCAATCTACCAGAAGAGTGTGCCTTGTAGTAGCAACAGGCCTCAAACCCTGTTTGTGAAAGGTCACTGCGGGGGGCAGGAGGCTTGTTCGGTTTTGGGGTGTGTTGGGGCCCAGACACTTTTGCTGTATGGGGCCCCGAATTTCCTGATGGCTGCCCTGCGGAGACAGTGCCCCCTCGTCTTTTGATTTAACATATATATTTATTAATTCCCCTCTTAGTCATCTCTTTCCGAGACTTAATAAATCTAGCTGTTCTAATCTTTCCTCATAACTGAGACCCTGGACTGAGCCGCAGCCAGTTTGAACGTCAAGGCTCAGCCTCTTTTTTTTGTAATCTGGCATATGTTGCATTATCGGGTAAAAACGTTTGAACAATCTAACTTTCAAAAATGATTTTGAGACAGTTTTTTTCATGACACATTGCTCTTCATGTTAGTAGTAAATTTTGGTTGATATGTTTTTCGTTTAAAAGATAAAACGAGAGTACCCATCTTGTAGACATTACTTGTAGTATGGGCGCACAGAGAGGTGCAGAAGCGAAGGAACGCCATGCAGCTGCCAGTTTTGTCCTATAGCATGTAGCAAATTTAGGTTTCTTCATTAGGGATCTTTTTTAAGCTTTTTTTCGGTTAGTGCATGGGCATTTTTTTTTCTCGCAGGATATATTTTCCAGTGATATAATTTTGGGGTTGCTGTGCCCTATTACTGAAAACAGATTAAGGGTACATTCACACAGCGGTATGCCCGCCGTGCGTGCTCTATCTTTATGCGGTGTGCGGCCCGGATCGGTGCCACACATGTGTGGCACGGATCCCCGCCGTGCCGCTATTGCCGTCTATGGGGACGTACATGCGGCCGCATGTACGTTGCCGCAGATGGCCGTGTGAATGAGCCCTTAGTATTTTGGGGGGACTGAAGAGTAGTAAAGCAACAATTTGAATTATTTTATATTTGACCTTTTTTGGTGTTTACCATATAGCCTTAAAAACATCTTATCTTTATTCTATGGATGAATATGATTATGTGGACACCATACATGAATATGTTTTCTAACAATTTATTTAAAAAAATCTATCATTTTTGCATCGCCGTCTTCATAAGTTGCATAAGACTTATTTTTTTGTCTACAGAGCTGGATGATGGCTTGTTTTTTGCAGGACATGTTGGATTATCTGGATTAGATATGTTTTTTGAATCACTTTTTATTGCCTTTTTGTGGGATGAAATAGATAAAAATCATAATTTTGGTGGGTTTTTAACAGTTTTTTTATGGCGTTCATTGTGCAGG
Source organism: Engystomops pustulosus (assembly GCA_019512145.1). Lineage (NCBI taxonomy): Eukaryota > Metazoa > Chordata > Amphibia > Anura > Leptodactylidae > Engystomops > Engystomops pustulosus. The sequence continues at coordinate 137,993,379 of CM033647.1, read as the reverse complement.
TTCAATAATGATTTATTTTTAATCCATGGGTTGTTAGGACCACAGTGATGCTATTTTTGTTAGGACTGTGTTATGATTTTGACTTTATTTCACGGGAGGAAATTTATCCTCCTATAGACAAAATACAAACTTTGAAACCGAGATGGTGTTATGATTAATAATAATAACACAATAGTAGGTAAATGCAATTTAGTCAGAAGACCGTGGTTCAGGCGAAGTTGAATTCTCGCATAGAAAAACAGCGAGTGTAAACATGGGTTGCGGAGTTAATGCAAAGAGGTGCAGTGGCTAATTTGTTCCTTTACTTTCACTCGAAAAGAACTCCCGCCCTTACAAGGGCAGTCCCAAGACTAACCCTAAATAAATAAATGATTCCCTCCTCTCAAGTCACTTCCCTGACGTGTAAAAACAGACTCCTCAGAGGAAATTATTGTAGGAGAAACTTTTTTAAAATTGTTTTGTGTAGGGATCCAATTGGTGTAAAATGCCCCTTACAGGAATCTCCGATCGCAGGTGTTAGATGCGGGTGTCAGCTATAATATACAGCCGACACGCAGCTTCTGTTGCCGGCTCCGTTAAGCTTGACATAATAATACTGCAAAATGCGGGAGCGCACCTCCCGCCATGCAGTACGATTACGTCAAATTTCGGGAAGGGGTTAATGCTGAACAGGTCCAGCTCAAGTGTAACCTTATTTGTCTATAACTAGTGATCCCAGAGGTCAGACCACCAGCAATTAGATTATTATCCACTATCCTGTGGTTAGGGAATAAATGTCTTCATTGAAAAAAAACCCTTTTAACATAATATTTATTTTCATAGTTTGTTCCTTTTTTTCTCAATCCATGCTAATTTTTATAACTTCAGCTTCCCTTTATTCCAGCACGACACAATACCGCACTCCTTACATATGTATTATTCTTTTAAGATTTACTTCAATCAGAAAAGCACTTTGAGGCCCGAGACAGACAAGCGCTTGTATAATGCCCACCCCGCCGTAGATTTATATTGTGTTTCATAGTTCCAGTCTTGTTATTGGTCAGTGAATAATGTCTGCACGCGAGGCAGTAATTTATGCCGGCAGTATTTCTCTAATGCACAGTCACCGCTCCTGAGCCATAAACTAAGCTCTGCTTCAGTGACAAGTGACAGTATCTATCACAGCCCACAAGATTTACTATGCTCCTCATCCTGAAAGTACCTGCCACCTGTGTCGCACATTGCAGCCACAAAGGTTCTGACATATGGATATGTAAATGAGCATATGACATGTTCTATTCTCAACTCCCAGATCCCCGAACAACAATTTGTCCTAATTTAAGCCTGCCTTACTCATTACATGGTGGCTGGAAGCTGGATAAAGAGGGAGTTCTTTTGCTCCTAAGGCCCTTTCCTTGGTAATGTGTAACAATCCATATATACAGACCGTGACTGCATCATCTCTCTCGAATAAAGAATTGAATAATGTCATATTTTATTCAAGATATTGTACTTTAACCCATTAGGACACAGCCCTTTTTGAATTTTGTGTTTCCATTTTTAACTCCCCACACAATTCCCAAACTTTTATTTTATATTTCTGTGTGCAGAGCTTCATAAAGTCTTGTTATATGGATAACAAATTATACATGCTAGTAAAGGTATTTAATATTTCATGCCGTGTACTGGGAAGCTGGAAAAAATACAAAAGTTGCAAAATTGACCAAAAAAAAAAACACATTTGCGCCATTTTCTTTTGGGTTCTGTTTTTTTGCCTTTCACTTTGCATGCAAAATGATACCTCCTCTTTATTCTTTGGGTCCATGTGATCATGAAGATACTAAATTAATAACAGTATTATTATGTTTTAGTAGATTTAAAAAAAATGTAACTCTTTTGTACAAAAAAAAAAAAAAACTTCTTTCTGCCATATTCTTAGACCAATAACTTTTTCATACTTCAGTATACAGATCTGTATATGGTGTCATATTTTGCAAGATATTTTCATTGTTACCATTTTGGAGACTGCACTACCTTTTGATCACTTTTTATTAAAATTTTTATGTGTTGCAAAACAACAAAAAAAGTGTAAAATTTGCCGGTATGCCCAGCCATAGCCGTGAGGGCATAGGTTTGTCTAAATGCAGCCTTAAACCAGTCTCTTTTTCTGCTTTTTAAAAAAATGAAACAAAACATTCAAACAGAAGAAAGAAAAAATACAGTACATCACAACAAGCCCCCCTCCCCTTTCCCGGTGAGCTCAATAGTCCTCAATCTTTAAATAGAGAGTCCGAACAATTGTAGAAGTCCTTATCTGTAGACGGAAAGTCCCTAAAAATGAAAATGAAATAATCTTGATGCAGCTAACTTGTGCAGCCAACTCTCCAACATATTAATATCAGATACAGTACCTAAAAGACAGACAAGTGGAGTGCGGAGAACAGTGGTAGAATAATTTGTATCAAATAGGTCAAGGACTTTCATCCAGTATCCATGCAACATAGGACAGTTTCACATCGGATGAATTAAATCTGTGTTGGACTTGCACCAAGGGCAAAGTTCATCAAAAAATATACTCCAACGCTTCCACTACCTTTTTCAGTCGGTCCCCATCAAACTATCAAAAGCTTCTTCCATTCTCTAAATCAGTGATGGCCAACCTATGACACGCGTGTCAGCAGTGACACACGTGGCCATTTTCAGTGACACACGGCTGCTGGAGAAAAAATGCTGTAGTGCAGTTTCCTGGGGCCGGTCAGGCCGTCAGTCGGTGATGTGGTCTGCAGCGAGCGGCTGCATCTCAGTCAGAGAGATCGCAGCTGCTGCTCCTGTCCTCCAGTCCTGCTCTGCGGAGGCCGTGCAATGACTCCAGAGTGGAGCAGTCCCCGCTCGCAAAGACGAAACCTATGCTGTGCCTCCGTGGGAACATCTACACAGGAGCTGAAACGGCCTGAAGAGGAGTAACGGAGGTCCGTGGTTTCATTGGAGCCTGTGCCAGTTAGGTAAGTTAATTTATTGAGTTGAGCTCTGCTGGGCTGGGCTGTGGTGTACACTGCTTTGGGGGGCACTTCTCAGGACACAAATGTCCTTAAAACTAGCTGTTGCTGGACTGCCACAGGTTCACCATCACTGGAATAATTCCCCCTCACCCTCACTTATCTTAGTTCATGGCACCCCACACAAGTTAAATAACAGCAAGACCAACAAAAGAAACCAACTGACCAATTAACAAAGAAGTCACTAAGCAGGTAAGTTAAATAACTATACATATTTGTTATTTAAACTGTAAATATCACAAAATAAGGTTTTTTTTTTGACACACCACCCGAGTTATGGATGGTTTTTTGGCGAATTTTGACACACCAAGTTCAAAAGGTTGCCCATCACTGCTCTAAATGAAAACCTGCCGGAATCAAGCGTACCAACCTGTACCGTTCAAAGATCTCAGGAGGTATTGGATTACCAGATCTCAAAGGCTACCGTACGGCTGTGCATCTAGCCAGAACCTTGGATTGGTGCTCTTATTGGTGCTTGAAGCCTTGGATACGCCTGGAGCAGTCCTTTACAACAATTCCTCTGCAAGTACTAACATGGCTAGATCCCTGAAGGACTACAGCTCTAAAACCACATTCCACAATTTTTCAGACCATTTTCCATTGTCAATTGGAAAAAGTCAGGGAAAGGATATTGCCCAAACACTCACAATTAACCCGGATATTAGGACACCCCAACTTCCTTCCAGGATGTGAGGACATTGTCTTTAAACAATGGAGACGAATGGGAAAATTTAGAGTAGAACACTAGTAGGGACTTGGCATGGTTGACTACTCAACAGCTCAAGCTTACGAACCTCTATTCCTCCCTGCTCTCCATTCTCCAGAAACTAACTCATTTGAAAGCCTTGCTCCAACACAGGGACATTACGCCATACGCCCTCCTCCTCATACTGTGTCTCCTATCCATCCCCGACGATCCTGGCCCATCATAGTTAACACAATGGGAAACAGACTTTAACATTTCACTCACATCCGAACAGTTATGTATCTTTCAACTATGTCAAAGCATCTTGGTAAGTTCACAATGCCAGGACCTCCCCCCCCCCCCCCCCCCCCCCTATATCTTCCCTCTTGTTCTACCCTACACCCCTTCCTTCCCCCCTCCTCCTCCTTGGAGTAAATTCTCACACTCGTACCTTGGCTGGAGGGAGGTAGAGGCTGGTATGCGAACGCTTATGAGTAGTACTTAGAGTAATTTTATGTAATGTACACTCACCGGCCACTTTATTAGGTACACCTGTCCAACTGCTCGTTAACACTTAATTTCTAATCAGCCAATCACATGGCGGCAACTCAGTGCATTTAGGCATGTGGACATGGTCAAGACAATCTCCTGCAGTTCAAACCGAGCATCAGTATGGGGGCTTTTGAATGTGGCATGGTTGTTGGTGCCAGAATGGCTGGTCTGAGTATTTCAGAAACTGCTGATCTACTGGGATTTTCAAGCACAACCATCTCTAGGTTTTACAGAGAATGGTCCGAAAAAGAAAAAACATCCAGTGAGCGGCAGTTCTGTGGGCGGAAATGCCTTGTTGATGCTAGAGGTCAGAGGAGAATGGCCAGACTGGTTCGAGCTGATAGAAAGACAACAGTGACTCAAATCGCCACCCATTACAACCAAGGTAGGCAGAAGAGCATCTCTGAATGCACAGTACGTCCAACTTTGAGGCAGATGGGCTACAGCAGCAGAAGACCACACCGGGTGCCACTCCTTTCAGCTAACAACAGGAAACTGAGGCTACAATTTGCACAAGCTCATCGAAATTGGACAGTAGAAGATTGGGAAAACGTTGCCTGGTTTGATGAGTCTCGATTTCTGCTGCGACATTCGGATGGTAGGGTCAGAATTTGGCGTCAACAACATGAAAGCATGGATCCATCCTGCCTTGTATGAACGGTTCAGGCTGGTGGTGGTGGTGTCATGGTGTGGGGAATATTTTCTTGGCACTCTTTGGGCCCCTTGGTACCAATTGAGCATCGTTGCAACGCCACAGCCTACCTGAGTATTGTTGCTGACCATGTCCATCCCTTTATGAGCACAATGTACCCAATATCTGATAGCTACTTTCAGCAGGATAATGCGCCATGTCATAAAATCATCTCCGATGGATTCTTGAACATGACAAGAGGTCACTGTACCAAATGGCCTCCACAGTCACCAGATCTCAATCCAATAGAGCATCTTTGGATGTGGTGGAACGGGAGATTCGGGATGTGCAGCCGACAAATCTGCGGCAACTGTGTGATGCTATCATGTCAATATGGACCAAATTCTCTGAGGAGCTTCCAGCACCTTGTTGAATCTATGCCACGAAGAATTGAGGCAGTTCTGAAGGCAAAAGGGGCTCCAACCAGTTACTAGCATGGTGTACCTAATAAAGTGGCCGGTGAGTGTACACTACCATTCATGGTTCATATATGACATATTGTTAAACCGTTTTCTTCTTTTTCTTGTATACTGTTTATGTGACAAGCATTGTGTTCCTGCCTTCTATTTGTGTTCCGGCTACCAATAAAAGCAAATTAGAAAAATTTTTAAAAATGGTATAAGTGAGGCACATCAGCTGTCTAACAGACACCTTCAAGGCCTGCTACCTAGTAGAAACAGATGGATGCAAATTGTTCACTCCGAATTAATTGTTGAAAGTATTGTGTTCAACATGCCTGTCGTGTTGCTACACAAAGAAGTTGACAATCCTGTAGATAGTGTAGGGGTGATGTGGGCTAACATCTGCTTAGACACCATTCTCTATATTGGGAGCCATTGAGCCGCTAAGGCTGTTCTACTACAAACATAGGTCTCTGATCTGGCCTGCTCTTGTTTGTACGCTGCCCTACGCTGATCATTGCGTCACACCGCCAAAAGCGAATGGGTAGATCATTGATACTTTTGGTCATTATAAGCCTTTTAAATTACATATAAACAATTAAAAGGACAAAGCAGGGAAAATCCAGCTACCCTGACACATACACTGGCGGAGAAGATGATCGTGTGAGAGGAAATTAAAACCATGGCAGATCAATGACCTCAGAAATAAACAGATAATAAACTAAAAAAACACATACCATCAAACAAGAAAAGACAAAAACAGGAGATCTCGCTACTTAGAGGTGATAAAGAAGGGGTCAGATATTAGTGATTCCCCATATAATGACATATAACTTATTATTTCTGTATGAAAAAGAGAGAAAACAAGGAATCACAGCACAGAGATGATGGTTTGTTTGGTATGAAGCAATCCTGACATTATTACTATCATTTCCACATATACAAGACAGATACATAAACCTCTGATGGACTACGGAACTTTCCCCGAGTTATTTTAAAGGTCACAGCAAATCATAGGAAGCTTGTTTTATGGGCCGATCAATTACAGAATACTGACTCATCCGTCCTGAGCGTCTTCAGGAACAATGACTGATACTTTCTATCACAGAAAAAAATTAACTGAGACGTTCACGACAAAATATAAGGGGTTTGCTGGTAGAAGAAAGAACCCTGTGGTCGGCATAAAACATTGCGTAGAGCTGCTATGTTACTGCTCCTCCTGATCTTCACCGAATTCTATCTCATGGGGGTTTCCTGCCCTCCCAGTAAATACTAGAAGATAACCAATTAGGGGTGTATATTACTGGACCCTGTTGATCTTCTGTGAAAATTTTTTTTAAGCCAAGGTCCCTTAAAGGGCACAAGTATGCAAACAATTATCTACCCCTAGTATAGATGATGACTTGCTAATCCATGGGAGTGAAGCTGTCTGGCCATCCCATGAGATAAACCAAGCGACAAAGTGCCATAACTGCCCTTCCCTTCTTTTCACATGGAGAAATTAAACCATCAGTTCTCATAAACAGGAGAGGCCTCATACATAGGCAAATTATCTTACTTTGAGGGCTGACTACAGATGCAGACTGCAGAGGGATAAAGTGCTTTTCTTCATCTTTAAGGGGTTGGCCACTAATGTGCCAACTTTACCAGGATTTTCAGTGATCCATGGAAGTCCGGGACGTCCTGTCACACACTGTATCCTGCTGGCTTGTGGCTACGCATTACGGTTTGCAATCCCCACTCACGCTTACTTGTAAAGAATAATTTTAGTGGCCAAGCCCTTTAATGATGAGCGCCGTATGAAGAGCACAGCAATTGATTATGGTATGGTTGCGCACTAAAATGATGGCACCATCTACTGTGACACATTGCAGTATATTAGTTTTTTATAAACTTCATTTGCAAAGATGCGATAGTATAAATAAATCTTTATGTAGCGCCATCATATTCCACAGCGCAGGTCATGGAATGCATTTACAAACAAAGTACGGCTACATTCACACGACCACAAGCTTGGGGCTGTATTCATGTCCCTCATAGGCGGCAATGGGCGCACAGAGATGTTTTATCTCACCCCGTATTATGGCGCTGTGCGCCATGCATCTCTATGGAAGGGGGCAGGGACTAGCAGCGCTCACCCCCTCCTCCTCTACCGTGTGCCGACATGTGTTCGTGTGAATGTAGCCTAAGACATTACATAGCAATGATAAATCCCATCTATCAGCACTGGATGGGTCCAGGCAGGGTTTTTTTAAATTTTAGTAATGAGGCTATGACCACATGTTAGAAAATTAAGGAAAACACACCAGAAGAAAGAGAGAAGTTAAACTTTTTAGTGAGGTGAGAGGTTGCTGGGGTTGCTGATTCAGGTAGTGGGGCGAGCTAAGCTGAGGAAGAGAGTGAATAGGGTGAAGTAGAGGAGGGAAAGGGATCCATGGAACTTGTGGAATGGAAAATTATTTCCTCTTAAAAACAATCAATTTTATCTTTGGCCAGGTCCTCCACCCCAAGGTCTGTGACAGGTGGATGAACCTTGGGAGTTGGTAAGGAGTGAAAATGATTGAATAGTCTTTTTGGATTAGTAGAAAGAGAGAGAGAGGAGATTAGGTTGGTGAAATAAACCTGTTTGGCAATGTGAAGAGAAGAGTTAGAGGTTCTAAGTAGGAATTGTTATGAAGAAAGTCTCCAGAGGTGCACAATTTTATCCACAGACGTTCAGCACTCCCGGAGCACTGTCAAACAGGTATGGAACAAGGAGCATCAGTTGCTAAAGGTTCGGACCGAGGGTAGTGCCACCTCATCCTAGCAACGTTTGAGAACATGATTACAATAGCTACTGTAGTAGCCAGTTTAGGGCAAGAGAAGGAGGAAATGGGGGAAAGTGATAACCACAGGGTTTCTAGGAGATGATGACTATTAATGGCAAGAAGGTTCACATATATGTGATAGGTGGTGATATTATAAAAAGGAGAACGACTATTATCAGTGAAAGAGAGAAGGTTGTGATCAGATAGTGTAAAATAAGTGTTACTTATACTGAAGAGAGTCATCCAAAGACCAAGTCGAGGATGTTTCCATCCCTGCAAGTATGAAACTCAGAAATAGACACAGCCTTTTTACAGTTATCAATATTTTGGAAGTTCAGAGAAGCCAATGACAATTAGAAATATCCAACCAAGGAATTCAATTTAGTAATTTGTAAACAAAACCAAATCCAGCACTTACTGTCTCTGCTGTCCACCCAACTGACTCCAAACCTCTATCACAAAGCCATCAAATTGTTCGTCCTAGTAAGACAAAGGAGAATTAGAAAAGTACAATGATGCCCCATACATACGTAACTGACATGATATTTTGCTGAAGCTTCACATTAAACAGGGTTATCCAAGAAGTTTGAACACCCTTCTTCCCTTCAGTAGGGTGCTGGCTGGTTGTCTCTGTACTACACCTAGGTCAACACCTTTCTCTGGCACTTATTCCACAGAATATCACGGGCAGATTGCCAAGACATCCATGAGGTCTGCAGAACATATTATAATACAAGCTAGTGTGGTAATATTTTAAGATCAGCATACCTCAGCTTTAATTCCAGCCATACTGCAGACACCTGGGAGCCTACACACTGTATGTGCGCATATTGGGGCACATTTACTTACCCGGTCCAGAGGATTTCCCGAAAGTGCATTGTCCGACGACAATGCACTGTGCCACGATTCAATAAGATTGTGTGCCCGATTTCCTGAATGTGTCGCTTCCCAGCTCAGGTCTGCCGGAGTTCAGCATCTTCCTCCCGGTGTTTGTAAGTGCATTGCATGCAACACAATTTAAAAGTTAAATCCCGCGGTTTATCCGAATCAGGTGGATCGTCCCGATTTGTATCAAATGAAAGCCGGTGCCAAAATCCGATCGCGTACGCCAAAATCCCCTTCCAAATATCTGTCCCAGTAGCGTGATCCCTGAAAACGTCGGAAAACCCGACAGAAATGCGTTCCGCGGACCCTTAGTAACTAAGCTCCAATGTGTTTTCCGGAAAATAAGCCTAGCCTGAAAATAAGTCCTAATTACAAACTTATATAGGGGCAGCAAGGTGGCTTAGTGGTTAGCATTACAGCCTTGCAGCGATGGGGACCTGAGTTCAAGTTCCAGGGTCAACTCAACATCTGCAAAGATTTTGTATGTTTTCTCTGTGTTTGCGTGGATTTCCTCTGGGTCCTTTGGCTTCCTCCCACACTCCAAAACATACTGGTAGGTTGATTAGATTGTGAGCCCCATGGGGACAGTGACCGATTTGGCAAGTTCTGTGCTGCATAATCTGTGTGTGCTATATAAATAAAGAATTATTATTTTTTATTATCTTCGGTGGCACACAGTTCTGGTATCTTTTTAGAAATGAGAATATCGGCTTTAACTGAAGCACAATTGCCACAAAACCAGAGATTTTTACTGTTTAATTTAGGCTTCTCATAATTTCTTGCAACCCCGAAATAGGCAGAGCCAAACTGTGGTGGATGGAGCCAATTGGCAATGGGCCGAGCCGACATAGACAAAGGTAGAAAACATTTGGAGAGCTGGTTGGGTTTTACTGGTTGGATGATGAAGATTTAAGCTAGGATCCCTACACTGCACTTTTTTGGGAGAGAGGGTTATTATGCCTGTTCTTGATGAAATGTTCCCTTTACATTGTAGAAGAGCCTGCAAAACCCTTTAAATCTACCTATAGGCAGCACTGGCCTATTCTAGCCTCCCTGCTTGTCTACTCTTCAAACTTATAGAGATGAGGGATGGAGAGACTTGCACTTGCATGGCCTCCACTCTAATCAGTCTCAATATTAGATTTGTGGGAGTCTAATGATTAACACTCCTCAGGGGTGGAGGCTTGCAGTGCCTCCGCCCCTGTGCCTATGGATGACCTTTTTCTCTAAATAAGCCACAAATATTAAAAGGGAATTCAATGTTTTTTTTAATGATTAGCTAACCTTGGGATATCACATTGCTGGGTGCCTGAAAGCTGACACTACAGATCCACTGTTATAAGACACTGTAGTTGTATAGACAAGAACAGTTTATAAAAACACAGCACCATACATTGCAGAACAGTCCTAAAAAAGTCATGTAAAGAACTGGAAAATATCCTTAATGGATGAGAGCAGATGTACAAGGGATTTGAGGTTAATTCACTTAGTGTATCAGCGCATTCACACACAGGTCTCTAATATCACAAGGCAGATGACAGCTTGTATGATTATCCTATATTATATTCACAAAGACATATTTGAAGGCTAATTGTGTAAATTCAAAAATGTTGAAGAAAATATCCATCTCCTACTGAGTAATAACGCAGAGGAGGTGGATATGACAAACTGCTCCATTGCGCTCCGCTCGGCAAAATTACACTTTTCACAAAATGAAACAAAACTTGTTTATGAAAAGCCATAAAAAGTTGTGTGAAGCTTCTCCGGATGAATAAAACATGAGAGCATCTATGTAAGAGACATGCTCTGCTTCACAGTCATCCCTAACAAACCTGAACAAAGTCTGACAAGGTTTTAAAATAAAAATGGGACCTTTTGGGGATTGTTTTTTAAAAGAAATTCTGAGGTTGACGTTTGAATGGTCTTGGTCATAATCCTGTTTAACCTATTATATCATATTATAACCTAGAATATCAGAGTAATTGAGAGCACCCTGTTATCCTGACCCATGGGAGTCCTCGGGTTACTTACAAAATAGGTTTTTTAGGTTTGTTTGAATTTGTATGCAAGTCGAACTAGATGTTACAATTGTAACTCCAGACAAATGGGATTTTCAAAATTTTGTGAACAAGGATTATCAATAAAGCTTCATTACAGATACCTTACAGCTGAGCATTGCAGCCCGGGACTAAAGTAAAGCTTCTAGAGACTTCACCAGAGGTCACAGGGGGCACTTGGGTGTCCTTGAGTCACAGACTGCATTTATATGGGGAGACTCATATCCATATTAAAATGAATCATTAACACCTTTAAGCTGAACTTCTTTTATTTCAGAAATGGATATGGCAGGTGACAATACCTAATCAAAAGGACTTGTCCTTTTTCATTTTTGGGAGGCGAGAAAAGAATTCCAAATGTGGTGATATTGACAAAAAGAAAAAACAATTTTGTGCCATTTTGTTGTGGGCTGTGCCTTTACAGCTTTCACTGTTTGCTCCAAATGACACGTCTCATTTATTCTTCAGGTTGGTACGATAACGGGTATATCAAATTTATACAGGTTTTATTATGTTTTAATAGATTTAAAAAAATTTTTAAAAAATGTCTTGTTTCACCATATTCTGACGCTAATTTTTCACACTACAGAGTACAGTGTTATGAAAGCTGTCAATTTTTGCTGGATGAGATATTGTCTTTATTGCTAGCATTGCTAAATTTTTTTCCGTGTTGAAAAAGTGGTGATTTGGACATTTGGTTCGTTTTTATATATTAATAGATCTGGACTTTTGGGACACGGTGATACTTAAAGAGGACCTGTCACCCCATGAACTATGCCCCCATAATAATTAAATTCAGACCCCAAGGAACTTTAACCCTAGTGGGTCTGTCTGTTCCTACCATATACTGCAATGTATGGAAGTTTTGCAATGTTTTTATAACGATTTGCCACAAACACATTGTTACAAATCTTCATAAATGATCGGTCCTGGAGTCTTATATAGACTCCTGGCTATTACAAATTACCACTCCCCAATGACATAACGGGGAGTGACTTTCTGAGCCAATACAGCGGCATCCAACAAACTCACGGCTTTTAAATTTAACATTAAGCATTTAACAGGTTAACATCCAAACGGGGGAGTTAGCAGTAATATGCAACAAACACCCGTGCTGTATTGAGAGGGTCCAGTCTGTGTTTGCGGAAAGGGGTTAAGGAAAGTATCTCCTCTGTTTCTTTATCTGCTCTTTCTCCTGTAGTGAGCAGTGCATCTGAAATCCTTCTGAGCTCTATCCACTTCAGACAGATAAGAAAGCTATCAACTCTTGATGATTAAGCTCTTTGAGGTGATTAGCCTATCCGAGTCTTGACTGTAAAAAGTTAATTCATGTAGCAATGGAGCAGTGGGAGTAGCATTTGCCATAATATTACAGTAAGCTTCTGTCCCCCAGAGATCACTTTTAATAAAGTGAGCTTCATTACTAATTTCAATTATTTGCATATTGTTAATAGTCATATTTTCTTTCTCTATCCACCACCTTTACTGAGCAACGAGTACCTAATAGGTTGAAAAAAGTATGGGTGGGGACAGGTTGAAGACGGCTTTTTAATTCAAGATTAGTGTATCCCCCAGTGGGTGATATACCGTATATACTCGAGTATAAGCCGACCCGAGTATAAGCCGAGACCCCTAATTTCAACACAAAAAACTGGGAAAACCTATTGACTCGAGTATAAGCCGAGGGTGGGAAATGCATTGGTTACAGCCTCCCAGTATATAGTCTGCCAGCCCCTGTAGCATACAGCCTGCCCAACCCCTGTAGCATACAGCCTGCCCAGCCCCTGTAGTAGGAAAAAAAATAACACTGTACTCATCTTTCCGACGTCCCCCATAGGTCCTCTTCTGTCTCAGACTGTCTCAGACAGAAGAGGACCTATGGGTGACGTCAGAAAGGTGAGTTTTGTCTTTATGTTTTTAGTTGACTCGAGTATAAGCCGAGTTAGGGTTTTTGAGCACAAATTTTGTGCTGAAAAACTAGGTTTATACTCGAGTATATAAGGTACTTAGGACGGAAAAAACATAAACACATTTTAGAAGAGGGGTATTCACAGCAGTGTTACCTGCTAGACCATCAGCGGAGAGTACAATAGACTATACATGAGCCAATATTTAGAAGATAGTTTTTTCTTTACTTAAGGTTCCTTTAATTTTATTTAGTTTATATATTTATTTAATTGGATATAATGCATACATAAAAAATAAAAATCGTTTGCTAACCTTGGCAGTCTGTACCAAAGCATCAGATAGATCTTCGATTTCATCTTCACTGTTAAAAACACTCTCAAAGTCCTGGTACGTCCAACTATCAAACAGCACACGTGGCACTGGAATGAAACACTGCATAAATCAGCAAGAGAATCGCATCGAGAAGATACCAAAAACATATCACACCTGAAAAGGATTGCCCAGCCATCTACATAAAAATACAGGAGAGTTTATAGACTATAAACATAATAAGTCGTATAATACACTTGATCCGGTGCATTTTGGGCCTCACTAGGAAGTGTGAATGTTCCAGTAATGATGACTGCAGTCCTCCACTGGGCACATCGATGACCTCAGGAGCGTAAAGGCCACTTCAGATTTGCATCAAAATGTAGCATGGATAAACCAGGGACACGTACTCAAGCAAATGAACTTGAAGAGCTTTGGTGGGTGTATCTAAAGATCCTCAGTGCTGTAGCTCTCCCCTCCCCCTGCACTTGCTGCTTTTATCAGATTACACAGCCAGGGGGACGTTGCGGGAGTACAGGGAAGGGTCTTCAGGCTCATTAGTATAGTTTTAAAAGTTGATGGTAGGAGACCATGGATAACAGATATAAGTAGATTACCGAAGTCACAGTGCTTGGATCTATGAATTAGTATCCCTGGTTTGTCATTCTGTATTTGGATGGTAGATTTCCTTTAGAGGAAACCTACCACTTCCAATCGTGCTTCTAAGCTGCAAATGCCGTGCACCAGCTCAGGGCGAGCTGGTGCCGGCACTTATATTCGTTATGTATATTCAGATGTAAAGCGTGTAAACGCTTTAGTAATCTTTATATACGAAGTAGATTCACCGTACTGTGGTACCCGCTCAGCTCACCGTGCATGCTCCTGAATAGGAAGTGGCCGCGTGCATGGTGAGCCGAGCGGGTACCACAGTGCGGTGAATGTACTTCGTATATATAGATTACTAAAGCTTTTACACGCTTTACATCTGTTTAAAAACATAACGAATATAAGCGCTGGCACCAGCTCACCCTGAGCTGGTGCACGGCATTTCAGCTTAGAAGCACGATTGGTAGTGGTAGGTTTCCTTTAACAAATCTGTAAGTGTAATTATCTGAAAGCTATTCCACTGCTTCGTCCACTAGAGGTCGCACTGAAACTCGAGAAATGAGCATGCTCAGAACAAAGTAACGGATGGTTTAACTGATGCTGCAAACTGATATAAAGAGTATCTGTCATCCATAGGAAACAATGTAAAACAATAAGTCTTCCGTTATCCTTCTGTTACTTCAGACAGGAAAAAAAAGTATAGTGCAGCAGTTCCTGTCAAAACCTCCACTCAAATTACAGAGCTTCCACATAATCATTTTACAGGGGTTGTGCAAACTAAAATAAGAAACTTCAAGCCTCCTTCTCACTTGGGCTTCCCAGACTGCTACAGTTTGGTGCCATCACTGTAGCCAATTTCAGGCCTAGAAGTCACCTAGTCACACAAGGCACCACACTGTAGAGACTGATCAGCCATGTGAAGTTTATGTCACTGCCATGGCCTGAGACTGACCTACCTCCAAAGAGCAAGTCATAGAACAAATAAGAAGCTGAAGCAACCTGAATCGGGCAATTTATGATTTATAATTATTATAATGAGCTTGGTGGGCTCTGGTGATGTTTTCAAAGCCCCTCCGTGCTGTAGCTTACAATGAGAAGAGCAGGTCTCCCCTACCCCTGCGCTTCCTGCTGCTGCTAGATTAAACAGGCAGAGGGAGGAGGGAGAGAGCAGGGGGTTGGGTAAGACATGCTCTGCTCAGTGTAGTAGCCTGTGAATCAGAAGCACTTCGGGGCTCTGGTAATACCCCCAGACCCCTTCAGACTGATTTGCATAAAAAGTTGATATTACAAGGAAGGAGGCCATGGTTAAAAAATATAATCAGATTACCACAGTCACAATGCCTGGAACTATGAGTAATTGTCTTTAAACAAAGCTAGAAGGCTGGTTGGGGAGGGAAAATTGAAAAAAAGAAAGGTGTACTCACCTTCACCGTCGTGCAAACAGGGGCACAGAAGCTTCCGGTCCGAGCCCTCCCCAGATCTCAAGCACAGGATACAGCGCTGGGAATGGGCACGGCCGGAGTACAGCTTTCTTTTTTTCAAACTGACCTTCTCAGCCCTTCTGCTAGCTTTTCTAAAGAGTCGGACAACCCCTCGTTGTTTAAAAGCTGCATCTATCTGTGATTCTATAGTACTTAGAAACATGGCACCATTTTAAAGTTAAGAATGTAATCTTTCGGATCGTATTAAACTTGCGGTTCTGTGATCTACAGAGCCGGAGATACAGGCAGTTGAAGAAATAGGAGCTCACATGTCAAACTATGTCTTTAACTGCCTTTATCTCAGTTTCTGTAGATCACAGAACTGCAAACCTGATGCAATCTGAAAAAATTTATTCTTATCTTTAATATGACACCAAAAGAATGTTTCTGTAGTACAGAAGACATATGAAGTGACACGCTGCCTTTAAACTTGACTCATCTCAGGCAAGATAGGACTCTTTTATGCTGATTTGCATATAACTTTGCAAGCGATTTTTTATTGGTAAACGGGCAATATTTCATATTGAAGAGGAAATTCTAGAAAGGAAATTTCATACCCTACCTGAGGGGAGTATTGGTGGGGTAAAATCTGGGGACAGAGTCCCTTAAAGTCCCATATATATATCGCCATAGTATAAAACATAGTATATATAAAGTATGTATATATAAACTTACCAAGCTGTGTGCTCTTAGAATTCTTTTTAATAATGTCTTTTATCCATCCTAAAATTAAAAGAAAATCATCACATTAATGTACTGTAAATCAATATCTCTTGGGATGTAGAATTGCTATCCTCCTCAGTTTAGCCTGCCTCTTGCGCTGGGTCTTCGCCTGGCTTTGCTGGTCTCTTTTGAACAATACATTTGTAAACAAGATATGGAGTAATAGAGGGAAGGGGCACGCTCCCTGCGTGGGTTTCCTCTGGGTACTCCGGTTTCCTCCCACACTCCAAAACATACTGTTAGGTTGTTTAGATTGTGAGCCCCATGGGGACAGGGACCAATTTGACATGCTTGTGCAGCGCTGCGTAATCTGTGTGCGCTATATAAATAAAGAATTATTATATTATTATTAAACAAGGATTTAGAAATTATGCAAATGAGCCTTTGGTGCTCCGGGGTCCACACCTGTTAATTAAGGCTGGAGCCCCCATAAGAAGAGCAGATCCTGGTAGAAGGAGCACACACTGGTATGCAACGGTGCTTGGTTTTACAATCCTTCATTCTGGTGGTAGATTTCCTTTAACACTCACTCACAGCTGTGAGTGAAAACAGCGTCACACAGTGTCACAGCCTGTGACACTAAATAACAGAGGAGCTCTGGTAACACCAGAGAACCTAGCTCCAAAACAAAATTTGTAAAAGAATAAAGGAGGCCATGAATAACAAATATAAGAAGATTGCCTCAGTTACGGTACCTAGATCTATGAGTAAGTGTCTTGGGTTAAAACAGGCTTTATTCCCATGCCACTACGTTTCAGCTTCTCACCGAAGTTTTTGTCAAGCTTTGCCGGACAAAGGCTTCAATGAGAAGCTGAAACGTAGCACTACTTTGGTGTGCTGCTGTTTCTCTTTTTTTAATGTATGTGAGGATTTGCCTAACCTTGTTAGCTGGATGTGTGTATATATACATGCATATATATATATATATATATACCGTATATACTCGAGTATAAGCCGACCCAAGTATAAGCCGAGGCCCCTAATTTTACCACAAAAACCTTGTAAAACCTATATATTTTTTACTCGAGTATAAGCCGAGTTTGGGTTTTCAGCACATTTTTTTGTGCTAAAAAAGTAGGCTTATACTCGAGTATATAAGGTATATACATATATATATGTACAAATATACACACATACATACACACCCATTAGTGCTCATAGAACTTACCTTGGTCTACATCATGCAGTCCGGTCACCTGGAAAGACTGTCTACCCTTTCTTCTAATCTGCAGCCAGACTGGAGAAATAAGGGTGAACTTGGATGCAAATATTTTTGCAACATCATATCCGTGGCCGTTCCACTGTGGGAAGAATAATTGATAATGGAGTGTCAAGGAGTGTGAATCTAAACCCCTTGAACAAGTACATGGTAGGTCAATACATGTGGTTGTTAATGCAAAGATCAAGGGTTACTGATTTAGTTTGGTCTGTACATGTAATGAACTGCATTTATCTGCATTACAGCCGCTGGTATGTATAACAGCTGGATAACGGTACAGCCATTTAGTGTTCCCAAACTTAAATCACACATTTCTATTAAAACTGCATGAACAATAGATTCGGACACAATGCATTTTTTCCTGTGTGGCTTTTGAAAGGAATATATCAGCATTTTTAATTTTGACTCAAGACCTATTAGTCAAACATTACTTACCTGAATCCTAATTTAGTTTCTTATTGATGGTTATTTTAAATTCTATAGTCTGTCCATGTGTATGTCGTCATCTTGTCTGAAATTCTGCTCCATTTAGTGATGCGCTTTACAGCAGCCTCATGATCATAGACAGAAATAGACTGTAACCACCTTAATGTGGTCAAAAGATTTCTAGGCATCCATGCATAGATTAGCATAGTAAAATAGCTATGACATCACCTGTTGTCATTAGTGATGTATTGATTGGTTAGTTTTATATAGAGGTGATTGTACAGGGAGGGGGAGGAGATAAGCTGTGACATCATCTATTGTCAGTAGTGATGTAATGATGGGTCAGTGTTATCTATATAGATGACATGGTACAGGGAGGGGGAGGAGATAAGCTTTGACATCATCTATAATAATTCCTTTATTTATGTAGCCCACACAGCAGCTGAAAGGACTGGGGGGTAGAAAATTACTTTTAGCTACAGCCATGGTACAGGTAAATCTTGCAATACTGTATGTAGTAGTGCAAAACAGCCCAGAATCCACCACTGAATTTCAATTACACAGAAAACCAACAAGCGGTGAGCCTATCATTACTATGAAATCTCGAGGTCTTATGTGACACACTCAAGTCATGTATCTTCCTCTGGGTAGCGCCTGGTCAATAATCAATAGCTACACTCCCATTCCCGGCTGTGCGTATTTGTTAATCTCTATCATTACTGTGGATACAGGTTACTTTCATCACCCTAATACTTCTTAAATTCCCGGTGTGATAGTTACACATTATTCTCCACCCGTATTTCTCACCATTATTTTCTAGCCATCAGCAGATTGTGGCACAAGTGAAGTGAATGGAACAAGAGGGACATCTAGTGGACAGTTCTAGAAGTAGCATATAAAACAAATAAGACAAAAAACACTGGGGCACATTTACTAAGGGTCCGCGGACTGCATTTCCCAATGATTTCCGTTTTGCGCCGCATTTAGCAGGGGCTTTTGGCGCACGCAATCGGATTGTGTTGCAATCGCGTCAGCTTTCACGCTACACAAATCGGGGGGCAGGCCATCGGACGATCCGACGGATTCAGACAAACCGCGGGATTGAACATTCAAATTATGTCGCATTTAATACACTTACATGCACCGGGAAGAAGATGGTGGACTCTGGCAGACCTGATCGGGGAAGCGACACATGCAGGATATCGGTGCACGCTGTAAGTGAATCGCGGCAGCTGTGCGTTTTCGTCGGGGATCGCACCTCGGGGATCGCACAGGAACAGGTAAGTAAATGTGCCCCACTATGTCCAGTATGACACATGCTTGCATCTAGTGGATCCCCTTTAGTCAACCAAATTAGGACCGCAAATCCCATCCTGACCAAAAGTCGAATGACCTGAACTAGTAGTATCATAATGTCAGATCATTAGATACTCAGGATGCCAACATGGGGAGAGAAAAAGAACTGGACCGCACATCCACACATCACACAATGATCTACTGCCGCTATATAACAAACTTGTGGTTCTTAGTTACATTTTTATGAAATTGTGTAAGCCCACCACTTGACGGTAACCTCTTTGTGGTGGGTACCTACGCTATTGTGTGCGGCATCACATGACATCCACCACCGCTGCAGCACAGCACCAGCAGGGACCAAGACCGGATGCCCCCCGGCAGCCATACTGGCAGGGCCCCGGTCCCCACCAGCACCAACACAGACAGAAGCAGCAGATGCCATGCAATACCGCACCATGTGAAAAGGAAAAAGGCTCACCATGTGTGAACAGGTGTTGAATACTCACTGTTTCATGTAGTCTTAGACATTGGCTAAGAGGAAGTAGGTGTCCCCTATGTGCCGTCTTCTGGGTCACCTAAAACACCTGGGTCGAATGGGGTGGAGTGCTGGTACCAG
This sequence comes from Engystomops pustulosus, assembly GCA_019512145.1. Classification (NCBI taxonomy): domain Eukaryota; kingdom Metazoa; phylum Chordata; class Amphibia; order Anura; family Leptodactylidae; genus Engystomops; species Engystomops pustulosus. Next base: position 137,973,682 of record CM033647.1, on the reverse strand, counting down.
GCAAAAAAACCTGCATTTACACGTGTTTACAAATGCAATGCAAACGTTCATGGGTGGGGCTCGGCCGATCGCATCTGCGTTTCCATTGAAATGCATGTGATCAGTAACCAGATCCCGATGTTAGAATGGAATTTGTAGACGTAATATGGACCGTGGAATACAATTCCAGAAGACTGGACAATAGTTTCAAGTGCTGCCCCGGGGGATGGACAGGTTCCATCTGGTGTATATTGGGTGTAGTGGTGAGGCCTAGCTAAGATGGTAGTAGTTGTTACTGTTGCTCAGACACACATACATGGAAGCAATGTATTGTCAGTCTTTACTGATAAGCAACTTCCAAAAAGCACAACAGCAGAATCACAGTCCTCACAGGTGATGAGGGGTTAAGGTTTCCTTTCAGAATTAAGAGTACAATGTACCTGGTGAGGGTAGTAGTGGGTGTCTTGTGACAGGCTGAAGGGTCCCAGTGTGTAGTGGTAGTCTAATCCTCCTTCATCTTTAGCAGACTGTATGTATACTTCTGGGGTTTGTAGTTCTCTTCCCAGGTGGTGTGACTGCAGGTCCAGCAGTCTCCATACAACATGGCCGCTCTCCTCACACTCCACAGCAGCAGAGCAAAGGCCCTGTGATCCTTCAGGCAGAACTCTCTCAAATTTTCTGAGGTAAATCTCTCTACACCCATGTGTCCCCCCCCCCATTCCCTTGTCCAATGAGGAACTTGTCAAATTAGGACCCTAACCAAGGCTCCTGGTTTATTCATTCTCTGGAGAACTGCAAAGATAGTCAAATATCAAGCAGCTACATTCACTTGGGGGGTACAAAGGACCCCAATCTTCTATTTGGTGAGGGTCCCAGTGGTCCAACCCTAACCAATTAGCAATAATATCCTATATTGTGTAGGGGATAACTTAGAACAAGGAGATTAACCCCTTGATACTCCCCCACATAAAATAATGGGCTGTAATGCAGGTCCTTATGCTTGCAGCCCATTCACATGAGTGAGGAGTGATTACAGGGTCACTACCGCAGTCATAGAACAGTAAGGCTATGTTTGAATAACGCTTTGAAGTGCAATTCAAGCACATTACAAGTTAGTCCCCCCCAAACGCATAAGCGTTTAGACCGAAACACTTGCATTCAATGAGGAAAAACATGTGTTGCTACTTACCGAAGGCAAGCATTTAGGTCTAAAAGCTTATGCCTTTGGTGACTAGTAACCCCTGATGTGCTAGTATTGCATTTAAAAACGTTATTCAAGTGCAATATGTGAGCTCGACAAAAAGAAAAATCGTTCAGTCTGTGGCCACTGACCATCTTCAATATGTGAGTATGTGACCTGTAAATGCCCAATTCTACAGTCTTTCTGTAAGGCTACATTCACACACATGTATGCGGAACGTATATACGGCCGATATACGTCCCCCATACACTTCTATGGGCTCACGGCCCTGTACGGGAGCGGTACGGTGCAGCACACGTGCGGCACCGTACCGCTCCGTAGCCCGGGAAAAGATAGGACATGTCCTATCTTTTCCCGTGATATGGCGCCTTGTGCTATATCTTCCTATTGGGAGGGGCGGGGGTGAGCAGCGCTCATCCCCTGCTCCTCTTCGCAGCGCCGATGTATGCCCGCCGTACTACGGTACGGTGGGCATCCATCGTGTGAATGTAGCCTAAGGAAGTATTGTCTCTTCTAGCCCTGGTGTTGGAGAGATCTATCCCCACTCCCCGGAGGTGTGCTTGTTTGGTCTGGTGGATGATGAGGCTTGGACACATCATGAAAAGATATTTATAAGGGAAAATCTGTTTCTGGTTCGGAAGGCCATTGTGTTGCGTTGTCTGGACCCCAAGCCTCCAACCAGTAGCACATGGCAAAAAACTAATTAATACTATTGTACATTATGAGAAGGTGGTCTATAAGCATAGAAATTGTCCTGCTAAATTTGTTATATATGGGATAGATGGTGTGACTCTTCAGCCATGGCCCCCAGACCCTGGGATTTGTCTGTGGCTACACACTACCTTGAGGGTGCCTCAGCCCCCTGTTCTTCCCTGTGCCCAACGTGGGGACTGGCGTGCCCGTACTAGTCAACTAGCCTTGAGGATGCATCTCCCAGACAAGCATTGATTATGCATATTATCTATATAAAAGGATCTTAACAGCAGCATTTTACCTCTTCTAATTGTTTTTGTTTGTTCGTAATTGATAACATGCAATGACTACACATGTACACTTTCAATGCATAAATGGCATTGTATGGGGTCGTCGGACTGGTCTGACAGACTCTTCTGTGTGTATTTCAATAAAACTGAGTTTAAGAAAAAAAATAAGTGAGCATGTAATATACAAGTCATAACTTACCGGTGTAACATATCCCAGCACATCCCCAGAAACATGCCGCTCCTTCACCTTTTTGTTGCAATAACTTTGGTGATCGAGCACAATGTCTTTGGCTTTGACATCAGTGGTTACTAATCCACGGGACTGTACAGGAACATCAGACAGGCGAGTCTATGATACACAAACAAGGCGTATATATATATATATCAGTACAGACAGTAGGCTCAAACTTGCCAGTGATACATAATGGCAATTCTGAAAGTAGGTGGTGCTCATCAGTAGTTATGGAGGAATGTTCTGGAGGAAGACTGGCAATGCACTTGTGGCTTTCAAGAAACTAACTGAGTCCAGCTCTAGAGTTTACTGGAAATGTGTTTCTGAGGCCTTATTCAACAACGATAACGTGATTTTTAATGCTGAACACAGCTCTGCTTTGTTGCAGCACAACCACAGACTTGCATCACTACTGCACAGCCACAGCTTTGCTTCACCACTGAACTACTAAATGTGATCTTTATTCATTTATTTTCTATTGCTTACAATGCCATTTGTTTCCATTTTCTGCTATTTTAAACTATAACACTACGGCCAGCACTGCTTCAATGGATCCATCAGACATCTCTTCTACAATAGCAAACTAGTACCTTCAGGTGTTGCTAGATTTATTGGAGACTTATATGATCCAACACACCAAGTGTGAATACATTTTAAAACTTGTATATTCCGGAATCCATCATGATTAATCAATCTTACAGAGAAGAATGCCAAAAATCTTGATGAAACCAAATGCTTCTTATATATTTTTTGCAACACAAATTATTTTAAGCTTAACCATCTTTAAATTATGGGGATAATTGTAGTACAGGAACAGGCTCATCCTCATATTAGCCAAAAAATTAAGAATTTTAGTAAAGTGAAGAACACAGAACACGCCGGGTTGTCTCCAAACCCCGCAGCATTCTCTGTGAAGAGGGTAAAAAGATCATTATGCATATTCTTGAACTGAACTGTAAACTTCTACAAGATTCCAGAAAAGTATTACATCAATAGGGTCTACTGGGACCCCCAGCAATCATGAGAACAAGTGTCCCCGAGTTGCATTTGAATGCAACGTTTGCACTCTGTTCAAGAATATGATATTATCTGTACAACTATATTTCATAGGCCTACATAACTTAATGGTTCGAACAAGCACAACAGCAATTCATTCATATAGAGCCCTTGGGAGCACTTGCAAGCCCCAGTTACTATGATCACGGTGGGCATGACCCCTGAGACCACCAGCGATCCAGTATGGTCCAATGTATATGGGATAAAAGCGTCCAATGGGAAATCCCCTTTAACTGTCCCTATTGATCAAATGACACAAAATTCAGAATGGATCTGTCCCTAAACTATGCTACCGTAACGTAAATCATCACAATCTGATGTTAGATCTACTTCCACAGGTATTCACATGCCACAAAATAGTAGCTGCTCGAAAAGTCACAGAGGGACGGCTACACAAATACAAGATAAAATCACATCGCTATAGAAGCACAAAGTTTTATAACTTGCCACATAGGCATATTCCAACAAATACGTGTAGTGTATACCAGGATATATTACACCAACAGCTCAGGTTTATGGGAGAGCCCTGCCAGAAGAGCTACCGGAGGAAAAAGCTTTTACTATTGTTGAAATTTATTGATACTCTTAACATATCCTCTGCGGTCCGTAACACACGACTACAGCATACAAAGCAGCCAAACATGTGACACCGGCATAACTGTGACATTGATTATAATATCAGAAATGTAACCCAGAGATTAACACTTAAAAGATACTTAAAGGGAACCTGTCACCACGTTTTTCACAAATACAGGTAGAGACAGGTTCCTATAGAGCTTTAGTAACTATCTGACACCCTGATTTTAGCTAAAAATAGTTACCCTCAGATCTCCAAAAATCAGAGTTATAATCTTGCCTGGTATCTATGCAGCTTTGGAGCGAGTCGAGGGGCGTGGCCTAATGTCATGTGACCAGGGTGATATCGTCAAAGGTCCTTGAACTACTTGATGTCACCCTGGTCACATGACACTATAGCTGCATACAGAGATAGGATGGAGAGGAGTAGCTGGATTCAGCCCGAGGAGGCCAAGCCTACCTTGACTCGCTGTAACAATGCTTAGATGCCAGGTAAAACTATAAAGTTAAAAATATGGGAATCTAAGGGGAACAATTTTTAGCTAAAAGAAAGGTGTCCGTTAGTTACCAGGCCTCAGTTCCCTTTAAAGAGCATTAGAATAAATGGATGATATCAAAAATCGTGCAACGAAGGCCAAACATGGAACACCAGCTTTTAACCCATTAAACTACTAGTCCCCTCATGTAGGGTATGAAACGTCCTTTCTAGAATTCTTTTTTTATGTGAGATCTCACCCATTTACCTATTTAAAAAAATCTGTAAAGTCATGTGAAAACAGTGACATATTTGGTATGGTTCTAAAAAGACACATGTACATCAAGTTCAACCAGGGAAGGAAAGGGATTGGCTGAGGAAGGGATGTAAGGGGGCTCAATTTTATATTAATATTTTTTAGATTATAACATTACTATTAATGTTATTTTGATCTAAAAAGGTGTTTAGACCCTTCTCAAAGTTCTCTGCTGTCCCTGCCGTGATTTTTACAGATTCACAGTTCTTACAGTAAAGAAGCCTTGTCGCCTTTTAAATTGAAAGGAAAGAGGAATCTACCATCAGAAGTAGGACTGATGGTAGATTCTTGCTGCCTTTCTCTGCCCTAATATGTAATTAAATAATCCTGGAACCTAACCTGACTTGTTAAAAACTTTATTTTAGTAATATGTAAATTAACTGCAGAGGCTATGGGCCCCAGTAGCTTCTGCAGTTAATTTACATATGTCTATGTCTTCTTTGTTACTCTTTTCCTATAACACACCTACACCTATCCTACAGTACTACTAAAGTAAACATGACTACTTCTATCCTGTATACATAGGCACAGCACAGTACTACTACTCCTATCCTGTATATCAAGACATAATATAGTAATACTACAAACACACATCACAGCACTACTATTCCTATCCTGTGCAACAAGGCATAGTATAGTAATAATACAAAAATTGAAGGAGATTTATTAATCTGTCTATGACAGAATTCTACCATAGTTTGCACTAAAAACCTGTATACACCACATTTATAAAGGGTTTTAGACAGTTTTCTGGCTCTCCTATGACTAGCTCGACAAAACCAAAACAAAAGGTCAGTGATTCTTACCCGACAGAATTTCGCCCTAATTTTCTGGCATAGAGTTAGCCAACTAATAGGAGGTGCAGAGTACGACTAGACCGTCTTATACTGCACCAGATTTATCACCCAGCACTAGATATGAATCTGGTGCAGAATAAGACAGTCTAGTCTAACTCTGCACTGTCTAACCTTAGGACACAGTACTACTACTCCTATACTGTATACATGGGCACAGCAGAATACTACTAACCGAATGCTGTATATATGGCCACAGCATAGTACTACTACACCTATCCAATATATATGGGGATAACACAGTACTACTACTACTACTACTACTAGTATCCTTGGTATAGGGCCACAGCCCAGTACTACTTCTCCTATCCAGTATATATGGCCACAGCTATGTATAACTACTTCTATTATGTATATATGTACACATCACAATACTACTACTCTAACCCTGTATATATTGGCACATCACAATACTCTTATACGCGGGGGGACCAACCTTGTATATATTGGCACTTCACAGAACTACACCTCCTATCCTGTATATATGGGCACCACAGTATACTACTCCTATCCTGTATATATGGGCCACGCACAGTATTACTACTCCTTCCTGTATATATGGGCACAGCACAGTATTACTACTCCTATCCTGTATATATGGGCACAGCACAGTACTCCTACTCCTATCCTGTATATATGGTCACAACACAGTATTACTACTCCTATCCTGTATGTATGGTCACAACACAGTATTACTACTCCTATCCTGTATATTTGGTCACAGCACAGTATTACTACTCCTATCCTGTAAATATGGGCACAACACAGTATTACTACTCCTATCCTGTATATTTGGTCACAACACAGTATTACTACTCCTATCCTGTATTTTTGGTCACAACACAGTATTACTACTCCTATCCTGTAAATATGGGCACAACACAGTATTACTACTATGTATAGATGAAAACAGTTAACTAGTAGTGGGCCGAGCAAAGAACCCTAGGGTACACCACTTATAAATGGTGACCATTCCGGGTAAGAATCAATGGCCACAAATCCCTAGATACGATCCTTCAGCCAGTTTTCAATCTTATTGGAGACTATATCTTCCAAAACACTAGACCTTATTTGCCCATCAGGCGTCTATGAGGAACAGTGTCAAATGCCTTTGCAAAATCCAAGAACACAACGGGACACATTTAATAAAAACAGCGCCAAAGCACAATTTTTTTGAGCTCCTTTAACATGTAGCGTGTGACACATTTCTGTTGAATTTTGCATGTTAAATGTGAAGCATGGTCTGTGCACCACAGCAACTCCTTCAGTGACAAAATTTGTGTCACATGAAAAATAGTGGGTCGTGTCATATTTGTGGAGCGGACCCTTCGTAAATACACATGCAAGCAGTTTGAACATGAAAGAACATGCAAGGTTCGCCATGAAACTGGTGCACAGACCTTAGTGTGCCCCAACATCCACAGCAGCTCTGTGCAGGCATATGCCCATCTCTTCATAGAAGCAGATCAGGTTAGTTTGACAACTTCTATTCTTAGTAACCCCATGCTGGTTGTCACTTATTATACTATTTGATGTCACATACTCCAGTATATAGTCTATTACTAACCCTTCCAATATTTTCCCCACAATGGAAGTTAAGCTTACAGGCCAGCAATTGCCTGGCGAAGTTCTAGTGCCCTTTTTATATATTGGCACCACATTTGCCTTGCGCCAGTCACTTGGCACCACACCAGACATTACGGAATCCCTGAAGATTTTAGACAGCGGTACAGCAATAACAGAACTGAGTAGTTTAAGAACTCTGGGGTGTAACCCATCTGGTCCAAGAGCTTTATACACATTTTTTATTTGGATCATGTCTACATTCAGCCAGTCTAGTATATTACAGGATGCATAACTCACATTGGCACCACCCACGTCAGAAGTTCTTTATTCTATCGTATAAACAATGCTAAAAAAACCCATGAAGTATCTCCGGCTTCTCTTGGTCTCCAGTCACCGATGCCCCATTTTCAGAATAAAGGGGTCCAACCTGCTCTGACCCATTTTTTTACTTAAAAGACTTATTAGGATTTGTTTTGCTATCTTTGGCCACCTGTCTTTCATTATGGATTTGATTTCCTTTTTGCAGATTTTGGTCAGTTTTTTGTACGTATTGAAAGCAGCAGGTGACCCGTCATATTTATATTTTTTGTGATTGCCCTCTTTTTTTTATCATTAGTTGCCCTTTTAACTGTAGCTGTAAGCCACACGGGTTGTAATCTAGCCCCTCTATACTTGTTACCTGGCTACATGGGGCTGGCTACTTACAGGGTCTGGCTGGCTTTATACTGTGGGTCTGGCTGGCTTTATACTGGAGGCATGGGGCTGGCTGGCTATATACTTCAAGAAGGGGACGGGCTAGCTGGCTATATACAGAGGGCTGACTTGCTATCTACTATGGGGCTGTCTGGCTATAAACTAGGGAGCAGTGACTGGCTGGCTATACACTGGGGCATGGTCTGGCTATATCGTGGGGGGCAGAGGGCTGTCTAGGTATTTACAGGTGGGCCCCTACTTAAGGATGCCCAACTTACAGAGGACCCCTAGTTAAAGACGGACCCCTCTCCCCACTGTGACCTCTGGTGAAGTTCTCTCGATGCTATTACTATGGTCCCACACTGTAATGATCAGCTGTAAGGTGTATGTAATGAAGCTTTGTTGATAATCCCTGGTCACATTACAGCAAAATAATTTGAAACTCCAATTGTCACTGGAGCAAAAAAAATGTTTTCTGGAACTACAATTATAAAACAGTTTCGACCTACATACAAAGTCAACTTAAGAACAAACCTAAGGAACCTATCTTGTACGTAACCCGGGGACTGCCTGTACCATGGGGCTGGCTGTTTAGTGGTGGCTTGGGCCACCTATATACTGAAGGCATGGGCATGCCAGCACATACTCGGGGTAAGTGCTGACTATATTCTGGCTGGATATATAATGAGGGCATGATATATAATGAGGGGGAATATGGTAGTATATATCACAATATATTGAGGGATCACTTTGTATTATGTGTATATGCAGGGGGCATTTTGCTGTTATCTAGGGGACATTATATTGACTATGATTATTTTTAGGGACAGAGTGTGGAGATGGGAGAGCGAGGCCCAGAATTAGCAGCCGGGAGTGCCGGGATTGGAATGAGGAGCGCAGGTTTATATGTCTGGTTTGTATTTTGTTTAACAAAATGGTTGTTTTCCTTTAACAGTGAACTTATACTTTCTCACTTTTGTATGATTACTATTTTTTTTGGAAATAAGACACAGACGAACATTGTTGTGACCAACAAAAGTAATTTCTTAGAACAATAGAAAAAACTGCAACAAACATATTAGAGCGTCAAAAATTTCCTAGGGTGAGGATTTCTCCGAACACGAGTGCAGACCCCATGGCCTGCGAAGTCTTTTTGTCTAGTCAAAATCCCGGGTTGTCAACATTAGAAAGACCAGTGCCGGGCTGGAAATAAAGAGGAGCGCAGGGAGTAGCTGCTTTGTTTTTTGCTACTCCTAAATGGATGATTTGCTTTAATTTTTGGAGTGGACTATCACAGAAAGCTACCATTATATAGGGTTTTAGTATTTTTTAAAATATATAGAAAAATGTCAAAACCTTTCCTCAAAGCAAATTTCTTGGCTTTGTCATGTTCTGAAACTGATAACTTTTTTAACTTCGGTGTACAGAGCTGGGAGGGTCATTTCTCTTTCGGGGACAAGTTTGACGTTTTTTTATTGCTACCGATTGGTGGAGTGAAACAACCGTTCATAAACTTTTTGGTACATTTCGTGCGTTCCTATGCGCAGTAATCTGGCTACAAGGACAGCGGGTCTCAGCCCATGAGTGTGTTTACACTCCAACCTTCTCAACCAATGCCAACGACATCTGGGTTTTTGCCTATGAACAGTTTATAGGTAGGTTTGGTGTGGGGCCCGAATACACATGTTAAGCTCCTGTGGAAACAGCAAAAAGTATAGAATATCTAACAAGAAAGTAGTTGATATAAATGCTATGTTCCGGTCATTCAATACAGTAGGACATATAATAATATGGCAATCATGAAGTAGGGGGGTAATGCGTTAAAAATAAGGAACAGTAAGCAGCTTTGAATACTGTATTGATTAAAATCTTATAGAATCCTTTCAAGGTTTTTAGAGCTTAGATGAAATAAAAATTTGCCTAGTCCTAATTGCATATCCACTTGTATGTCACAGAAACGCAGCAACAGATAATTAAGAAGCCTGTGTTTAGTTCCACATTCTAATTTGACGAAATACATTGTGAGTCATCGATGATTGTCACAGAAGCGGAGCCTATAAATAAGGACACGCTGTGATATTCTCAGTGTGTCACATGACTATCTCTCGGAAGTAAGTCAGTGTCGCAGCGAGCCTCTCTGCGAGCTGTCACGTCACGAACCTTGTTCTTCGCCCAGGTGCCCCACTTTGTTACACGCACTTCTTTGCATACAATGAGCGGCACATGCCTTGTTACTCGCTGTGCCTGTCCTACTGGGTCATCTGGAGCAAAGTACCATATCAAGACCCCAGAGGTTATAAGCAGCAGCTAGTTCCTCATACTTCTACCACAGAGGAACCTGACGAGCGGGCCCCTTGGCATCGCTATAAAGTCACTTGGATCTCTGATCTGGGTTAACCCAGCCGCGGCAGAATAAATCGCATAACCGAACGCCCTCGATAACAGTATCAAGCAAAGACTGAGCCGTGACCATGGAAATACGCGAACCCAACAGCGTTCTGTAAGTAGTACCTCCGCCTGTTTAAAATCACTGAACAGGCCGCCTCCTCCCCCTCCTAAAAGAGCGGCACTGGAGGAGGTTTCAATCAACTATGAAGCGGATAGTAGATATTTGTCTTCGGTGGCCATAGTCCTCTGTGTGATTCTCTGCCTCCGTTATTCCAAGACATGGTTGATACACTGCCGACAAGATCCCGCTAGACAAATCTGGATTTGTACAGCAAATCACAACGGGGCAGATTGATACCCTCCACCTGCCCATGTAGGCTCCGAACTCAAAGCCTAAAGAAGCAGTTACCATCAACCTGCTATAACATCTAAAGACCAAGCGGGAGAGGCAGTTACCATCCGCATCCAACTCTCCAGAGGACACACGGATCGGCAGGACTCTTTTGGCTGTGAGCAGTATGCCTCCTACTTCGTTCCTTCAGTCAGCGTGCCATTGCCTGACCGTGGATGTCCTATTAGCTAGTTTAGTTTTTTTTATTTTTCCGTTTGTTATTTTGGTAGTTAGTGTAGGATCGCGCAAGACTGAGGCCCCTGACGTGGGTTGCGAGCTTAACACTTTCACTGTTTCCCCTCAACTTGCTTTTTTTACAATATGAAAATGAACAAAGACCCTCATGAAATTTTGGTGCCCGGGTATGTGAGGTAATATATTTCCTTCTTAAAATAATTGCCAGCTTCATTGGTGTGTTTGTGTTTTTTTCTGAAATTCCTTAGTGGACATCCTGAGGGCTCATTTCTAAGGATCGGCTACTTGCACTTCTAGAACGTAACGCCTTTTTCTTCGGGGATTCACAGCTTGCCAGAGTATTTAACAAGTTATGTGTCTTTGATTTTGGCGTCTCGTTGATCCTTTTTTGGGCGCAGCTGCGCTGGCTTCCAGCGACACAAATTAGTGGCGTGCTTGTCAAAAGACGATCGACTAAATTACGACTGAGCGCGGGATTTAACATTCAAATTGGTGTCGTAAGCCCAAGCACTAACATGCAACCACTAAAAAAGCATGGTGGCCTCTGTCGTACTGGAGCGGGAAGACTGGTACCACTGAGGATATCAAGCGCACATCTTGTAACACACGCACAGTGCATTCGAGTCGAGACCATACACTTCTCCTAGAACTCACGGCCGACCCGTTATATGTAAGGTGCCCCAACGCGTGACACTGTGAGCCACTTGTTTGTGTTTCTTGCTACAATGCAGCAGGGGGTACCAAAACTGATCAGTGGCGACTCTGCTGCATATTGGGGGCGCAAGGGAACATCTTATATGAATTGACTCGTAGGTCTGCTGTCTGTTCATGATAGTGCACTGTTTCACCACTTAAACTTTATTATAGTTGTTTGATTAACCAACGTCTGGAGATGGGGGGGGTAAGTATGCTAGGTTAACCCTGACCCTACCTACACTAATGGCCGGGCCACCCTCGTCTTCACCCTGGGCGCCTTCCTTCTGCCTGCAAAGCGATTTAGCAGGGAATAGATGCCATTTAAGACACGCATCGCGGATTACTGGAGAGACGTCATTGGCTTGACAAACTCGACGCCTGTCATATTTGAAGAGGAGCCGGCGGAGAGAGAGGAGGAGTTGCAGGGAGCTCAGGGTAGTTTAAGTAATTATTTTGATTTTTTTTTGAGGGAGGAGGCTGACACTGGCTGAATATAGTTATAGGGACAGTAGTCTGAAGGACTATACACAAGGGTGGCTACATAACAAGTTACTTACTGGCTTATATACTTATGGTGGCTGGATACTAAAAGGGTCTGGATGGTTATATACCTATGGGCTGTGGCTCAATATGGTCTGGCTGGCTATACTATAAGTTTATACGGATGGAAAAAAAGACCACATGTCCCATCAAGTTCAACAAGGAAAGGAAGGATTGGATTGAGGTAGGGAGATGGGGAAATAATTCTAATAAACAAGTGATGGCGAAACCTTTAGAGCACCGGTGCCCAAATGCAAACCACCCACTTATTTATTGGCAAAGTGCCGACATACAATCTAGAGATTAAATGTATGCAACTGTTCTGCTCCGTGCATAACCACAGCTTTCAAGTTGTGTCTGAAACACAAACAATATCGTTGACAGAAGGTGGGAAGAATTCAGATTGCCATGTGAGCTTCCACTTGACAACCACTATGAACAGGAGAGATTGGTGGCCAAGACGCAGGAACTTCAACGCTCAATGGATATCTGACCACTGTCCTCACCTTTTCTTCCTGCAATCCCAGATAGACCCAGATGCTTAACATCCCCCCTGGACGTGCAGGAGATCCCTCAAGTCCTGTCTGAATTCTGTGGGCTTGGGCAACAGCCGGTGCCCCATAGAGGGACTCACGAGTGCCACAGATCTGGCACCACATGCCATAGTTCGCCACCACTGCTATACTAACAAAGACCATCAAGCTTATTTAGGGGTAAAAATCCATCTAGACCCTTCGTTGAAGCTCTCTGCTGTCCCTGCTCTTGTGATTAAACTTTGATTCTCCCAGACAGAGACAAGCGATACTGAGACCCCTCCACTTGCCCCCTGACATTTTGTGGCTTCTACGTGAACCCTTCTCACAGCTCCAGGCATCCATTAAGACGGTGCCAGACTGGACAGGCATATTCCGGTGAGGTTGTTGAACCAATTGCCTTGTCATGTAATATTACCATCCCTATCACGAGAGTCCAGACCACTTTTGTGTACATGACAGAGATCCTACTGGCTTGTAAGCGGCAGCTGATGGACATTGCATGCTGTTTATGTCAAATTATGATCTACTAGAATCACAAGGTCTTTCTCAACAGGGACTCATCCTACTTGAACACTCATTGCAAAGTGCATACCAAACATCATTTGTCCCAAGTCACCCTGCAGTCTATGAACATCACCTTATTAGATATTACAACTACACAGACTTGGTGTCATGCTGCAAATATCGACACGTGTTATTAATTCCTCTCTGTATCATTAATACATCTTAATAAATAGTTGTGGGCCAAGCCAGAACCTGGGGTACCACACTCATAACTGGTGGACCGTATTCCGAGCGGAGGAATCATTTGAGGCGCCAACTCTCCTGATATGATTCGTCACCATTGTTCAATCCATTGAAAATGCTTCCTGCCAAACCGAATAGCCCTAATTTTAACCCACATCAGGCGTCTGTGGGGCAGGTCAAATGCGCCCTTTGCAAAGTCCAAGAACACAAATCCAAGCAGCTCCTCCATCCTAGGCAGCCTGCTCACCGATCTTCATAGAGCAGAACAGGTTAGCTGACAACTTCTATCTTAGTAACCCATGCTGGCTGTCACGTATTCTACTATTTGATGTCACATACTCCACTAGATAGTCTATCTTAACCTTCCAATTTTTTCCCACAATGGAAGTTAAGCTTACAGCCAGTAATTGCCTGGCGAAGTTCTAGAATCCTTTTTTTTTTTCTTTAACCAGGCACCACTTCTGCCTTGCGCCAGCGTCTTGGCACGAGTACCAGCCTCAGAAGTCGTGAATATTTAATAAATCTCCGAAAGATTTGCCTCTGTGACCGCTAGTCCTCCATTTAAAGTATTTTAAGCCAATTTTACTTCATACTAACTGCTGTTTTACTACCCGGGTCAGATTTTGTTACCGTATAAGCAGAGATTTGTCAGGCACAGAAAGTGCGGAAAAAACTCACCCTACGCTTCATACATGAGTCAATTTTTAAAAAAAATTTATACTCCCCCCTCCGGCTCCCGCGTCCTTGTTGCGGCTCCGATCCTCGGAGCGGTTATCGCTTGGTTGCTCTCTCTCTCTTCTATTTAATTCGCTTTCTAGCCGGCAGCAGGTTTTCTTGTCCATGCATCTCCCCCTCCGGCTCACCTTATGATGCAGCGGTGTCCGCCGGCTGATGACATCATTGACGGCAACCCCGCCGCGCATGCCCTGAGGATACGGGTAAGCCCACGACGGGCAATCAGGTTGAGCTCGCCCGTAGGGTGAGTATTAAGTTATTTTTTTTTTTTTATTGGCGCATAGGCAATACAGGGGCTGGCGAATACTTACTTGGTCTGTATAACTACTTGGGGGCTGCTACTTGGCTGTGCTACTACAGGAGCTGACTGCTCGGTGACGAAAGGGGCTGGCTGGGTTACCCTAAAGCAACAGATGTATCAGAAAGAATATAGTGTTTAGATTTTTTTTTTCTTTTCTGCTTATTTCTCTTCTCTCCTAAAAAAGTCCGCAAGTTGTGCACCACACCAAAGTTACATAATTTAGTTACTGCCACTGTTGTTCCCTACACTTTCCCCTTAACCGCTTAAAAATTAGATATATGTGATTCTAAAGGGGGCGTGGCTGCTGTATGAACTTACACCGGTGGCTGCTGGCTGTATACTACACCCTAAGGATTTTACCATCACATAGTTTTCCTCAAGTTTTTGGTGGTAAAATTATGGGTCGCAGGACTTAAAAACCGTCGGGTCGCTTTACATCTGTATATAAATATCGCTAAGTGTTTTTTTTACATTATTTAAATCAGAGTGTCAGGTGATCCGTCGATTTATAGCTTGAAAATGCTCAGTTTTTTATCAGAGACCTGATGAGCAATTTCGAGTCTGCAGGGGGCCAAGTGTCATTCTCAGGGCCCCCCAATCATCAGTTCTATAGCACTTAGAAACATAGTTTTGGATGTACATATTACCAGAGGGCGATTAAAAAAATGTGGTGGGAAATATATTTTTAAAATCTGTAGCTGCATTTCCAACTATGGTCTTTACCTGCCTGTATCTCATTTCTCTGTACGACACAGACATCTCATTACTGATTCAACAACAAGATAAGATTGATTGTCCTTTAATAGGGCACCAAATATGCACTCGATCTATCTCGCTCATTGTTGCAACTCCACTTTGTAGGAGTTTTTTTTTATCGGTGAGATAGAAAGATATCTAGAATGAACTTTCATACCCTGCTGCAGGGGCTAAGTAGTTCTGGTGAAACATCTGGTGACAGGTTATCATTGAGCATTTTTGTTAAACATTTGCAAGAGTGCTGCGGGCCTTCCATAAGTGTTCAACTTTTGCAAATGCAAAGGATAGAGGTAAACAAACTGATCAGACAGGGTACAACCCTGGTGAGACTTGACCACAATCCATATGACGGGGGTCATAGTCGGGCAGGCAGGTCGATTATGCTTTGTATGGTTCGGGTAGTATAAGTAGTATTCAGTTCACTAAACATTCCCATCAAGTTAAACTGTTTAAAATGCCACTGGGCAAGTCGCGCAGTCGGGCGTTTAACCCCTTCCCTCCCTGCAGCCCGTTTTTTGTTTTTTCATGTTCATTTTTTCACATTACCCGCACATGATCAAAAATCGTAACTTTTATTTTCCATGTACCAGAGCTGTGTGAGTGTCTATTTTTTTTTTCTTTTTTTACTTCTGTTTCCTACTAACAAATTACACTTCAAAATGGGTACTTTAATTTTCCATGCCGTGTACTGGGAAACGAGAAAAAAATTCCAAAGGCAGTGAAATTGGCAAAAAACCATTGGTGCCTATTTTTGTGGAGCTTGGATGTTCACGCTTTCACTGTTGGCCCCAAATGTATGTCTACTTTATGTTTCTTTGGGGTCGGTACGATTACGGGGTAACCAATTTGTATAGAGGTTTTATAATTTTCATCATTTAAAAACATTAAAACCTCCTGGACAAAAATTTTGGGGGGATTTTGCCATTTCTGGCGCGAATAATATTTCATACTTTGGTGTATGGAGCTGTGGGTGGTGCAGTTTTTTTTGCGAATTTGATGACGTTATACAGTTTATAACAATTTTAGACCTGCACAGACCTTTTGATCACTTCTCTATAAGAATTTTTTATTTTTTTTTTAAATGGCAAAAAAGTGCACATTATTTCGACTTTGGGCGCGATTTTCCGTTACGGGGTTAAACGCAGTGAAAACCGTTATCTATTTGATAGATCGGGCATTATTCGGCGCTACGCGATACCTAATGTGTTTTATCATTTTTACTGTTTATTTATATCAGTCTCAAGGGAAAGGGGGTGATTTGAAAAATTTTTAGGTTTTTTTATTATAATTTTTTTTTTTAATTTTTACTATTTTTCAGTCTCCCTAGGGTCTTAACCCTAGGGTGTTACTGTAATGTCCTATCATTATACTGCCATACTAACAGTATGGGCATTATGGGATTTTGCTACCATACCTTACATTTGCGGTTGATCAGACAATCCCTCAGAAGCCGCGTCCTCAAAAGTATGCGGCGCTGTGAGAAGACCATTGCACGGCATCAGATCGCAGGTAAAACACCCGCGATCGGGCCGCAAACCGATAACGGTGTCGTTACCGGTAAGCCTTTGCTGGCAGGCTTACGGCTATGGAGAAGGGACTCGGCCCTCGAGCCTACTCATGGACCCCCGGACCGCGCATTGACGTACTATCTTGTCTACAGTGTTCGCGGACAGGGGTTTTCAAATTATACCGACCCGAGGACATTAAGAAGAGGGGGGGGGTTGAGCCAAACCGCTTGGCAGAACACTAACAAATTTAGATGATGACAGACTCTGCTAATTGATGATCACTGCTTCTGGATTTCATCAACTGTATTCCACTGATCTCCATTCATGGTCTATTGAGGCATGACTTGATGTGAGTTCTGCAATTTACAGAACACTTACCATGACTATTGTATGGAACAGCAGGACAATTTTGTTCAAAATCAAAAAAAACATGGCTGCTGATACGGAAACCAAAAACATGGTCCGCAACACAACCCCAGTGTCACAGGGTTTCAATATTGTATTGCTCTGGGACTCCTGTGAGGTGGCCCAGCGAGTCCACCCCCACCCGCGTGAAGCGTCTCTGGGGTCCGATATACCGTTTCAAATAAAGAAAAACTCCTGTTGTCCCCATATCTCCCCCACCCCCCAGTCGTTGTTCACCCTCACCGGATGTTATACACCTCTGCCCCAACCCACTGAGCCACCCCCATGGGACTGCAGACTGCAGGCTAAAAAAAGGAACACTTATTGGTTTTTTTAAGACGTGTTTGTAACATAAAAAACTCACTTGGCAAGTGTACACTAGTTTTTCATGGGGGAACCACGGAAAACGGGCATCCTGATGAGGGTTCCCTTTAAGGCGGGGTTTCTCACAGCATGGCGTAACTAGAATTGATGGGGCCCTCCCGTGCCAAAGTCTGTTGCCGGGGGCCCCCCGAATATAATGTATGGTTTATAGTAATAGTCTCTTCTCATGATGGGAAGTGAAATCATAAGGGCCCCCTAAACAAAACTCTCGGGCCCAAGGGTGCGAATCGCAACCTCTGCCACCCCTAAAGGTTACGCCCCTAGCTCACAGATTCTGGGGGCGTAATATCCACCCGTGAATTTGCAAACTGTCATATACATCCCTATAGACCCTTATGGTGCACGCTGCTTAAAGGGGTGTTCCAGCACGGTGGAAAAATGTACGTACTCATATGAAGAAGGGGGTGGAGGACTACTCCCTCCACCTCTACCAGTGTGCTGTGCCGGTCACGGTAGCCACACTGGAAAGTAGCCGGAACTGAGAAGCCATACACAACCCTGGCAAACAATGGCTTTCGTGTGTGTGTATATCTGTTGTAAAATGAATAAGATGAGGACGATGCTCTACAAAATGGCAGCGGAGAGTAACTGGATATATTAAAAAGTATGGTCTGTTTAGTGCAGCCATTGTGCTGTGTCCATTAAAAAAACGATGTGACGGCGGCCGATTCTCACTGCCGTGTGACTGAAGAAAGATGCTGGACTACATCATTTCATGACCAACTTCAATAATCTGCAGTCATTTTAGGAGCTCTATAGGCAGGCGTTCCCCTACTAAGAACACCTGACTACCACGACCCCTATTAACAATGGACCTCGGATTCGAATAATTTCTGTACTTTAGTCCTAGGCTACACATAAACAGTCATACAGTTATCTGGTGTGTCTGCAATTAAGTTGTATTATTATATCCTGGGTTTCTTATATCTCCAATGTCACGAGACCAAAAAAAATTGTCTGGAGTTACAGATAATATATATACAATTTACAAATATATAGTTCGACTTACCATACAAATTCAAGGGTTTAAGTTACAAAACCTAAGAGAACCTAGCTTGCACTAATCCGGGACTGCCTGTATTGGGAACCTTACCTTGTCTCAAATACTTGGCTTGACAATCTTTCTTGGAGTCTGTCTTGACAACGTGCATCCCAAGTGTAAGTGGTAAGCCCGAGACAAGCATTTAGTATCTCCTTGTTTCAGACCGATCACTGCAACAAGGAATAGGAGGAGTGATGACACACATATACGAGCAGATATTTTGTTATTGATGTGGGAGGGGGGCCTTGACCAGGCCTGGACTTGGCACGTCTCGTGCCACTTCCAGCCGCCTACAAGACTGTGTCTGCTTCATATATGAGCAATAGGACAGAACACACGGGCATAATTCTGATCTACAGTCAAGCCTCACAACATGACCGCCAAGGAAAGGGACGACACGTTTTATATTCACCAAGACATAAAGTGAGGAATTCTAAGATTATATTATGGCAGGTATTGTAATGGCTAGGTGAGAATTTCAGGAAAATAGTACTTCAGATTTTGATATCTTGACGTATCTAGTTTGTAACCTCTTAACACACGGGAATCAGTTTTTCCCACGTGTGTTAAGAAAAAATTGTAAACGTGTCCTATGTTTTCTTTAGAGTTCTTTAGTTTTTCTTTTCTATGTCCTCCTGTTGGGATACAGTAAACTCAGACGGAACTGGATGGATGGTGTACCCTGACCAATGATCTCGAGCAGCCCCATCAGTTATGGTCATGTATGGAGACCCCCAAAACACTGTATGATAGGTGAACTCCTTGGCATCATATTGTGACATCGCCAACGTGAAATGAGGACGTAGACTCAGAAAATTTCATGAAGTAAACTCGTACAATTTGACAATCAGTTCATGGCAAGCGGCCTCCAAGGTCGTGTTCCCATGCTGCACCTTGCATTGTGCTTAGAAACGCAGCCAACACAGCGGGGAGAGCTTCTGCTGATTTCATTGCATTCTGAAATCGGGTTTGCAAAGCAAAACGCCCAAGTGGGTTTCCTTGTAAAGAATTGAAGGTAGTAGATCCATTGGCATGCAGTTCCTGCTAATTATAGTAGTAGAAGCCTATGGGCTAATTCTTGGTGGCCCAAAATCTTTTATAAAATTTGATGCCCTTAAGTGTACACAAATTTATAATAAAGAGGCTGCGGGGGCCATGCGAGTAGCCAGAAGTAGAGGCTACTATGGTGCAGGCCTCACGCCTGTAGGCCTCTTCGCCGAGCGTGCCCTACCAAGCATCTTCAGCGTGTTGTACTATTGAGGAGCTGCCACCCACCCAACTCGTCCGATAAAGCCGGGTTTGCGCATGACAAGAACCCGCATGCACGGCTTGGCTTCTGAAGCCACGGGCGCATTGACATGTGCAGAGCCAGAGTCAACCTAGTAAGAAAGTTATAATTAGCATCCGAGCACAAAATGGATCCGACGCTGCGGGGCTGCTAATATGGCCGGCCGGGCCTCGCAGCCTACACTCCACTCCACTGCTGGTAGTCGTTTTTAATATTCCCACCTCTCGGCGTGATGTCACCCTGCACCTCGGTCAAACCCCACCATCCTCCCTGTGCGCTGAAATTCCTATGTTTTTCTTTTTCTAGTTGTATTTCCGGCATGTCAAGGACTAGTGAGTACAGTGACAGGATAACGAGGAGCGGAGGTGGCGTATTTCTAGTCAGCGGCCAAGGGACATTGGGCATTTGCTTCGCTTTCTGTAAAAACAATGCAACAATCCTGTGAATGCACCATGTTACGGTCGGGTGAGTGGGGTGTATAAAAGGCTCCCACGGCTAAGGGCTTTTCTTTTTTTATTAATTATACAGATGCAGATCTACAGCAAAAACCACCCCTAATTCTGACTGTGGGTATTTACACGCCTTCCGAGGCTGGTTCCGAGGCGCCGCACCATTAAATAAGAAAATACGGCGGCACCTAGGTGCCGCCATCCTTAAGTTCCAATATGCAAGTCGCTCCACCAAAGTCATCAGGGGCAGCAATCGGTTGCCAGACGCCTGATCTTCAGAAGACTGAGGCGTTCCGATTCTTGTCCAGTTTGGTTACACATGTGCCACGTGGCTCAGTGTTGTAATGAATATGTGCAAAAAATATCATATACTTGCAATAACAGCAGTATTCAACAATCTGGGCTGAATGTACCCCCTAAAGGGTTTTAAACAATAGTAATAAAAAAATGGTAATATAGTGAAATGGAACTTGTCAGAAGGGGATGGCGAGACAGTTTTTTTTTTTCTTTTTGGTACACATGTGTTTCATTGTTGGAAGGTATGAACACAGTAAAACCTTTATAAGTTGGGTATCGACCGTATCGATACCAAACCAAGAAGAATATAAACGATGTTTTTGGAGCGGCAGTGAAAATGTAAAAACTGAGCCCACAAAAAGTGTACCCAAAATGCTATTTTATTTTCCACCTTTATTCCACTCACCGTTTGGAATTTGTTCCCATGCTTCCCATTACCAACGCCATGGAATAATTAATAATTGTCAAATGGAGACGTCAAAGTTGTTTACACGAAAAAAAGCCTCACACACTCAATAAGTGATATGGAAAAATGAAAAAGTTAAGGAAACTTCACTTCATAGTACTTATAAGCTCCAAATTCCTGTGCACCAGCTCAGGTGAGCTGGTAGGGTTTCCTTTAAGGCTGTTGAAGGGGAGAGCAAGAAATAAGAGAAAAAAAAACGCTCTGTCTAGGGTGCGCAGTCAACCGTGGCGTTTTTGAAACAGTTTTTAAAGGATTCCATTAAACACACATGCGTTTGTAACAGTTAATTGAAGATAATTGGTAAAATGTGTCAAAAATGCACACATTTTTTTGTTTTGACAGATGCTTAAAAACGGGTTCTAACACGCCACGTGTGACACACAGCCTAGGGTTTACAAAAAAATTCAACAACCCCAATTCTTTTCACTCTGGCTTTCCAGCGTGAAACCCTATTTGCATTCACCTATTGAGCCCCGTCTGGTGTTTTGGATATTTGTGATAGATGGATATTGTTTGACAGAGATCTGTGACAGGATCTTCTAAAAAAGTGTGAACCCAACCCAATTGTACGAAACACTGACAACAACCATGGCCTCACCCAACAGAGCGCACCCATATATTCACTTTGCACTGCTGTGCCCCACATAGCTGGGAATTCATAGTGATTTGACAAGTGGATGACACTCTCATGGCTGCACTCATCTCTGGAGGAGAATGTGTCACCTCGCTGCATCCCAACCCTATGCAGTGCTGCTTGCCATTAGTTCCCGGTTAAGGATGCTGTAGGGCTGTGAAATAACTCCTTTAAACATTCATCATGTACAGCAGTAGCGTCAACACGCTGCAGCAGCTAAACACAAGAAAACACAACTTTCCACGTGTCAGTCCACAGCACGAGCTCCGATGATACTCGGACCTGACTCACTGCACGCTGTCACTGTCCACGTTTCTAACTAAAGTTCTCCGAGGAGAGAAAAAAAAAAAAAAAAGTGGAAAAAAAGCGTATTCACTTCCGCCCTATCGTGTTGCCATCGTAAGGGCAGTGATAATGCGTGGGTTGGACATGCGTGTGGGTGCGTTCCTGATGGGCCGGATAGCAGCCGTTTCACATGTGGTCACATGCCAAATATCGCTGTCATTATTTGGTTGAGTACATGAATACAACAAGAATCTATGACAACTGTGGTCATAGGCAATATTATAGGCTATATGGATATTCTAGTATCGTATTGTTTATAAGCAAATATATCACATGTGAAATAATATCTAAATACTTAAGTAATCAGAATATTTAATATTATAAAGAGGATACCTTCCAGTCACTTTGAATTCTTTAAACCCCTTAAGGACCCAGGGTATTTTCGCGCATTTCTCCGCTCTCATCTTTCAAAAATCCATAACCTTTTTCAATTTTCTCCGTTTACAGAGCGTGTGAAGGGCTATTTGTGCTCGTAACAAACTTTTACTTTTCCCATGATGTATCTTTATTATTCCTCTGCCATGTAGTGGAAAAGCCGGAAAACGGAAAAATATCAAAGGGGAAAAATAAAAAACGAGAAGGTGTGTGGTCAGTTCTTTCGTGGGCCTCACGTTATTTACGCTCTTCACACGTGCGCTCCAATAACAACACACCCTTACTTTATTTTTGGTTCAGTAGATCGCGGTGATTTCCAAAAATTGTACAGGTTTTATTTGCGTTTTAATACTTTTCTTTCAAAAAAAATGAAACTGAATGTGGACATAAAAACAAAAATTTTTTTTTTGCCATCGTCTGATTTGCTATAACCCTTTTTCACATCTTTTGTGTCGTACGCGCGTGTTATGTTGTATCTGTCCTACTTTTGGGCGCTTGAGCCGACGTTTTCATGCTACCATTTTTGAGGACGTTTCACATTTTGATCACTCTTCAGTACATTTTAATGTCATGTAAAAGGTGAAAGTCCGTTTTCACATTTAGGGTGCCATTTCCCGTCCGGAGGTCACCCCGGGCCATAACGGTTTTAAAATTTTTTGATAGTCGGGGGGGGGGGGGCCGGCTGGGAGCTTTATTTGGACCACACGAGTGCAAATAACCTAATTGGTTTTCAGTGCCCCGCCGTCGACTTTGCAGCACCGACACGCGGGTGATCACCGATGGGTCTTCCTTTTTCCTGCGATAATCACAAAGCCCATCTCTATAAATTAAGAGGGTCTCAGCCCTGTGGTACGGGAGAAGAGGAGACGATAGCGCTGCAGTACTGCTAGCTTTAACCAGCAGTTTTAATCACGGCCAAAAAAATGGTGTTAGCTCTAGAAGCTGCTTACCTGAGTAGTACTTTATGTTACTTTTAGGGTGACAGGTCTCTTTTAGAACCCAACAAAGCATTTTGTTTTTGCGTCTCCGTTTTACACTTCCCATCTTTTCACAAACAAATGCTTTTTCTGTTTACAAGATGTACAATGACTTGTTACTGTAGGATAAATCATACTACTTCCTGGTGGCCACTATTTAATATATACATGTGTGTTCTTGGAAGTGGGAAAATCTTTTCAAATGTGCTAAAATTGACTGTGAAATTACATAAATTCTATTATGGGCTTTGTAGTTCCAAGTTTTCACTTGCGTCCAAATTACTTCTCTCATCTACTTCTCCCCTTTTACTTGGGGGGTCAGGACTATAAAATTTAATGAAGAAAACCTTTTTTTTTGTTTTTGCTGATGGTATTAATGGCCTACAAAAACCTTTTAATAATTCAAGATAATAAACAATTGATGTATTTCCAGTGCCCTAACCACAGTAAGAGCATCCATAGCAGCCACTATGGGGCCCAAAGGTCAGGGGCCCCATCCTGACATTCTACACTAAATAATGGAAGGATTTGTACCTTTTATAAATATTATACCCACAATTGTTTTAAACAATTTGTGGCACAACATCCGTTAACAACTCCCTCCGGGTCTGTTATTTGTTTTACCTCCGCGTTACTAGATCAGTGCGACCACAGTGCTACCCCACCAATCTGTTGATTATATATATGGGTCAGGATATTAGTAATAACTCTAATGGAAGTTTCTTTGTTGTAGTTGAGAAAACAAAATTGTTTTGACGCTAAATTATAAAGTCCCCCATTGTACTCCAGTGCTTTAACTATTTAGGGATAGAACCATGTCCAGAAGGTGTTTACAAACAATCCGGGTCATTTGCATTGTAAAAGGGCGAAAATTGGGAAGGGGTAAGGGTGTTTGGGTCCGTTGCTGCCTATGGGTTTGTCCGTTACTTTTACTTCCTTTTAATTTTAAATGGGAATTACATGTATATAATAAAGTTTGTGTCCATATCAAATTAATTTTTCAATTTTCAGGTACTTTTTTTGTTGTCCCAAACAACTAGGTTGCTCATACGTACGGGGGTGGTTGTTGATAGCCCAACACCTTTATATCATCTCCAAAAATTGTATTGGTGAAGTACAACTTTAACTGGCTGAAGCAACACACTTCTGGTCGGACTTGCATTTTAAAAATGTTGCCGCACGGGGGGTCCTGAACTGTGCACAGGAACGCCCATTTCAGCGCAGAATTTTGTGTTGCTTCAGTAACATGTAGCTGTGACAACAAATGTGGTCCTCGGAACAACTTCTAAATACATGTGCAAGCAGTTTTTTTCACATGAATGAATGTGCAAAGTCGATAGAAACTACGGTATTATTACACTTATTACATCCTTTTTTTTTTTTCACGTTTTTTTTCCCACATTTTGTAAATAATTCAACTGCAAAAAAGAACTAAAAATGAAAAAAAGAGGGAAGATCCTTAAAGGAAGAAATCTACCATCAAAATCTGATATGAAACCAGGGACACTTACTCAAGACCAGGCCACTAGGACTATGGAAATTCCGTATATATTTTTACCTACCACTGGCCTCCCTTCGATCTAAAATCAACATATCATTTATGGTAATATTAGGCGCTGGTGTTCCGAGAACCCTCATTGCTGCAATTTACAGGTTGTTTAAAAACCTGTGGTAACATTGGGAGACATATCTCCTATCTCCTCTCCTCCTCCCTCTGCCAGTTACAAATCTACTTAACCCATGACTTTGTTTAATGGTAACCTACGTTAAAAGAACCTCATCCCATCACTAATCACTCTCCTAACATCACTGAGGGGGGGGGCCCCAAGTGGGAAAGAGCCCCTTAGGCTCATGATTTGAAATGTTTGTAGTTGAAGGAAGGAGGCTGTCAACGGTGACCTGCCGCCGTTTCCGCTGGCCACTTGGCTCCCCCGGCCCCGGACCTGTGTTCAGTGGGGCCCCCCCGGCCCCCCCCCCCGCGAATCCATGTCGCGGATCGCGGTACACCCGTGCCTCTCTGCGTGCTCTGCGATGTAGCGTGCCCTTGTCCCGGACCTGCACTCACCTCTCCCCTTTCCGGTCGGCTCGGTCCCAGTCTTCCTTGTCCATGGGTCCCACTCCCATCCAAACTATGCCTGCCCGCGTCCCCCACTCTCTAGGCGGCGTCACACGCAGCGCAGCCATACTCTTTGATTTTAAAGGGACAGCGTCCCTCTGATTGGGCCGGGCTAATCTGGGTCGCCCTTATAATCCGGCACCTCCCTTCACTCTCTGCCCAGATCTTCAAGTCCACAGAGGTCATTTTTCCTCCCTGAACGGGGGGGGGGGGGGCCCGGGGGCCCGGCCGGTGGGCCGCAGACTGTGCGGTCTGTGCTGCACACAGAGCCGGATCATCATTGGCGCTCTTGGAGCGCCAGCGCCGGGCCCCCGGATGCAAATTTATTGATTGGGGGCCCCCGGGCTGGCGCTCCAATGATCCGGCTCCTGCTGTGGCCCCCGGCAGGCCTCGACCATCGGCAGTCGGGCAGGGGCCTCCGTCCGTCCGGACCGGAAGCTCCTGCCCGTCACTATATAGTGCTCGATGCGGCCATTTCCGGCCTGCCACGAAGAATTGAGGCAGTTCTGAAGGCAAAAGGGGGTCCAACCTGTTACTAGCATGGTGTACCTAATAAAGTGGCCGGTGAGTGTAGTTAGTTATTATAGGGGGATTTATATATCGGTAGTTAGAGGGGACTGTATATAGTTATTATAGGGGGTGTATATAGTTATTATAGGGGACTCCATATATAGTTATTATGGGGTACTTTATATATAGTTATTATAGGGGGACTGTATTTAGTTATAGGGGGGATGTACATAGTTATTATAGGAGGACAGTATATTGTTATAGGGAGTCTGTATATAGTTATTATAGGGGGCTGGATATAGTTATTATAATTGTAAACAGTGATTGCAGTGGGGCTGTATATAGTGATTACGGGGGCTGTATACAGTGATTGCTGGGAGAGCTGTATATAGTGATTGCCGGCGGCCCTATATATTGTGATTACTGGGAGCTATATACAGTAATTGCGGGGGTGGGGGGGGCTGTATACAGTGATTGCTGGTGGAACTGTATATAGTGATTGCTGGGGGCTGTATATAGTGATTGCTGGGGGGCTGTATATAGTGATTACTGGGCAGCTGTATACAGTGATTGCATGGGGTTGTGTATAGTGATTACTGAGGGAGCTGTATATAGTGATTGCTGGGGGGCTGTATATAGTGATTGCTAGGGGGTTTATATAGTGATTTGTGGGGGCTGTATACTGTGATTGCTGGGGGAGCTGTATATAGTGATTGCTGGGGGGCTGTATATAGTGATTACTGGGGGAACTGTATATAGTGATTGCTGGGGGGCTGTATATAGTGACTGCTGGGATCTGTATACTGTGATTGCTGGTGGAGCTGTATACAGTGATTGCTGGGGGGCTGTATACAGTCATTCCTGGGGGTGCTGTATACAGTGATTGCTGGGGGTGCTGTATACAGTGATTGCTGGGGGGCTGTATACAGTGATTGCTGGGGGAGCTGTATACAGTGATTGCTGGGGGAGCTGTATATAGTGATTGCTGGGGGGCTGTATACAGTGATTGCTGGGGGGGGGCTGTATAAAGTGAATACTGGAGGCTGTATATAGTGATTACTGGGGGCTGTATATAGTGATTACTGGGGAGGCTGTATATAGTTATTGCTGGGGAGCAGTATATAGCGATTGCTGTCCCCTGTCTGGACTACATTCAATGGGGGCCCCCACCATATTTTGCACCCAGGGGCCCCCACCAACCTTTATCCAGCCCTGGTGGTAAATTTTCTTTAACTTATCTTTGGAACAGTAGGATCTAGTTTAAACCTTTGGTGTATTGTCCGTGGACTATGTGGACTACAGCAAAATTATTTCAGGTAAGAAACATTTTGTTATAATTACCATGTGGGTTGAAAGGAGTTGTCATGTTTCATACTCACTTGGTGACGATAAAGTTGGCTTTTCATGTATAGAATCTGGGGTCTCTTGTGATTTATTACAGCCTCTTCTTCTATGCCAAATAAGAGAGGCAGCCACAACCAAAATCACTGCAACTACTGATCCAATTATAACACCTATTATAAGAGGAGTGTTCCCATCTGCAACAAAAGGAGAAGGTAATTTATACATAAATTTACATACATTTACTGCATAAATGTTAAAGCAGTATTCCCATCTCAGACAGTTATCTGATAGCTGGGAATATCAATGCAGCTATGGTCAGATGCAGAGCCGGATCATCATTGGCGCTCTTGGAGCGCCAGCGCCGGGCCCCCGGATGCAAATTTATTGATTGGGGGCCCCCGGGCTGGCGCTCCAATGATCCGGCTCCTGCTGTGGCCCCCGGTAGGCCTCGACCATCGGCAGTCGGGCAGGGGCCTCCGTCCGTCCGGACCGGAAGCTCCTGCCCGTCACTATATAGTGCTCGATGCGGCCATTTCCGGCCGCTCGAGCACTATTACTGGAGCGATGTGGCCGGAAGACAACCCCGGCGCACATCGCTCCATGAACTGGGATGCGCGGCCGCGTGATGACGTCACCACGCGGCCGCGCACCCCTTCCTTCCCGGACGCGGCAAGAAGAAGCAAGACACAGGACCTGAGGTGAGTAAAGTGTTTGTTTTTTTTTTATCAAACAGTATTAAAAGATGGTGGGGGCAGAAATATCTAAAATAATTAATTTGTCGTGGGCAGCACATTAAATAGTTAATTGTGTGTGTGGGGGGCAGCAGCATATTAAATAGTTTATTATGGGGGGGCAGCATATTAAATAGTTTATTATGGGGGGCAGCATATTAAATAGTTAATGGTGGCGGGGCAGCATATTAAATAGTTAATTAGGGGGGGGCAGCATATTAAATAGTTAATGGTGGGGGCAGCATTAAAAATTTCGTGGACATTAGTGTGTGGGGGGGCACATATAAAATAGTTATATGTGGGGGGGGCCAGCATATTAAATAGTTTAATTGTGGGGGGGGGGGCAGCATATAAAATAGTTAATTGTGGTGGGGGCCGCATATAAATATTTGTATTCATGTGGGCACAGCATATTAAAGGGGTTGTCCGAGTTTTAAAAAAAAAACTATATGTGGCCGGGAGCGGGCTGACTAAAACATAAAGCTGTATTTACTCTCCGTGTCCCTCCGTATCCAGCGCTGCTGTTCGCTCTGGTCCGGGCGCCATGTAAACAACATGGCCGCCGGAGCTCGCTGGATCTCAGTTCCGGCGGACCCGACAAACCTTCCGGCCCCCATACCCAATGACTGTGTATAGGGACGGATAGGCGTACCGCCACGCCGCCGGAAGCTGAGTCCACGCTGCTCCGGCGGCCATGTTTTGTTTACATGGCGCCCTGACCGGAGAGCAGCAGCGCTGGAATCCGTAGGCACCGGCGGTAAAGATCATCTTTTATATAATATAGTGTTTTTTTAAACTCGGACAACCCCTTTAAATAGTTTATTATGGGGGCATTAAGTAGTTAATTCTGGGAGGGGCAGCATATTAAATAGTTAATTGTGTGTGTGTGTGGGGGGGGGTAGAATATTAATTCCCTCACGCTCTGAGGTTTACATGTATGGCACAGAGGTGCGGCGCCACCATCTTTATTCCTATCATTGGTTGCCATAATAGCCTTGGGTCTTCATCAGACCCAAGGCTGCATGGCATCTGCAGTTTCGTTACAATGTACCAGTGGCTCATTGTAATGAATACTTTATAAAAATGCCATAAACTGCAATACATATACAGTAGTATTGTAGTATATGGTAGGAATGATAACACCATCTAGGGTTAAAGTACTCTAAAAAGTAGTAAAAAAAAAGTATAAAAAATAAATCCCCCCCTTCCCTAGAACTGATATTAAATTTAATAAACAGTAAAAATCACAAACACATTAGGTATCGCCGCATCTCAAAATATCTGATCTATCAAAATATAAAAACGGTTATTGCTGGTGTTGAACCACATTACTGAAAATAGCGCCCAAATATCCGAAACGCAACTTTTACACAATTTTACATAACATAAAAAATGTAATAAAAACTGATCAAAATGTCGCACAGCCCTCAAAATGGTAGCAATGAAGACGTCAGCTCATGACTCCTCACACATCTCAGTACCTTATACACTCAAGTATAAGCCAACCTGATATAGCCTTCCTCCTGCCCCGTATACAGCCAGCCAGCCCCCATATATACCCAGCACCTGCCCCCGATATAGCCTGCCTCTGCCTCCGTATATAGCCAGCTCCTGCCATTGTATAGCCTTCCTCCTGCCCCGTATATATATAACCAGATCATGCCCTTGTATAGCCTTCCTCCTGCCCGTACATATAACCAGATCCTTCCCCCGTTTAGCCTTCCTCCTGCCCCTATAAAGCCTTCCTCCTGCCCCTATAAATCCTTCCTCCTGCCCCGTATATAGCCTTCCTCCTGCCCCGTATATAGCCTTCCTCCTGCCCCCGTATATAGCCTTCCTCCTGCCCCCGTATATAGCCTTCCTCCTGCCCCTGTATATAGCCTTCCTCCTGCCCCCGTATATAGCCAGCTCCTGCCCCCGAATATAGCCAGCTCCTGCCCCCGTATATATAGCCAGCTCCTGCCCCCGAATATAGCCAGCTCCTGCCCCAGAATATAGCCTTCCTCCTGCCCCCGTATATAGCCTTCCTCCTGCCCCCGTATATAGCCTTTCTCCTGCCCCCGTATATAGCCTTTCTCCTGCCCCCGTATATAGCCTTCCTCCTGCCCCCGTATATAGCCTTCCTCCTGCCCCCGTATATAGCCAGCTCCTGCCCCCGAATATAGCCAGCTCCTGCCCCCGAATATAGCCAGCTCCTGCCCCCGTATATATAGCCAGCTCCTGCCCCCGAATATAGCCAGCTCCTGCCCCTTGTAGCACTCAAAAAAAGAAAGTCAAAACGCACCTGCCGCAGGAAAGGTGGGTTTTGACTTTCTTTTTTTTTTATTGACTCGAGTATAAGCTGAGTTTGAGGTTTTAGCACATTTTTTGTGCTGAAAAACTTGGCTTATACTCGTGATGAGGTTTTAATTTTTTAAGATGTATTAAAATTCAATAAAACCTGTATAAATGTAGTTTCCCTGTGATCTTACTGAACCAAAGAGTAAAGTGTACAAAATTCATTTGGGGGTCCAGTATACTGCATAATTAATGGAGGGGGCAGAATATAAAATAGTTTAGAGGAAGCCAGTGTATGAAATTTATTGGGGGTGAGGCCCAGTATGTAAAATAGTTCACAGGGTGGGGTGAGGGGGCAGTATATTAAATAATTAAATTAGAGGGTCCAGTCTCTAAAATTCATGTGGCGCCCCAGTATATCAGAAAGGGCCATAAGTCGGTAAATTAATTCATTAAAGGGGGCAATATATAAATGAAGTCATGGGGGAACCATATATTGTGTAATTGGGGGGTGACAAATATAATTAGGGGTACAGTATTACTCAGGGTCTGTAGTATAGTAATATATGCAGGGAACACAGAGGTTTTATTGTGGGGTATATTTGGGGGGGCATATTTCTGTTAATCAGGTGACATTATACTGTGAGTAACTGTGGTATTTTTAGGTGAACAGTGTGGGGCATGCGCTGCCAGGAGCAAAAGACATCTGGTGGAAGATTCTTTAGCCATAGGTTACGTCGATTCTGGCCCTGAAGTAGAAGAAGTAGAAGTCACCTGTGAGGTACTAGACGCCACTTCTGCAGTACCGGTAATGTATTAACTGACTAACCTTCTAGTGTGAGACATCTCTGAGCTTGTACTGTACATGTCCTGTTATATTCCTAGTGTCTATAGTGAGCCAGCATTGTGGTGTGGGGTTATTGTCATCAGTTATTGTTATGGTTTTCAGCGTTTTCTTATTTATCAAGCTTGATAAAGGTTCCCTGTGAGCCAAAACATCGCTCTACTTTATTGTACTCTTGCTTAAACATGGAATAAAGAAGACTACTTGTTTCACCTTACATTGGATATTTTGGAGTGTGTGTGAGGGGTATATATGATATATGTGGGGGGCACAGTGTGATCAGTTGTGGTGTGAGGGGTATATATGATATATGTGGGGGAACAGTGTGGTCAGTTGTAGTGTGAGGGGTATATATGATATATGTGGGGTACAGTGTGGTCAGTTGTAGTGTGAGGGGTATATACTCTTCCTGCAGTGGGATAATACACACAGAGATGTCACTGTACAGGGATAATAAACACAGTGATGTCACTGTACAGGGATAATAAACAAAAACCCAGTGGATGTCACAGGTACAGGGAGATTAATACACACAGGGGATGTCACTGTCGGGGTAAAAACACCAGTGAGTGTAACAGTACGGGATGTAATTACACACCGCGATGTCACAGTACAGGGGATTACACACAGTGATGTCACTGTACAGGGATAATACACACAGTGATGTCACAACAGGGATAATAACACACCGGCGATGTCACAGTACGGGATCATACACACGTGATGTCACAGTACAGGGATAATAACACAGTGATTACAAGCACGGGGAGTATACACACGTTGATGTCACAGTAAAAGGGATAATACACAGTGTATGTCACTGTACAGGGGATAACAAACACAGTGAGTACAGTAAGGGATATGCACACAGTGATGTCACTGTACAGGGATAATAACCAAGTGATGTCACAGTACAGGAATAATACACACAGCATGTCACTGTACAGAGATAATAACACAATGATGCGACTTGTTAATGTGGCACTATACACAGAGGGCACATATGGCACTATATACATAGGGCACAGTGAGATGAGGGAGGATCATCCTATGCTAAATCACCTAATGACCCTGACTCAGTCACTGTAATGCCATCAAATGGCCTCTATGGTTATCCTTTAATGCTTTTATAAAGAATTATGTTAATTACCCAGCTTAGGAGCAGTGGGGAGTGCTCCAGTGCCCCTAGGGCTCCTTATGTCACCCAGCGGCCAGTCCTGCGACTGCGGTGATGCCGAAATCCCTATATCTGTGCCTGCTCAGCAGCCTCTGTAATCATGTGTGCAGTGCAGGGACTTTAGGTTTCCTTGGGGCATGCAATGACGCTCCTTCTTTTCCTTCACATTGGTTCTGTAGAAATATGAAGTCCTGACCCTTTGCATGATTCACAGAGGTTTGCTGAGCAGGCACAGGTACCAGGACTTCATATTACCTCAGGACTGGTGTGCAGGTGTGACGTAAAGAGCCCTTAGGCCACTGGAGCACCCCCACTGGTAATTAACACAATTCTTTATTAAAACTTAAAAGATAGTGGCGGCCCTAGCAATTGCACTTTTATAAATGTTATATTTGTTATATGTTCTGTTAAACACTTTTTATGTTTACTGTTCACCATGCTTTAGTTTTTGATGCCATATTTGCACTATAATAAATATACTTTGACCAAAAGTATGACTCCTATTGGCAATCTAATCCACAGAAGTGTGCCTTGTAGTAGCAACAGCCTCAAAGCCCTGTTTGTGAAAGGTCCTGCGGGGCAGAGGCTTGTTCGGTTTTTTGGGGTGTGTTGGGGCCCAGACCCTTTGCTGTATGGGGCCCCGAATTTCCTGATGGCTGCCCTGCTGCAGTTAGAAGAAGGACCTCATTCCTCCCTCTATCTACAAACCCCTGCTTGCCAGCATTGGTCTGGGGAACCTCTTCATCTAGCCTGTGTCTATGCTAGCTTTTTTATCATGGTCCTATACCATTGATGGTAACTATGGCACTGGTGCCAGAGGTGCACGTCATAGCCCCTTGTCGGTGGGCACTCAGGCCATCACCAGAGATGACGTCCAGGTATCTTCCTGCAGTCCCAGACAGCCCAGGACTTGCTGTGCACAGGCTATTTTAAAGTGACAGCTGTACCTGGGACTGTTTCTGCCTTTATGGTGTCCTCAGGGTGCCTGGTATCAAGGAACTGTGATAAGCAGGAGTATGATCATATGAACATTTCTCTGTGTTGGCACTTTGCGATAATAAGCGGGGCTTTGTTGTAGTTTGGGCATCCGTCTCTAAAGGTTTTGCCATCCTGGTCTTACCTACCTTGGTCACTCGTGCACCACCCCTTGTTTGCTGTTGTAATGAATATCTCTCTGCATGTGTAATGAATGTATTTCTTCTCAGATTATTCTACAGAACACATTTCTGGTCGCTGATAACTAGTGAAACAAAAGTGACTGTCTGGTCTGTAGCAAAAAACAACGATACAAATCACCATGGAAAGCTCAGTTCCAATCCATAGTTTTTGGCCGCGCGATGTGTTACCTCGTCTAGCTATGAACTTTATCCATATATTGGAGGTCTGTATTCTTCCGTAAACTAAGCTTAGATAGACGGCTGAGTGTAAGGAGCTTGTGTTCTTGTAGACATAACATCCTCTCTATGATACAAGCGTTTCCTTTCCCCCCGTAACTGTTTAAACTCTCCCTTGATGAGATTGTCGAGGGAAGGGACTTTTCTGCAGAAGTTGAAATCCAGTCCTGGAGACCCCCGCAAATAATTTTCCAAATCAAACAAGACCCATCTTCAAAAAATCAAAAACGAGACTTCCTGGGGACAAATCATTGAGTACTGGAATTGTAAATGGGGAGGGGGTGAAGCTATTATAGCTGCGTCATACTAAGCCATCCACACACACGGAGAACGCAACGAGATTTAATATTGCAATTTTCATACATTATTATAAATGTCCACGTGAGGAATGAAACACTGGATCTGACGATACTTATCGTGAGGAGTTATACTGCCCAATATCATATAAGTCTGCCAGTTTTAAGGGTGATACCAAAGTGAGGTTCTCCAGACCGTTAAGGCCACTGATTGGCCAAAGCAGGGTCACATGACAAGCGTCAGTGTAGAAGAAGGGAAGACCCACCATGATCGATATTTCTCTGCCCCTAGGGTGGTGAGAGGTGGTACTTCAGACCCTCTCGGTGGGGCACCCAGTCCATCACCCCCCAGGCACAGAGTATGCCTGACCAGTGCTCCTCTGCAAAAACGCCCATGATGCCTTTCAACTGTAACAATCCTCATACATTACCTATTGCCCTGCAGCAGCATTTGTTAAGTCCCGTACAGGGGGATCAGCTGTGCATATGTGTGCCTGTGGCTCAGTCTCCTCATGCATTCTTCCTCACAACACCCTTTCTTCTCTCATCCCCACTCATCCGCTCCCTCACCTCAGCAGTTTAGAGATGGACGAGTGTTGACAAAGACGAGACGAAGACGTCATGCTGCAACTGCCCTTTGCCCGGGACGCAGTCACATGCTTCGGGCAGGGGATTTCAAGGTATATGAAATTAAGAAGTTTTATGGCGGTACTGATGATTCCCAAATGCAACAAATGGCATTTTCAGCAGAGCATAGGCTCTTTAGTCGGTTCCGATAAGTCTTAAAAGTCGTATTGCCAACTTTATTGACACTTATGAATCTGAATCGAGACATTTGGGCACGTGGCAGATTAGTAAAGCATCAGCCCTGGGCTGTTTCCTCCGCAAAATAGGCCCCCTACCCTCATGCCATATGCCACTCATGTCATGGTTTTCCTCTGAGCTCCCCTCTCCCCCTCTGAACGCAACTGGTTTCGTGGGGACCCAAAGCATAAAATCCCTAAGTACCTGTACAACAGACCCCACAACTGGCAAATTTACGAAAACCAGATATGGAGCGCACCAGGCTACGTCCTCCCCCAGTTTATGCTCTTACCGTGCTGGAGCCAATTAGAATACTATTTTCTAGTAAATTTCCATAGAAAGTGTAACAAAGTTTCGTCTTCCCCAGATTACAGCCTCTGCCTGCACATGCCTGTGGACACCGACCACTGAACCGCCCCCTTTGAACTGCATTCTGATTTGCCTAATGCCTAAAAAGACAATTATCTCTACAGAGTTTCCTAAGTTTGTTGCCCAATGGTCTGGTTTAAGTTTCACTTGAAGAACCCTACATTGTACAGTTGTTTCATGGACATAGCCCCTCCTTTAAGGGCTTTGCCTAGAATAGGTGCAGTGTCCTCCACAGGATTTGCTGTTACCAGGGTTGTACTTGAGATGACCTGAGAGACCGATGGTCTGGTTTGTGTACGGCTGCCTGATCCAGATATATGTTGGGGCCCATTTTATGCTGGTGCTAAGGGTCTTCATTTTTGCCTGGATTTGCTACCGTCCAGCATTATTCGCAGTCCGGAAGCCAACCCAAATACCCCCCACCCCGAAAACGCCCATTATGCAGTTCGCACAAGTAGCCAAATCGGTCCCTGTCCCCAATGTAGCTCTCCATCTAATCAACCTACCAGTATGTTTTTGGGGGAGTGTGGAGGAATCCAAGGACCTGAAGGAAACCATGCAAACGGATAGACCCCACAATGTCAATGGGTGATCCTGTGCTTCGGTACCCCCGCTGTCGTCTGTGCCCCGCGCTACTTACATGTCCCGACTCCTGCTAAATGACTCCTGCGGCCTGTGCACGCGCGTCGGGGCCCTTTTGTAAAGATTTAAAGGTCCAGCGCAGGCGCTAAGTGCAGCTGGCCATTTTCGGAAATTCTCTCTTAAACTAACCCCTTCTGCAAGCCCTGCCAGATCTTTGGGCCTACCCGTTAGAGAAAGCTCCCCAGCAATATCTTCCTGCGTTCCTGTGTGTTCCTGCCCCTTGTTTCCCGCCCTTCCCCGCGTTCCTATGTTCCTATGTTCCGTGTTCCTGCTTCCCCCCGTTCCCATCTGCCTGGGATTCCCCATTGCTGACCCCCGGTTTTGACTTACCCTTGCATCTCTGCCTGCCTTGGCCCTGACCCTGTTGCCTGAACCCGACCACCTGCTACAAGGTATCCCCCACCTCACTGCCACCGCTTATAGTGCATAGCTCCCACCGTGGCCCGATTTTGGCCGAGATCTTTCCCGCTTTTCGCCACCCTGGCTCCCGCGTCCCGGGCAGCTATGATTTGCTCAACTATTTTCCCCCCCAAGGTCCCCCGCTTGTGTCCCGGCGCTGTGTCCGCATAATAAATAACTTTGAAAGTCTGACTCACAGTACAGAATGGTTCTACAGACTCCGGGCAGGAATCCGTTTCAAGAAGTGTCGGCTTAGCGGCAGAGCATGGACCACTCATCCAGCTTCAGATCTGTCCTATATGGTCGCTGATATGGGTCGCTGCAAATCTCCGAGGGGTTTTCCCCAGAGCAGACCATCGGGCAGGAAATCCTTTTCAGAGAAAGTGCGCTCAGCCGGAGCAGGGACACGTCATCACTCAGATCTCTAATCTGTCCATATAGGGTCTCTCCATGTCTTTCCACAGACACAAGCCTTTATAGAATTAATTAAATAAACTTTTTGGCCAGGCGTAGATCGCGACCCGGGACCCTGTGCGCCACTGCAGACAGAGACTTAACTACTGAAGTATAAGCCCATTGATACAGAGCTTTGGAGGAGGGGGGAAATGTTCTGTGTCTACCTAAGACATTGTTGTATCTGCCACGGTTACACTGTGACACAGACTAATGCACTGAATATAGAAGGGACTCTCAGAGAGTTATTATTGTAATTATTCAGACTATTATTATTAATTAATTAATTATTATTATTATAATTTTATTATTATGGAGAGGATTTTAATAATGGTAAAAATTAATATCATCTCAATAATAATAATAATAATACTAATAATAGAGTCTCAATAATTACATAAGCTGAAAGATCCCTCCCCTATATACCAATGCAGTATATAGTTCTTAGTTAACCAAATTCACCACTTGTTTAATCACTGAGGTTAAGCTCATTGGGTTGAGGCGCTGTGTTTATACTGGTACATGGACCTGCAGTTCTGGGTTCAATCCCAATGAGGCTAAATTTTTGTTTTTTTTTAAATTATGATTTTTATTACATTTTTAATATGTTAAAATTTGGGCGGGCCAGGGGTGAGTGGGGTTGGCTTAGGGATCGCTACGCGTGCCGCCATTTTTGTCCCGTCTTTCCTTTTCCCAAATGTTGGGAGGTCTGATACGTTGACCCATGAACGACCTGGTGTTCCCCCGCCGCAAGCAAGTGAAAACCAGCTGTCCACTTGATCCAGGTTCCTGGGTGTCTGCTAGTACCCAAACCATCCCAATACTGAATACAAACTTGGATCCCCTGGACTTGAAAAAAAAAAAAAACCCCCCCCAGGTCCCCCAGCGCTGCAAGACTGGAATCAGGGGCGCACCTCCATGAGGCGAGTTGATAAGAAAACTCGTCTCGGCGGCAGCGCCTCCTGGTGGATGGAGGAACGAGGCTGGGCGCGGCATCGGTATGGTCACTCTAATCTTCCGCAGCTCGGACTGTGACACGTCCCTGGCCTCCCCTCCTCAGCTCGCCCAGATCCCGATACCGCCCTCTCGTACCCTCTTCGCCCGCCTCTCCTTCCTCGCTTCCTAGCCTTCTTGCGCCATCCTCCCCGCCTCATTCCTGTCCGCTCCCCCTTTCCTGTTCCGTGGCCCGCCTCTCGCATCCGCAACCAGCCCGGCTCTCCCCTTCCGCGGCCCGCCTCTTCTCATCCGCTCACCCGCCCCTCTCCCGCCTACTCTCCCGTCCGCTTCCCCGCCTCTTCGCACCATCTGGCCCTCCTCTCCCGTCCGCAGCCTCGCTCTCCTTCCGCGACCTGGCCTCCTCGCACCAGTCCGGCCCGCCCTTTGCAGCCCCCGGCCCAGCCTCTCCCGTCCTCGTTTGCCCTCCACTACTCCCAGCCACCAGGCCCGCCTCTTCCCCTCCTCCTCTGCCCGCCCCCTCCCAGCCACCTGACCCACCTTCGTCCCTCACGCTCCCGCGCCCTCCCGTCCGTCTGCCCTCCACTACCCAGCCAACCCCTTCCCTGCCCCCTCCCTTCACCTTCCCCTCCACTTCCCAGCAACCTGACCCACCACTCCCAGCCACCTGACCCACCTCGTCCCGTCCGCGGGCCCGCCACTGCCCCAGCCACCTGACCGCACCTCTCCCGTCCGCGGTCCGCCTCACACCTATCCTGCGCCCACCTTTCCCACTCGCCCGCCGTCCACAGTATGTAAGGTATCTATTTAAGGTAAGATGTGGTGGATATAATATTATATATCTATATAATGTTTGTAATTCACTTATCTACTTTTATGGTGGTGTGTGTGTAATGTATACTGTATGACTGATATGAAGTGTGTGGTAGACTGTAGTGGGGGTAGCGAGTGTGTGTGTTTATGCATGCTATATGAGTGTATATGCTGCATATTTGCTGTATAATGTGTACATGCTGTATGACTGTTTGTGTATAATATCTACATATACTACTGCTCAAATAGTATATTTACATGTTGGTAACCTGATTTATCTATATTGCCTGGCGGAACGCTGTATATAGTATATGGTATATGGCGGCATGGTGTAATGTATATATTGTTATGGCGTCAGCGTAATTTAGTTAATATGGTATATGGCGGCACAACTTGTAGTAATTATATGGTAATAATGGGGGCACCGCTGGTATGTATTATATTGGTGGGGGGCACCACATGTAATGTAGTTATATTGTATACGGCGACACAGTGTATGTATTATATGGTATAGGCGGCACCTGTATGTATTATATTGGTATATGGCGGCACCTGTATGTATTTGGTATATGGGGGCCTCTGTATGTATTATATGGTTATGTGGGACGCTGTATGTATTTAATGGTACTATTGGGTGAAACGCTGTATGTATAATATGGTATATGCGGCAGCTGTATGTATTATATTGGTAGCGGCGGCACATCTGTTCGTATTATATATAATGGTATAATGCGGCACGCTGTAATGTATTATATGGTAATGGCTGCAATGCTGTAAGGTATTTATTGTTAGACGACACGTTATGTATTATATGGTATATGGCGGGCACGCTGTATGTATTATATGGTATATGGCGGCACGCTGTATGTATTCTATGGTAATATGGCGCACCCTGTATGTATTATATGGGATATGGGGGGCACGCTGTATTATTATATGTTATTGGCTGCACAGTGTATGTATTATATGGTAAATTGGCGGCACAGTGTATTATTAGTATGTTAGATGGCGCACCCTGTATGTATTATATGGTATATGGCGGCACGCTGTATGTATTATATGGTATATGGGGGGCAAAAAACGTGTAGGTATTAATATGGGATATGGTCGGCACAGTGTATAAAATGTATTATATGGTATATGTCGGCACCTGTATGTTTTATATGGTGGCACGCTGTATGTATTATATTTGGTGGTAAAAAAATAATGGGCCCGGCACGCCTGTAATGTATTATATGGTATATGGCCACAGTGTATGTATAATATGGTATATGGCGGCAATTCTGTGTATTATATTTGGTATAAGGTGGGCACTCTGATGTATTATATGGTATATGGTAGCACGCATGTATGTATTATATGGTATCTGGCTGCACAGTGTATGTCATTATATGGTAATGCGGGCACAGTGTATGTATATGATTGGTATAATGGCGGCACCCTGTATGTATTATATGGTATATGGCGTCACCTGTATGTATTATATGGTATAGTGGCGGCAACGCTGTCTGTAGTATATGTATAGGCGGCACCCTGTAATGTATTATATGGTATATGGCGGCACATGTATGTATTATCTGGTATATGGCGGCAGCTGTAATGTTATTATAGTGGTATATGGCGGCACGCTGTATGTATATATGGTATATGGCCGGCACGCACGTATGTATTATATGTATAATGGTAGCACCTGGTATGTATTATATGGTATATGGCGCACAGTTGTATGTTTATATGGAATATGGCGGGCACGCCTGTATGTATTAATGGTATATGGCTGCATGGTGTATGTATTATTTGTTATGGCTGCAGGCTGTATGTATTATAGGTATATGGGGGCACGCTGTATGTATTATATGGGATATATGGTAGCCGCTGTATTATTATATGGTATATGCTGCACAGTGTATGTATTATATGGTATTATGGCGGCACAGTGTAAGGTGTATTATTATGGTAATGGGCTGCACCTGTATTTATTATATGGATTGGCTGCACCTGTATTATTATATGGTATATGGGGCACCGCTGTATGTATTATATGGTATATGGCGCACAGTTGTATGTATTAATATGGTATATGGCGGCGACCTGTATGGTTTATACTGGTTGGCACGCTGTCTGTATTAATATGGTATATGGCGGCACTCTATATGTATTATATTGTATTGGCGGCACAGTGTATTCTTTATGGTATATTGGCGCACGCTGTCTGTATTTATGGTGGCACGCAGTGTATGTATATATATGGTATAAATATGGTGGCACAGCGTATGTATTATATGGTATATGGGGGGGGCACGCTGTATGTCTTATATGGTATTGGCGCACAAGTGGTATGTATTATATGGTATATGTGGCGTTACAACTATATGTATTATTGGTATAGGATGGCGGCAAGCTGTAATGAGTATGATGGTTGCACATTGGGATTTATTATTGGGTAATATGGGCGGCACGCTGTATGGGTATTATTGGTATATGTCGGCACAGTGAGTGTATTCTATGGTATAATGGCGGCATGGTGGTATGTATTATGTGGTATGGCTGCACAGTGTATGTATGATGTTGTATAATGGCGTGCACAGTGTATGTATTATATGGTATAATGGGCGGCAACGCTGTCTGTTATTTATATGGTATTTGGGGGGGGGGGGCAGCGCTGTATGTATATATGGTATATGCGGCACGCTGTCTGTATTATATGTCATGGCGGCACTCTGTATGTTTATATGGTATATGGCGGCACAGTAGGTATGTATTATATGGTATATAATGGCGGCATGGTGTATGTATTATGTGGTAATATGTCGGCACGCTGTTATGGGAGTATATGTATATGGCGGCCAGTGTATGTAATAATGGTAATGGCGGCATGGTGTATGTAGTATGTGGTATATTGCGGCACGCTTATGTATTATATGGTATATGGCGTGCACAGTGTTGTATCATATTGGTATATGGCGGCACACCTGATGTATTATATTGTATATGAGGCAACCTGTATGTATTAATATGTTATGGCGCATCAGTGGTATGTATTATATGTATATGGCGGCATGGTGGTTTGTATGTATTGATGTGTATATGGTAGCGGCCGCTGATGTATTAATGTTGTATATGGGGCACACTGTATGTGAGTAGATGGTATATGCGGCAACGCTTGTATGTAGTATATGGTCTATGGTGGCACAGTGATTGTATTATATGGG
The DNA here is from genome assembly GCA_019512145.1 of Engystomops pustulosus. Lineage (NCBI taxonomy): Eukaryota > Metazoa > Chordata > Amphibia > Anura > Leptodactylidae > Engystomops > Engystomops pustulosus. The sequence goes on along the minus strand of CM033647.1, from coordinate 137,931,961 downwards.
TATATTGTGGCACACTGTATGTATTATATGGTTATGGCGGCACGTGTATGTTATTATATATGGATATGGCGGCTCACCCTGGTATGTATTATATGGTATATGGGCGACACCTGTAATGTATTATATGGTGGCACGCTGTATGTATTATAGGTATATTTGCGGCACGCTTTTCTTATATGGTATATGGCGCACGTGTTGTATTATATGGGTAATGGGCGCACCTGTATGTATTAGAGTGGGTGGCACAGTGTATGTATTAATAAATGGTATATATGTCTGCACGACTGTTGTATTATATGTATAATTGGCGGCACAGGTGTAGGCTTGCAAAAAAATATGGTATATGTGGGCATGCTGTAATGTATTATATGGCGTGTCATAGTGGGGCCGCCTGTATGTATTATATGGTATACTGGCGCACCAGTGATGTATTATATGTATAATGCACTGGCGTGGTTCGGCAACGCTGTATTATTATATGGTATACGTTGCGGCACGCTGTATGTTTATTATGGTGGCACAGTGTATGATTATATGGTATAAATGGCGTGCACGCTGTATGTATTATAATGGTATAATGGCGCACAGTGGTAGTATATAGGGTATATGCGCATGGTGTATTATTATGTGGTATATGCTGCACAGTGTTGCTATTATAATGGTATATTGGCGGCACGTGTAAATGTATTATATGGTAATATGGCTGCACAGTGTATGTTTAATGGTATAATTGGCGGCTGGTGATGTATTATGTGGTATATATGGCGGCACGACTGTATGTATTTCTATAGGTAATTGCGCACCTGTATGTAGTTATATGGTATCGCGCACGCACCTGTGTATGTATTATAATGGTATATGGCTGCACCAGTGCTGTTTATATGCATATGCGGCATGGTGACTTTATATGTGGTATCGGGCGGCACGCTGTTAATGTATTATGTGGTATAGGGGCACAGTGTATGTATTTATGGTATATGGAGCGGCACACATGATATGGTATATATGGTCTGGCGGCACAGTCGTACTATTATTATTGTATATGGCGGCTGGTGGATGAGGATGATGGTCAGTGATGGCGGCACCTGTCCTGTAATTAGGTGTATATGGGGCACCTTCGTATGTATTATATGGGTATAATGGCGGCACGCTGTAATGGTATTATATATTACTGAGCCGCCGGATGTATTTTATGATATATGGTGCACGCTGTATTGATTTTATATGATATGGCGATCGTTTTATGTATTTTGTTCTTTGTGTAACTTGCTGTGTATATTTATATAGTGAATGTTGGCAGACTTTATGTATTTTTTTGCTTTCTTTTTTTTCATATTAACCCAAATTGATTGGGTCACATCCCTGACTGACGCTCCTTGATATATTACATATATGGATTGTGGGGGGGGGGCGTCTTTCTATACTCAGCTCCGCCTCAGCAGCAGAAAGCTGTTGCACCCCTGACTGTAATGCTAGACCAATGGAGCCCCCCCGTGCTGCCCATAAAATGGAGCAAGAGTACTTCTCTTAATCACTGACTCAACAGAAGAATAATAAATGTAAATAAAAGTTGTTGAAATTTTTTGTTTTGACCACTGGATTAAGCCTTATTAACCCTAACCCCCACCCTCTTTAAGGGTGTATCTCCATGGATGGGCACACTTCTATATTACACATTCCCCAGGCTTGAATTAATGTTAATATAAGTCGAGGAAAACTTGTCATTTTCCAGGCGATCCAAGTCAAGGTCTCATCATCTAGATGTGTTCAAGTCTTTATTTCCCTGTCTCCAGTACAGGATGATAACATCTTGCTCTCCCCTGTCTGAGTTACATAAACTGTGGTTTACAGCCGCTCGACCTGTGATGCCCCCAGGAATAGGCCCTGTTCGGGAGGTTTTTTTCTTTTCCTGCAGAGTGGCTAAAACAAATGTTCCCAATAAAAGTGGCTTGAGAAAACATCTGCCAGTGCCGCGCACTTTCCCCCTCGTAACTGAATGTTTTGTGTTTTTGCTGGCAACGAGACGTCGTGAGAAGTACTATATCTTCTCCCCTGAAATGTTTAATCGCCTGCACAATGCCCTATCCCGCGCATTACTTGGTGTCCGCCGTTGTACATTTCTCTTTGTTGTTTTTGAATATTTGACATCCGAGACTGTCCGTTATTTAGACTGCGATTGCCTAGTCTGCCGGATGTTTCAGAGGTGCAGTGCACCGTAGGAGAAAAGTTCCTGTCTGTTAAAATAATCAACTCCCGTTGAAGTCGGAAGAAAGATTATTGGCTGTCCGCACACCTCAACTAGATAAACTATTCACCCTGCACCACCAACCCCGAGCCGAGTGTTTCCCAAGTAGCACAGCTCTACCAGATGCCTTCTATATGCTGCATGGGTGAGGGGTGACCCCAACGCTAATTCTGGGTCCCAGGCACATGCGTTCCGAGGTTGCTCTCCCGGAAGTAGTGGTAAGCCTTGTCACCCCATTGGAATAAGTCAAAGAGAAAAGTTTCCGTCTTTACTGGAGAATTGCAGGTATAAAGCAAGCGTGGGGCGGATTCTCCGAATCCTCCTCCTGGCAGAAGAAAGAGTAATGCTGGGCTGCTGTGTCTCCTGTTTCTCAGAACAGCCAGCTGCCAGCACCGGGCTTAGCTGAGGCAAGTCTGGCCCAAGGGTGCTAGAGGGGCCCGCTTGGCACCGGAAAAATAAATTTTGTCCCCCGTATCATTGTACCATTTCGCTTTAAGACACTGGTAGAAAGGATTACCTTCCGGTTCCTGTAGTTTTCTGTTTTGGCAGAACCAAAACTCACCTTTTCTCGGTCTCCGGAAGCGGCGCTCCGCACTGTACGCGTTGGCTCTGAAGTGGCGACACATTATGATGTTCATCCATCGGTGTGCCGGGCCTGCAGGCGGCTGCTTGGAGAACAAGGAAAGTTTGATATTTTTTCCTAGATGGGTGGGGGCAGTATTTTTTTTCCCCAGAGTGGGGGGGGAGGGCAGTGGTGGCTTGGGGGGTAGGTACGGTGGCTATTGGGAAATGGGGGAGTGTGGCTATGGGGAGGGGGGCGGTGGGGACATGTGGCCTTTGTAGGCGTGGTGGGACGCATTGTGCGCTTTGTGGGTGGGCAGTGTGGCTACAAAAGGGTGGACGTTTTGGCTATGTAGGGGGGGGGGGGGCAGTAAGCTATAAGGGGTGTACCTATTGGCTGATAGGGGTCGGGCAGTGTGGCTAGGAGGGGAATGGGACAGTGCGGCTACATAGGGGATGGTGTGGGCTTCATAGGGAAGACAATGTGGCTACTGGGGACACCCCACTATGGGGCTCCACTAAGGCTCTTTCCCCAGTGCCTACTTAACTAGAGGCCGGTCCTTGCCCAGGAGGCCTGGTATCCTGGTCACAGTCTAGACCCAGGGTTGTCTTGTCATAGCATCGCCGTCCACCAGCTTCTTTCTCCTGGTTGCTCAGTAGATTGGCTAGTTCTTCCAGTAAGGCCTCTGCAGGTAATTTTCCATGTTACTAATATAAATTTCTTTAACAAGTTCGGTTCCAGGATTATTAATTACAGATTATGGCAGCCAGGCCAACGTGAGGAATCTCCATCACTCTACTTTTTGTAGTAGAATCCTCATGGTAGTTTCCTTTTAAGATTAAGAGCTTGCGCACCTGTCCCACGCAAGTGGAGCTTCATTCATGTACTATGGGATTGTCGGATATTGGCAGAGCAGCAGCGCTTTGGCTAATCTCTGAACTCCCATTCACTGACCTATGAGGTCTTGGCGAGCTGCTGCTATTAATCGTCGGACTCCCCTAGACAGCGAATGAAACACGACAATCGCACATGCTCGGCCCTGCTGCTACATCAATTTAACGAGAACAGCCACCCCATTCTCGTTGCCAGTTGGGGGTCCATTCGCAGGTTGAACTTTTTGACTAAAAGTTGCAAAATGAGTTGCAGCAAGTCACAAGATTGTCATCCCCTATTCCTTGATAACATTATACAACCCTTAATATCTTACAATATGCTGTAAATAATCATCTTCACTGGGGGGAGTGCATCGATCCTACTGCATTCTGTTATGAATAAGCCCCCTCATTTATAAAAATTATATCTTTAAACTTTGCCGCTCTCTACTGGTGGCAGCGGTAGCCACAAATTTAGCATGTGTAGTTTATAAAACATGGGGCATATCTTTTTGCATTTGTGTATTTTTTTTTAGTATTTTTCTCTTTGAATTACTATGGCGGATTGTCTTCAATAAATCACGCTCTTTTTTGTGCCATGGCCATTTTTTTTTTCCAGAAATTTGCCAGCATTTTTTGGCACAACCTACTCAAAACACGTGTCTACACCTAGGGGGACTGGAGTGTATTTGCACAGTTTTTTCTGGACTTTTTACCTTCACATCAGTGATGTCATCGTGTATCAAACATCTTCTAACAGGCGCAGCTAAAATGTTTTTGGCACAAAGCAGGAAAACCAGTGGGTCTGGCCTACACGAGTACTTCGAGATTGCATGAAAACTTCGCAAAATGTGCACAAACAATTTGCAAATCCAATAAAAAACCAAAAAAGAAAAAAACACACACAACAAAAAAGCTTACATCTTCCCCTCACAATCTGAAAAGGATAGTATCATAGTTTGGTACGTTGAAAAAAACCAATGTCCTTCAGTTCAACCAATTGAAAGGGAAGGGATGGATGAAGGGAAGGAAGGGATTGGATGAGAAGGAAGGGATTGATGAGGAAAGGAAGGATTGGATGAGGAAGGGATTTAGGGGAAACAAAAAAAAAAAAAAAAAAAAAAATTTCTATATAAGTTACCTATCATGTTTATTTAGGTGTAGAAAGCATCTAGACCCTTCGTGAAGCTCTCTGCTGTCCCTAGCTGTGACAGCGCCTGATGGCAGGCTATCCACAGATTTGACAGTTCTCATAGTAAAAAATAAATAGAAAACAGATCTTTAACTATTATAAAGTTATATTAATAGAGTTCCAAATAAAAAAGTAAAATTTCCTTAATCCCACCGATATATATATTATATATATATATATATTTGTATTTCAAAGTATAATGCTGCCCCCACCATAAGAGTTTACCAAGTAAAACCTATAAAAAAGCCCTGGTTTTTCAATAATGTTCCCCTGACGGTACTTGCTATCTACGTCTATGTGTCGTATCCGCTGGGCCTAAAATGTCACACTTCTGGGAGCACATATTTTACCACAGCAGAAAGAGACAATCCCTGAATTGGCCTTTGTGGCTGCGGCAGCCATTTTTTGTGTGGGGGGGTGCGTCTGCCCGTTTAAGCTTGAAAAACCTTAGGAAAGAAACTATCCCTTGTAGGGGGACGGCTGGGAAATGATCTTGATCCTTCGCGAGTAAGGAATATTTGAGGATATTTCGGGCTGCTGGTTGTTGTGTTAAGGCAGCGGGGTCTCGCTGATGTAGGCAGGAGGACGCACTATGGTACTAAAGGGAGAGACCACCTGGAGCATATACACATGGCCGATCACAGACTGCAACCGGGAAAGATCCCATGGTGACGGCTGAGGATCATGGAACAGCCACTGTGTATATCTAAATCGTAGTGTATATACACCGACATTACACTGTAAGACGGTTATTTTGTGTTATATTTTAGCTTCTATATAACTGTCTATTATATAATTGGGAGGGTTATGTATGTAAATAAATAATTGTAGGGTGTTGTGTATTAGAAAGAGGCACAATATCTTATTGAGTTGTTTCACATCAATTTGGGGTTGGTATTATGTAATATATCCAGGGGGGGGGGGGGGGGGGGGGAAATAGAGCATAACTCCAATTCCATCCGATCCAGCAAAACAGTCCCAGTTTTGGGCTCTGTCCCGCAGCTCCCGCACGACAGGAGGTAACGTGCCATGGCGTCAACTCTGTTGTCATCCTCCAGACTCTGACAGAGCTGATTACAGTAATAATGCAGAGAGACGGCAGCGCCCGCCACATCACTGTGTCGTCCTCTCCTACTATTGAATTAGCATAGCCGGCGGGGGCAGGCACAATGTAATGATTCATCCCTGCCTCCGGCTTCAGAAAGAAAGAGCTGCTTCTGGGGAACAAGAAAAAGTGATTACTCGTGTTTTTATTATTTTACTGTGGGGATACAATATGGAGGGGTGCTCCTGGAGGTAGGCGAAATACAATGGACGTGCTGTGGGGGTAAAATAAGGGGGGAACTGCTAGTGGGCACATAAGAGGGGACTGCCTGTGGGAGGTAAATAAGAGGGTGCGGCTAGGGGGCACAATAAGAGGGGGAGCTGCTAGGGGGCACAATAAGAGGGCGCGATCATTGTTGGGGTCACAATTAATGGGGGAATTCTGGGGGATCACATAGGAGGGGTAACCTCTGGGGAGCACAAAGGAGGCTTTTGAATATTAGGGGGATCAACAAGAGAGGGGCAAAAAGAGGATGAACGGCACAATAAGAGGGGGGACTGCTGGGGGACACACTAAAGGGGACTGTCTGGGGGAGCACCATAAGAGGTGGCTTAATATGAGGAGGAGCTTTTGGGGGAGAGCAAAAGAGGTGACATGCCAGTGGGGCACATAAAAGGAGGAGCTGCTAATGGTGGGCACCAATAAAGGGGATTTCGGTGAGGAGCAACAATAAGGTGATACAAGGTGAGGGTGGAGATTATGTCACTAAGGGGTAAATTACTGTATGATGGTGTAGTAGGGGCATAGCAAAAGCCCTTCCTTAGGGCAAAAAAATCTGTGGCAAGTCTTTTTCCCTTCTTTCTCTGCTATAAACATTGGGGAGGTAATTAATAGTATTTAGTATACTTATGAGGAGCCCCACGTGGATGTTTTCAACAGTATGTGGGGAATAGTACGTCAGCTTGGTGTTGTGGCAGATATATATGAATTTAGGAACACTGTGTTGTTATCTACTGTAAGTATACTGTAATGTGACCATTTTTGGTATTTTTTAGGTGTCTCAGTGGTGGAGATGTGATACACAGAGCGGAGTAATTTGGCATAAAATTCACAGTGATAAACCTGACAGAAAAGGCATAACAAAGTCCCTACGATGAAGCAGTTTATCACTGTACGTTTGCGAGATCCACTTTTACATTTTTCTAAGTCTACTAACCAGGGGTGTCCACATTATTTTATAAGGGCCCATAGGCAAATGCAGGACCCCTTCTCTGGATGCTGGAGCCTCCTGATACTGCGGGCCCATAGCAGCTGCTATAGCTTATACCAGCCAACTGTAGTTGAGCCCCTGTCATTGTTAGAACTGGGGGGACAGGAACAGTCACAAACTATTGGGCCCTTATTTACTAAGGGTCCGCGGATCACACTTTCAGCAGATTGTTTGCCGTTTTCGGGATTTGCACACTTTGACAGGTGCCTGCGCTGGGATTAGATTGTGGCGCAGCGGCGCTACTTCCATGGGACATAAATCAGGAGGTGTTGCATTCCGGATGATATGATTCGTACTTGAGCGCAGGATTTAACTTTCAAATTGTGTCGCAAGACATGCATGCACGGACCTGCGCAGGGAAGCGACACATGCAGGTTCAGGCGCACAATCTTTACTAAATCATTTTTTAAGGTGGTAGCAGAAGTTGGTGAGCAGGGGGTAACAAATTATGTGCCCCACCTGCAACGTCCCTAGCCAATGCGCATGGCAGAGGAATTCAAATAACCCTTTCTCCAATGCCAAACTACAGAGGAATTGGAGTAGGCGGTAGGTTCTGCCTGGATAGGCAAGGGTAGCATGTTTAATGTTATCATCAAAGATGTTCCACTATTGTAACTGGAGTGTGATGGAGGAGGGAGATCACCTGACTAGGGATACGAAAACCCTTAGTCAGTTGAGAGTTAGCTCTCCCGGGACCACTTCTGACAGGGAAGCATCGCTTAGAGCACATGCTCTGCACACAATGCCTGCTAGGCTCATCTCATCAACCTGAACAGAGTGACCTGAAACACCACAAACCAAGCTGCGGGCTGGTGACACAACTCCCTTAGGTTTCCCCTCTCCAAGATCACTCAGTACGCCCTTTGTACAGAATCGGTTTGGCGTGTTTACCAATTGGTTGAATAACGAACTTAAGTTATTTTATCACATGTTGCCTCCCCGGTCTGTTCCCTGCTACGGCTGTAATCACCATCAAGGGCGCACCATCCATCTACCAGGGACAGCATACTACAGATCTAAGGGTGCCCCAGGGGACCATACTACACTACAGCCTCTCCTCCAGTGTCATTTCTTGCCAACAACCACCTCTGAGACCTGCCAGGTCTGTAGGACGATATAAATGCTATGTGTCCGGTGCATCAATAAATAGGACATATAAATAATGATGGCAATCATGAAGGGGGTCATGCTGTTAAAAATAAGACAGTAAGCAGCTTTTAACTTACTGTACTTGATTAAATCCCATCCACCTGCCATGTAGGCTCCGAACATCAAGCCTAAAGAAGCAGATTACCATCAACCCGCTATATAACGTCTAAAGACCAAGCGGGAAGAGGCAGGTTACCATCCGCATCCACTCTTTCATTGGTGTGTTTGTGTTTTTTTCTGAAATTCCTTAGTGGAAATCATTGGGTCTCATTTACTAAGGATCGTGCTACTCACTTTCCTAGAACTGTACGCCTTTTTCGGGGATTACACAGCTTGCACAGGTATTTAACAAGTGTATGTGCTGGGATTTTGGCGCTCGTGATCCTTTTTTGGCGCAGCTGCGCTGGCTTCCACGCGACACAAATTAGGTGGCGTGCTGTCAGACGATCCGACTGATTCGTACTGAGCGCGGGATTTAACATTCAAATTGTGTCGTAAGCCCAAGCACTAACATGCACCACTAAAAAGATGGTGAACTCTGTCGTACCTGAGCGGGGAAGCGACACATGCAGGATATCAAGCGCACAATCACACATGCAGGATATCAAGCGCACAATCTTAGTACATCACCGCACAGTGCATTGGAGTCGGACCATACACTTTCCTAGAACTCCAGCGGCCGGATATGTAAATGTTCCCCACTGCGTGACACATGATGCACATTGTTTGTGTTTCTGCTACAAAGTTGTGGTGTGAGGGGTATATATGATATATGTGAGGGCACAGTGTGGTTAGTTGTGGTGTGAGGGGTATATATGATATGTGAGGGCACAGTGTGGTCAGTTGTGGTGTGAGGGGTATATATGATATATGTGAGGGCACAGGGTGGTCAGTTGTGGTATGAGGGTCAGGTGTGAGGAGTGTATAGCATGATGTCAACCATGTTGGTTTTATAAACCCGCAGAGAGTCATGGCTGAAAAAGTCTCCTGGAAGATCAGAAAGAAGGGAAGAGACAACATCAGGGACGTCACCTGTAAGTCATTGGATGACACTGCAGCCTCTGTGCAGGAATGGTATATACTACTACATTGTCACTATATGGTGGTAGATACTGGTCTGTCTGTGTAGGTTATCATGTAGTATTGCAGTATTATTCGGTCATTATGTAGTGGTGATAATCATGATGTAATTTTATGGAGTTTATATGTGGTTAATTATTGGTAATACTGGTCTGTGTATTGAGTATTGTGCTCATTATCAGGATGTTGGTATTTTCTTTATGTTGTGGTGATGCTGTGCTGCATTTTGGAGGGATCATTTATAAATAGTTGCGCTATTGTTTGGAATATTGGTCTTATGGTAGTTTTAATTGGTAACAGTATTGCGGTATCATTATTTTATAATAGTGTGGCGGGAGTATTTTTTGGTTTCTAATATCTCTAGAGCAGTGATGGCGAACCTTTTAGAGACCGAGTGCCCAAAATGCAAACCAGACCCACTTATTTATTGCAAAGTGCCGACACAGCAATTCTAGCATTAAATTATGAAAATTTTCTTGCTCCGTGCTAAACCACAGCTTTCAAGGGTCCTGAGGACACCAATATCATTGACAGAAGGTGGGAAAATTCAGATTGCCATTGGAGCTTTCCTTGACAACCCAATGAACAGGAAGAATTGTGGCCAAGAGCAGGAACTTCAATGGCTCCAATGATAATCTGACACTGTCTTCACCTTTTCTTCCTGCAATCCCAGATAGACCCAGATGCTTAACATCCTGGGCTTGCAGGAGGATCCCTCAAGTCCTGTCTGAATTCTGTGCTTGGGCAACAGCCTGAGTGCCCACTGAGAGGGCTCGGAGTGCCACCTCTGGCACACGTGCCATAGGTTCGCCACCACTGCTCTAGAGCTTTGAAACAGTATAACTATGTGGTACCTTTTTACTTATATCGTTGTGGGAGGGGGCCCCGCATTGGCTGCAGAGCTGGGGGGGCCCCATCCTAAATGAGGTGCTCCATACCACTGAGACCCTTAATCTGGCCCTGGGTAAAGGGGACATTGTAAGGAGATTGTGGGGGAATCTAAAGAAAAGGGACATGGGAGTGGGGCATGCTGCAGGAAAGGGGACACTATAGGTGGGAGGGGGGGCGCTTCTTCATGAAATGGGACAATATAAGCTAAGCACACAGGGAGTTATGGTGGAGCATGCAAACATACATTTTTGGCTACGAAACTATGACACCAGACCGCATGTTCTCTCTGTGTTTACGTGGGTTTCCTCCGGTCCTTTGGTTCCCACACTCCAAAACATACTGTTAGGTTGTTAATGATCTGTATGAAGTATAGAGGAAAGAAAGGTAGGCACTCACCACGTTCTCTTAAAAATCCTTCTTTTATTCGAACATCCTTAAAAATTGGCACACACAGGGAAGGGAGGATATCATGCTATGGAGTGTTCCAGGGACGAGTCGTTTCGCGTTACTGTCAACGCTTCATCTTGCCTGAAACCCTTGGCGTTCGCGCCTGATTTTTAAATCGGGCCGCCCAGGGTGTTTCGGACACACCTTCACCTTAACAGACATGTGATTGGTTAAAAACAGAGTAGGGCGGGGTGACAACGTATCAACTCCGCCCTCTTGGTTTAGCAAGCCGCGTCGTCGGACCTGAATGGAAACTGCTGTGCTGCTGACAGCCAATCAGGTTGAAGTGTTTCCATGGGGTAGGAGGAGTTTCGCTGGATAGCGAAGACGGACCTGAAGGGAAACAGTACTTGCTGACGTTGCAAGATATGGGCGTATCTATGTGAATTAGGGGAAGAGCCGAAGGGGAGTTAGATCGGGTCTCAATATATTATAGTAAAACATTTTCGAATATTTTTATCATCTTAGAGAGAGAAATATGGTTACATAAACATTTGTTGTAGGAAAGGCTAATTTTCGTTATATCAATTTTAAATTACTATTTTATAATTCTATAACATAGTATTTAGCAGTCTTGTTACGAGACATAACATGGCAGTCTATTGTGATAATTAGCAGTCCTGTTATGGGCCGAGACTTAATCATCTTGCACATTTCTTGGGCCTCGTTCAGACACTCTCAGGACACTGCATTATATGGCATTATTTTAATGGCGGCGTATTCCTGCTTGAAGCATGTGTAACAGGCATAATGACAAGATCACAGCGAAGTGACAATCAATTTTAGCATTCGTTATGCTCCTATAAGAATACTCCCATGTCGTTTCTGTCATTCATTACTTCCTTTTTACAGATTTTGTTACCGTATAAGCAGAGTTTTTCAGCACAAAAGTGCGGAAAAACCTCACCTCGGCTTATACATGAGTCAATTTTTTAAAAAAAACTTTATACTCACCCTCCGGCGCCCGGATCCTTGTTGCTGCTCCCAATCCTCGGAGCGATTTCCGTCTGCTACTCTTCTCTCTTCTATTTCTTCTCTAGCCGGCAGAGGCGTGTCCATGCGATCTCCCCTCCGGCTCACATTATGATGCAGCGGTGTCGCCGCTGATGACATCATTAGCGGCAACACCGCCGCATCATGCACTGAGGATCGGGAGCCACGACGGGCATCAGGGGTGAGCATCGCCGTAGGGTGAGTATTAAGTTTATTTTTTTTTTATGCGCATGGCATACAGGGGGCTGGCTGTTTAACAGTGAACTTATACTTTCTCACTTTTGTATGATTACTATTTTTTGAAAATAAAGACACAGACAACATTTTGTGACCAACAAAAGTAATTTATTAAGAACAATAGAAAAAACTGCAAAGAACATATTAGACGTCAAAAAATTCCCTAGTGAAGGACCGAACACGAGGCCGAGCCCCAGCCTGCGAAGTCTTTTTGTCTAGTCAATCCCGGGGTGTCAACATTAGAAAAGACCAGTGCCGGGATGGAAATAAAGAGGAGCGCAGGGGAGTATTGGTAAGTATGTCTGCTTTGCTTTTTTGCTCTCCTAAATGGATGATTTTCTTTAATTCTTTGGAGTGGAACTATCACAGAAAGCTAGCCTTGATATAGGGTTTTAGGTATTTTTTAAAATATATAGAAAAAATGTAAAACCTTTGTCCTCAAAGCAAATTTCTTGGCTTTGTCATGTTCTGAAACTGATAAACTTTTTTCACTCGGGTACAGAGCTGGGAGGTGTGTCATTTCTTTTCGGACAAGTTTGACGTTTTTTATTGCTGACCATTGGTGAGTGAACAACCGTTCATAACTGTTTTGGTACATTTCTGTGTCGTTTCCTATGCCCGCAAGTAATCTGGGCTACAAGGACAGCGGGCTCAGCGCATGAGGTTGTTTATACTCCACCTCTCAACCAACCAACGTACATCTGGGTTTTTGCCTATGAAAGTTTATAGGGTAGGTTTGGTGGGGCCCGGAATACAACATGTTAACTCCTTGTCGGAAACAGCAAAAAAGTATGAATATCTAACATAGAATAGAGTTGATATAAATGCTATGTGCCGGTCATCAATAAGTAGGACATATAAATAATGATGGCAATCATGAAGTAGGGGGTATGCTGTTAAAAATAGAAAGTAAGGCAGCTTTAATATACTGTACTTGATTAAATCTTATGAGAATCCTTTCAAGTTTTAGAGCTTAGCTGAAATAAAATTTGCCTAAGTCCTATTTTGCATAATCCATTTGATGTCACAGAAACCAGCAACAGATATCATTAAGAAAGCCTGTGTTTGGTTCGCCACATGCTAATTTGACAAATCTTGTGATGTCATCGATGATGTCACAGAAGCGGACAGCCTATAAATACAGGACACGCTGTGATATTTCTCAGTGTGTCACTGACTATCTCTCGGAAGTAAGTCAGTGTCGCAGCGAGCTCTCTCTGCGAGCGTCACGTCGACAGAACCTTGTCTTGCCGCCAGGTGCCCCGCACGTTGTTACAGCACTTCTGCATACAATGAGCGGCAATGCCTTTGCTTACTCGCTAGCCTGATCCTATTGGTCATCTGGAGCACAAGACCATATCACAGACCCCAGAGGTTATAAGCAGCAGCTAGTTCCTCATACTTCCTACCACAGAGGAACATGACGAGCGGCCCCTTTCATCGCTATAAGTCACTTAGGATCCTGATCTGGGTTAACCCAGCGGCGGCAGAATAATCATAACCGGAACGCCCTCAAACAGGATCAAGCAAAGGACTGAGCCGATCACCATGGATAATACCGAACCCAACAGTTCGTATATAACCTCCGCCTATTTAACATCACTGAACAGGCCGCCTCCTCCCCCTCCTAAAAGAGCGGGACTGGAGGAGGTTTCAATCAACTATGAAGCGGATAGTAGATATTTGTCTTCGGTGGCCATAGTCCTCTGTGTGATTCTCTGCCTCCGTTATTCCAAGACATGGTTGATACACTGCCGACAAGATCCCGCTAGACTAAATCTGGATTTGTACAGCAAATCACAAGGGGCAGATTGATACCATCCACCTGCCCATGTAGGCTCCGAACTCAAAGCCTAAAGAAGCAGTTACCATCAACCTGCTATAACATCTAAAGACCAAGCGGGAGAGGCAGTTACCATCCGCATCCAACTCTCCAAGGACACACGGATCGGCAGGACTCTTTTGGCTGTGAGCAGTATGCCTCCTACTTCGTTCCTTCACTCAGCGTGCCATTGCCTGACCGTGGATTCCTATTAGCTAGTTTAGTTTTTTTTATTTTTCCGTTTGTTATTTTGGTAGTTAGTGTAGGATCGCGCAAGACTGAGGCCCCTGACGTGGGTTGCGAGCTTAACACTTTCACTGTTTCCCCTCAACTTGCTTTTTTTACAATATGAAAATGAACAAAGACCCTCATGAAATTTTGGTGCCCGGGTATGTGAGGTAATATATTTCCTTCTTAAAATAATTGCGCAGCTTCATTGGTGTGTTTGTGTTTTTTTCTGAAATTCCTTAGTGGACATCCCTGAGGGCTCATTACTAAGGATCGGCTTACTTGCACTTCTAGAACGTAACGCCTTTTTCTTCGGGGATTCACAGCTTGCCAGATGTATTTAACAAGTTATGTGACTTTGATTTTGGCGTCTCGTTGATCCTTTTTTGGGCGCAGCTGCGCTGGCTTCCAGCGACACAAATTAGTGGCGTGCTTGTCAAAAGACGATCGACTAAATTACGACTGAGCGCGGGATTTAACATTCAAATTGGTGTCGTAAGCCCAAGCACTAACATGCACCACTAAAAAAGATGGTGACCTCTGTCGTACCGGAGCGGGAAACGTCACATGAGGAATCAAGCGACACAATCTTGTACATCCGCACAGTGCATTCGATCGGACCATACACTTCTCCTAGAACTCAGCAGCCGTGACCTATATGTAAGAGTGCCCCATTGGCGTGACACTGAGCACTTGTTTGTGTTTCTTGCTACAATGGCAGCAGGACCAAAACTGATAGTGCGACTCTGCTGCATAATTGGGGGAGCAGGAACAATCTTCTATGAATGACCGTAGGTCTGCTATCTGTTCATGATAGTGCAACTGTTCACCACTTAAACTTTATGTAAGTTGGTTTGATTAACCAATCTGGAGATGGGATGGGGTAAGTATGCTAGGTTAAACCCTAACCCTGACATACCTAAGTGGCCGGAGCCGACCTCGTCTTCTACCCTGGGCGCCTTCCTGGTTGCGCTGCAATAGCGATATAGCAGGGAATGAATGCGCTTTAAGACACGCTATCGCGGTTACTGGAAGGAACGTCATTGCTTAGACAACTCGACGCCTGGTCATATTTGAAGAGGAGCCGGCGGAGAGAGGAGGAGTTGCAAGGGAGCTCAGGGCTAGTTAAGTAATTAATTTTGATTTTTTTTGAGGGAGGAGCTGACACTGGCTGAATATATATAGGGACAGTATCTGAAGGTATACACAAGGGCTGGCTACATACAGGAGTTCTGTACTTGCTTATATACTTATTGGTGGATACATAAAGGGTCTGGCTGGTTATATACTATGGGCTGTGGCTCATATGGTCTGGCTGGCTATACTATATAGTTTATACGGATGGAAAAAAGACCACATGTCCCATCAAGTTCAACAAAGTGAAGGAAGGATTGGGAATAGGTAGGGAGATGGGGGGAAATATTCAATATACAGTGATGGCGAACCTTAGAGACCTGCCCAAAATGCAAACCACCCACTTATTTATTGCAAAGTGCCGACATAGCAGTCTAAATTTAAATTATGAAATGTTCTTGCTCCGTGCATAACCACAGCTTTCAAGTCAGGTCTGAGAAACACCAATATCGTATGACAGAAGGTGGGAAGAATTCAGATTGCCATGGAGTTCCTTGACAACCCATGAACAGGAGAGATTGGTGGCCAAGAGCAGATTCATAGCTCCAATGAGAATCTGACCACTGTCTCACCTTTTCTTCCTGCAATCCCAGATAGACCCAGATGCTTAACATCCCCCCTGGCTTGCAGGAGTCCCTCAAGTCCTGTCTGAATTCTGTGGCTTGGCAACAGCCGGTGCCCCATGAGAGGGCTCACGATGTGCACAGATCTGGCACCCATGCCCTAGGTTCGCCACCACTGCTATACTAACAAACATCAAGCGTTATTTAGGTGTAAAAAGCCATCTAGACCCTTCTGAAGCTCTCTGCTGTCCCTCTCTTGTGATTAACTTTGATTTCGCCAGACAGAGACAAGCGATACTGAGACCCCTCCCTTGCCCCCTGATGCATTTTGTGGCTCTACGTTGAACCTTACTCCAGCTCCAGGCATCCATTATAGTGTACGCGGTGCCCAGAACCGGACAGCATATTCCAGGTGAGGTTTGTCGAACCAATTGCCTTGTTCCAAGTGGTAATATTACATCCCTATCACGAGGTCCAGACCCACTTTTGTACTGACAGAAGATCCTCTGGCTTGTAGAGGCAGGCAGCTGATTGACATTGCAATGCTGTTTATTCAAAATTATGATCTACTATAATCAGGTCTTTCTCAACGGGACTCTATCCACCTTTGAACCTCATTGCAAGTGCATAACCAAACACTCATTTGTCCAAGTCACCCTGCAGTCTATGAACATCACCTTCATTGAACTATTACAACTACACAGTTGGTGTCAGCTGCAAATATCGACACGTGTATTAATTCCTACCTCTGCTATCATTAATACGACTTAATAAATAGTACGTGGGCCAGCCAAGAACCATGGGGTACACAACTCATAACTGGGTGGTGCCGGATTCCGCGGTAGGAATCATTTGAGGCCCAACTCTCCTGGATAGATTCCTCGCCATTGTCAATCCAATTGCAAATGGACTTCCTGCAAACCTAGCCCTAATGTTTAAAACCCAATCAGGCGTCTGTTGGGGCAGGCTCAAATGCGACCTTTTGCAAAGTCCAAAGAACACAAATCCAACAGCTCCTCCATCCTAGGCAGCCTGCTCACCTCTTCGATAAGCAGAACGGTTTAGCTGACAACTTCTATTCTAGTAACACCATGCTGGGCGTGTCACGTCATTCTATATTTGATGTCACATACTCCAGTATGATAGTCTATTCCTTAACCTTCCAATACTTTTTCCACATGGAAGTTAAAGCTTACAGCCTAGTAATTGCCTGGCAGAAGTTCTAGAAACCTTTTTGTTTTTTCTTTAACCAGGCACCACACTTCTCGCCTTGCGCCAGCTCTTGGCACGGTACCCAGCCTCAGGCGTTGAATATTTTAAATCGCTGAAAGAGTTTGCCTCTGTGACCGCTAGTTCCTCCATTTTAAGTATTTTAGGCCAATTTTACTACTCTACTCTGAAACTGCACCATTTTACTACCCGGTTAGATTTGTTACCGTATAAGCAGAGATTTCAGGCACAAAAGTGCGGAAAAAACCTCACCCTGGCTGATCAATACATGAGTCAATTGTTTTAAAAAAAATTTATACTCTCCCTCGATCCGGCTGCCCGCGTCCTTGTTGCGGCTCCGATCCTCGGAGCGGTTATCGGCTTCGTCTGCTACTCGTCTCTCTTCTATATTCCTTTCTAGCCGGCAGCGATGGTTCTTGGTCCATGCGATCTCCCCTCCGGCTCACACTTATGATGCATGCGGTGTCCCCGGCTGGATGACATCATTCGGCAACCCCCGCCGCAGCATGCCCTGAGGATACGGGTAAGGCCCACGACGGGCATCGGGTGAGCTGCCCCGTAGGGTGATATTAAGTTATTTTTTTTTTTTATTGCGCATGGCAATACAGGGGCGCTAATACTATACTTATGGTGTATAACTACTTGGGGCGCTGTATACTACCTGGCTCTTCATACTACAGCGGAGCTCGACTGGCTGGTGACGAAAGGGGCTGGCTGGGTTTACACCTAAAGGTCAGACAGATGTATCAAAAGAATATTAGTGTTTAGATGTTTTTTTTTATTTCTTTCTCTGCTTATTTCTCTCCCTCCTCAAAAAGTCCTGCCAAGTTGTGCACCACACAAATTACATTCGATTTAGTTTACTGCCGGACTTTGATTCCCCCTAAACACTTTTCCCCCTTAATCCCTTAAAAATTAGATATATGGAATTAACTAAATGGGGGCCTGGGCTGTATGAATACACACAGGGGCTGGCTGGCTGTATACTAACACCCTAAGGATTATAGCCGATCAATAGTTTTCCTCAAGTTTTTGGTGGTAAAATTATGGTCTCAAGGACTTAAAACTCGGTCGGGGTCGGCTTATACTCTGGTATATATATATTTTCGCTAAGTGTTTTTTTAATTATTAAATCAGAGTTTGTCAGGTGATCCGTCGATTTATAGCTTGAAAATGCTCAGTTTGTTATCAGAGACCTGATGAGCAATTTCAGTCTGCAGGGGGTCAGTGTCATTGCAGGACCCCCCAATCATCAGTTCTATAGCACTTGAAACATAGTTTTGGATGTAAATATTACCAGAGTGGCATTAAAAAATGTGGTGGGAAAAATAGTATTTTTAAAATACTGTAGCTTGCATTTTCCAACTATGGTCTTTCCCTGTCCTGTAACCATTTCTCTGTAGACACAGCACATCTCATTACCTGATTCAACAACAGGATAAGATTATTGTCTTTAAATAGGGCACCAAATATGCACTCATCTACTCGCTCATTTGCACATCACTTGTAGGTAGTTTTTTTTATCGTGAGATAGAGAAGATAACTAGAATGAACTTTCATACCCTGCTGCAGCGGGCTAGTAGTTATTGGGAAAGCTGGTGACAGGTTATCATTGACATTTTTTGTTAAACATTTGCAAGAGTGCTGCCGGGCCTCCATATGTGTTCAACTTTGCAAATGCAAAGGATAGAGGAAACAACTGATCAGACAGGGTCAACCTGGTGAGACTTGACCACAATCCATATCGACGGGGGTCATGAGTCGGGCAGGCAGGTCGATTATGCTTTGTATTCGGGTTAGTGATAAGTAGGATTCAGTTCACTAAACTTCCCATCAACGTTAACTGTTTAAATGCACGGCACAGGTCGGCCATCGGCGTTTAACCCCTTCCCCCCCCCGACAGCCCTTTTTGTTTTTTCATTTCATTTGTTTCACCATATCCCGCTGATCAAAAATCTGTAACTTTTATTTTTCCATGTACAGAGCTGTGTGAGCTCTATTTTTTTTTTTCTTTTACTTCGTTTCATACAAATTACACTTCAAAATGGGCTACTTTAAATATTTCCATGCCGTGTACTGGGAAGCGCAGGTAAAAAAATTCCAAAGCAGTGAAATTGGCAAAAAACACCGATTTGGTGCCGTATTTTTGTTGAGTCTTGGATTTTCACGGGCTTTTCACTGTTGGCCCCAAATGATATGTCTACTCTTATAGCATCTTTGGGTCGGTACGAGTACGGGGTAACCAATTTGTATAAGGTTTTTTAATTTTCATCATTAAAAACATAAAAACCTCCTGACAAAATTTTTGGGGGGATTTGCCATTTCTGCGCGAATAACTATTTCATACTTTGGTGTATGGAGCTGTGGGTGGTGCACGTTTTTTTTTGCGAAATTTGATGACGTTACATGTTTATAACATTTTAGGAACCCATGCACAACCTTTTGATCACTTGCTATAAGATATTTTTTATTTTTTTTTTATAATGCAAAAAAAAGTGCAATTATTTCGATCTTTGGGCGATTTTCCGTTACGGGTTAAACGCAGTGAAAAACCGTTATCATATTTTGATAGATCCGTGGCATTTTCGGTCGTAGCGCTGCATACCTAATGTGTTTATCATTTTTACTGTTTATTTATATCAGTCTCGGGAAAGGGGGGTGATTTGAAATTTTTTAGGTTTTTTTATTATAATTTTTTTTTTTTATTTTACTATTTTTCAGACTCCCTAGGGTACTTTAACCTAGGGTGTGTACTGTAATGTCCTATCATATACTGCCATACACAGTATGGAGATTATGGGAGTTTGCTACTCATATTACAATTTGCGGTTAGTCACACATCCGCTCAGATAGCAACGGTCCTCAGAAAGTATGGCGGCGCATTTTGGGAAGACCTTGCGGACGGCACGATCCAGCTAGGTAAAACACTCCGCGATCGGTGCCGCAAACCGATACTGTCTGTTACCGGTAACCTTTGCTGGCAGGCTTCGCTATGGAGAAGCGGACTCGGCCCTCGAGCCCTACTGCATGGTACCCCGGACCGCGCATGTGACGTACTATACTGTCACATTGTCGGAAGCAAGGGGTTTCAAATTATCCGACCCGTGGACATTAAGAGCGGGGGGGGGTTGAGCCAAACCAGCTGGACCAGAACAACAAATTTAATATGAACTGCTGCGTATTGTCCCATACAGCTGTTGTGGATCTCAACATTACTTCACTGTCTCATTATGGTGTATTGAGGCAGACTTGATGTGAGTTCTGCAATTTACAGAACACTACCATGATATTGTATGGAACAGCAGGACATATTTTGTTCAAAATCAAAAAAAACATGGCTGCGATACGGAAACCCAAAACATGTCCCACGCAAACACACAACCCAGTTCACAGGGTTTTAATATTGTATTGCTCTGGGACACTCCTGTGAGCGTGGCCAGCGAGTCACCCCCGACCCGCGTGAAGCGTATTTGGTGCTCTGTATTACCGTTTCAATAAAGAAAAAACTCCTGTGTTCCCCATATCTCCCCCACCTCCCCAGTCGTTGTTCACCCTCCACCTGGATGTTATACAACTCTGCCCCAACCTCACTGGCCACCCTCCATGGGACTGCAGTCGCAGGCATAAAAAAAGGACACTTATTGGTTTTTTTTAAGACTGTTTGTACATAAAAAAACTCATGGCAAGTTGTACACTAATTTTTTGGGGGAACCAGAAAACGGGCATCCGATGCAGGTTCCCTTTTAAGGCGTGGGTTTCTCACAGACAGATGGGTAACTAGAATCTGATGGGGCCCTCAGTGCAAAGTCTGTTGCCGGGGGCCCCCCGAATATAAGTATGGTTTATAGTAATAGTCTCTCTCAATGGGAAAGTGAAATCATAAGGGCCCCCTAAACCAAACCTCGGGCCCAGGTGCGAATCGCACCCTCTGCCACCCCTAAAGGTTACGCCCCTGCTCCACCAGTTCGGGGGCGTATATCCACCGTGAATTGTGCAACTGCATATACATCCCTATAGACCCTTATGGTGCACCCTGCTTAAAGGGGTGTTCCGAGATGGGTGGAAAAATGGTACGTACCTCATATGAAGAAGGGGGGTAGGAGGCACTACTCCCTCCACCTCTACCAGTGTGCTGTGCCGGGTCACGGGCCTAGACACACTGGAAAGTGCTCGGAACTGAGAAGCCAACACAACCCTGGCAAACAATGGCTTTCGTGTGTGTCGTATATCTGTTGTATAAAATGAATAACGACTGAGGACATCGTCTACCAAAATGGCAGCGGAGAGTACGGATATATTTAAAAAGTATGGTCTGTTTAGTGCAGCCATGTGCTGTGTCCATTAAAAAAAACGATGTGACGGCGGGCCGATTTCTCACTGCCGGTGAACTGAAGAAAGATGCTGGACTACATATTTTCATGACGCAAGCTTCAATATCTGCAGTCATTTTAGGAGCTCCTATAGATCAGGCGGTGTCCCCTCCTACTAAGAACACCTGACTACAACGACCCCTATTACAATGGACCTCGGTGATTTCGAAATAATTTCTGTCTTTAGTCCTAAGGCTACACATAAACAGTCATAACAGTTATCTAGGTGTGTCTGCAATTAAGTTGTATTATTATCCTGGGTTATTGTGATATCTCCAATTGTCACGAGACCAAAAAAATTGTCTGGAGTTACAATAATATATATACAATTACTACAAATCTAGTAGTTCGACTTACCATACAAATTCAAGTTAATACAAACCTAAGAGAACCTAGCTCGTGACACTAATCCGGGGACTGCCCTGTATTGGGAACCCTTACCTTTGTCTCAAATGTACTTGGCTGAAAGTCTTTCTTGGAGTCCCTGTCTTGTGACAACGTGCATCCCAAGTAGTAAGTGGTAAGTCCCGAGAGCAAGCATTTAGTATCAGTCCATTGTTTCAGGACCGAATCACTGCAACAAGAATAGGAGGAGGTGTTGACAACACATACGAGCAGATATTTTGTTATTGATGTTGGGAGGGGGACCTTGCAACAGGCTGACTGGCAAGTCTCGGCCCTTCCAGCCCCTACAAGAGCTGTGTCTGCTTTCTATATGAGCCAATAGGAGACAGAACACTAGCGGGCATAGATCTGATCTACAGTCAACCTCACAACATGACCCCAAGGAAAGGGGGACGACAGTTTTATAACACCCAAGACAACAAACGTGAGGAAATTCTAAGATTATATTATGGCAGGTGTATTGTAAATGGTGGTGAGGAATTTCAGTGAAAATAGCTCTTCAGATTTTGATATTGACGTATCTAGTTTGTAACCTCTTACACACGGAGAATGCAGTTTTTCAGCGTGTTGTTAAGAAAAAATTGGGTAAACGTGCCTATGTTTTCTTTAGAGTTTTTAGTTTTTTCTATGTCCTCCCTGCTTGGATACAGTAAACCTCTGAGGAACTTGGATGGATGGTGATAACTGACCAATATCGAGCAGCACGCCTAGTTATGGTCACTATGGAGACCCCAACACTGTATGATAGCGGAACTCCTTGCATCATATTGTGACATTCGCCAACGGAATGAGGAGTACCTCAGAAAATTTCACTGACAAACATCGTACAATTTGACAATCGTTCATGGGCAACGGCCTTAAGGTACGTGTTCCCGATGCTGCCTTGCATGTGCTTAGGAACGCAGCGTCAAACAAGCGGGGAGGAGCTTCTGCTGATTTCATCATGCATTCTGAATCGGGTTTCAAGCAAACGCCGCCAGTGTGTTCCCTTGTAAGAATGTGAAGGGTGATCCATTGTTGCATGAGTTCCTTAATGTATAGTAGTAAAGCCTATAGGGCTAATTCTTGG
The DNA here is from genome assembly GCA_019512145.1 of Engystomops pustulosus. NCBI lineage: Eukaryota > Metazoa > Chordata > Amphibia > Anura > Leptodactylidae > Engystomops > Engystomops pustulosus. The sequence continues at coordinate 137,909,157 of CM033647.1, read as the reverse complement.
GGCCCCAAATCTTTTATATAAATTTGATGCCCTTAAGTACACAAATTTTAATAAAGAAGAGTGCGGTGGGCCAGTGGAGTGTAGCGAAAGCTGAGGCTTACTATGGTGCAGCGCCTCAACGTCCTACGTAGGCCTCTTCGCCGAGCAGCCCTACCAAGCATCTTCAGCGTGTTAGCTATATGAGGAGCTGCCACACCAACTCGTCCTAATAAAGCCGGGTTTGCGCATGACAAGACCGCATTGGCACGGCTATTGGCTTCTGAAGCCAGGGCGATTGACATGTGGCAAGCCGAGTCACCTAGTAAGAAAAGTTATAATTAGCATCCGAGCACAAGAATGGATCCGAACGCTGCGGGGCTTGCTAATATGGCCCGGCCCGCGCCCCCACTCCATGCTCCACTGCTGGTGAGTCGTTTAATATTCCCCCTCTCGGCTGATGTCACCGCTATTCACTCTCACCCCACTCTCCCCCCCTGTGCGCTGAAATTCCTATGTTTTTCTTTTCTAGTTTATTCCCGGCATGTCAAGACTAGTGACGTACATGCCAGATAAAGAGGAGCGGAGGTGGAGTATTTCCTAGTCAACGCGGCCCAAGACATTGGGCATTTGTTCGCTTATCTGTAAAAAAATGCAATAAATCCTGGTGAATGCACCATGTACGGTCGGGTGAATCGGGGTGTATAAAAGGGCTCCCAGGCTAAGGCTTTTCTTTTTTATTAATTATGACAGATGAGTCTCAGCACAAATACCACCCCTAATATCTGACTGTGGTATAACGCCTTCCGAGGCTGTTCCGGCGGACCATTAAAAGAAAAAGGCGGCAACTAGGTGCCGCCATCCTTAGTTCCATATCTCCATAGTCGCTCCAGCCAAAGTCTCAGGGGCCAGCAACTCGGTTGCCGACAGCCTGATTCTTCAGAAGGACCTGAGGCTGTTCGATTCTCTGTCCAGTTTTTGGTTACACATGTGCCAGTGGCTCAGGTTTAATGAATATGTGCAAAAAATTATCATATACTGCAATTAACAGGCAAGTATTCAACAATCTGGGGAATGTACCCCTAAAGGTTTTAAACAATAGTAATAAAGAAAATGGTAATATAGTGAAAATGAATTGTCAGAAGGATGGCGACAGTTTTTTTTTTTTTTCTTTTTGGTACACATGGTTTCATTTTGGAAAGGTATGAACACAGTAAAAACCTTTATAGTTGGGTATCCCGTTATCGAATACCAAACAAAAGAGAATAAAACGATGTTATTTGGAGCGCAGTGAAATTGTAAAATGAGCCCACAAGAAAGTGACCCCAAAATGCTTAATTTTATTTTCCCCCTTTCATTTCACTTCACACGTTTGGAATTTTTCCCATCTTCCCATTACCAACGCCATGAATAATTAAAATTGGTCAAAGGAGACGTCAAATTGTTTACACGAAAAAAAGCCTCACACAGCACAGTCATATGGAAAAATGAAAAAGTTAAAGGAACTTCCACTTACATCGTACTTATAGTCTCCAATTCCGTGCACCAGCTCCAGGTTGAGCTGGTAGGGTTCTGTTAAGGATGTTGAAGGTGGAGAGCAAGAAATAAGAGCAAAAAAAAAAAACGCTCTGTCTTTGGTGCGCAGTCAACGTGGCGTTTTTGAAACAGTTTTTAAAAGATTCCATTAAAACACACATTGCGTTTGTTAACAGTTAATTAAGATAATTGGTAAAATGTTCAAAAATGCACACACTTTTTTTGTTTGACAGATGCTTAAAAACGGGTCTAAACGCCCTGTGACCACAGCCTAGGTTACAAAAAAATTCAACAACCCCAATTCTTGTCACTTTTGGCTCCAGCGAAACCCTATTTGCAATCACCTATTGAGCCCCGTCTGGTTTTTGGAATATTTGTGATAGGATGGATATTGTTTACAGATCGTGACAGGATCTTCTAAAAGAAGTGTGAACACAACCCGATTGTACGAAACAATGACGAACACCATGGCCTCACCCAAACAAGCGCACCCCATATATTCACCTTTTGCACTGTGCGCCCCACAATACTGGGAATCATAGTGATTTGACAAGTGGATGACACTCTCCTGGCTGGCAGTCTCATCTCTGTGAGGAGGAAATGTGTCACCTACTCTGCAATACCCAACCCTATGCATCTGCTTGCCATTAGATTCCCGGTTAAGGATGCTGTAGTGGCTGAAATAACGTCCTTACAAATAAAACATGTCATTCCTCGTAAGCAGTAGCGTCAACACGTGCCAGCAGTAAACACAAGAAAACACAACTTTCCCGTGTCAGACCACAGCACAGCTCCGACGATACCGACCTGACTCACTGCAGCGCGTCCTGTCCCGTTTCTAATAAGTTTCCGAGGAGAAAAAAAAAAAAAAAAAGTGGAAAAAAAGCGACTTTCACTTCCGCCTCATCGTGTTGCCATCGTAAGGGCAGTGAGTAATGCGTGGGTTGGAACATGCGTGTGGGTGCGTTCCTGGATTGGGCCGGATAGCGCCGTTCACATGTGGTCACCATGCCCAATATCGCTGGCATTACTTTGGTTAGTACATGATACAACAGAATCTATGAAACTGTGTCTATAGGCATTATTATAGGCTTAGGATTCTAGATACGTATTGTTATAAGCAATATATCACATTAAATAATATCTAAATACTTAAGTAATCGAATATTTAAGATTATGAAAGAGGAGTCCTTCCGCAGATCACTTTTGAAATCTTTAAACCCCTTAAGGACCCAGGGTAATTTTCGCCATTTCTCTGCTCTCCATCTTCAAAAACATCCAATAACTTTTTTTTCAGTTTTCTCCGTTTACAGAGCTGTGTGAGGGCTATTTGTGTCGTAACAATTTTACTTTTCCCATGATGTATCTTTATTATTCCTGCCATGTAGCTGGAAAAGCCGGAAAACGGAAAAATTCAAAGGGGAACAAATAAAAACAGAAGGTGTGTGGTCACGTTCTTTCTGTGGGCCTCGTTTTTTTACGACTTTCACCGTGCGCTCCAATAACAACACCACTTACTTTATTCTTTGGTTCAGTACATCGCGGTGATTCCAAAATTTACTACAGGTTTTATTATGCGTTTTAATACTTTTCTTTCAAAAAAAATGAAACTGAATGTGGACATAAAAACAAAAATTTTTTTTTTGCCATCGTCTGATTTGCTATAACCCTTTTTCACATCTTTTGTGTCGTACGCGCGTGTTATGTTGTATCTGTCCTACTTTTGGGCGCTTGAGCCGACGTTTTCATGCTACCATTTTTGAGGACGTTTCACATTTTGATCACTCTTCAGTACATTTTAATGTCATGTAAAAGGTGAAAGTCCGTTTTCACATTTAGGGTGCCATTTCCCGTCCGGAGGTCACCCCGGGCCATAACGGTTTTAAAATTTTTTGATAGTCGGGGGGGGGGGGGCCGGCTGGGAGCTTTATTTGGACCACACGAGTGCAAATAACCTAATTGGTTTTCAGTGCCCCGCCGTCGACTTTGCAGCACCGACACGCGGGTGATCACCGATGGGTCTTCCTTTTTCCTGCGATAATCACAAAGCCCATCTCTATAAATTAAGAGGGTCTCAGCCCTGTGGTACGGGAGAAGAGGAGACGATAGCGCTGCAGTACTGCTAGCTTTAACCAGCAGTTTTAATCACGGCCAAAAAAATGGTGTTAGCTCTAGAAGCTGCTTACCTGAGTAGTACTTTATGTTACTTTTAGGGTGACAGGTCTCTTTTAGAACCCAACAAAGCATTTTGTTTTTGCGTCTCCGTTTTACACTTCCCATCTTTTCACAAACAAATGCTTTTTCTGTTTACAAGATGTACAATGACTTGTTACTGTAGGATAAATCATACTACTTCCTGGTGGCCACTATTTAATATATACATGTGTGTTCTTGGAAGTGGGAAAATCTTTTCAAATGTGCTAAAATTGACTGTGAAATTACATAAATTCTATTATGGGCTTTGTAGTTCCAAGTTTTCACTTGCGTCCAAATTACTTCTCTCATCTACTTCTCCCCTTTTACTTGGGGGGTCAGGACTATAAAATTTAATGAAGAAAACCTTTTTTTTTGTTTTTGCTGATGGTATTAATGGCCTACAAAAACCTTTTAATAATTCAAGATAATAAACAATTGATGTATTTCCAGTGCCCTAACCACAGTAAGAGCATCCATAGCAGCCACTATGGGGCCCAAAGGTCAGGGGCCCCATCCTGACATTCTACACTAAATAATGGAAGGATTTGTACCTTTTATAAATATTATACCCACAATTGTTTTAAACAATTTGTGGCACAACATCCGTTAACAACTCCCTCCGGGTCTGTTATTTGTTTTACCTCCGCGTTACTAGATCAGTGCGACCACAGTGCTACCCCACCAATCTGTTGATTATATATATGGGTCAGGATATTAGTAATAACTCTAATGGAAGTTTCTTTGTTGTAGTTGAGAAAACAAAATTGTTTTGACGCTAAATTATAAAGTCCCCCATTGTACTCCAGTGCTTTAACTATTTAGGGATAGAACCATGTCCAGAAGGTGTTTACAAACAATCCGGGTCATTTGCATTGTAAAAGGGCGAAAATTGGGAAGGGGTAAGGGTGTTTGGGTCCGTTGCTGCCTATGGGTTTGTCCGTTACTTTTACTTCCTTTTAATTTTAAATGGGAATTACATGTATATAATAAAGTTTGTGTCCATATCAAATTAATTTTTCAATTTTCAGGTACTTTTTTTGTTGTCCCAAACAACTAGGTTGCTCATACGTACGGGGGTGGTTGTTGATAGCCCAACACCTTTATATCATCTCCAAAAATTGTATTGGTGAAGTACAACTTTAACTGGCTGAAGCAACACACTTCTGGTCGGACTTGCATTTTAAAAATGTTGCCGCACGGGGGGTCCTGAACTGTGCACAGGAACGCCCATTTCAGCGCAGAATTTTGTGTTGCTTCAGTAACATGTAGCTGTGACAACAAATGTGGTCCTCGGAACAACTTCTAAATACATGTGCAAGCAGTTTTTTTCACATGAATGAATGTGCAAAGTCGATAGAAACTACGGTATTATTACACTTATTACATCCTTTTTTTTTTTTCACGTTTTTTTTCCCACATTTTGTAAATAATTCAACTGCAAAAAAGAACTAAAAATGAAAAAAAGAGGGAAGATCCTTAAAGGAAGAAATCTACCATCAAAATCTGATATGAAACCAGGGACACTTACTCAAGACCAGGCCACTAGGACTATGGAAATTCCGTATATATTTTTACCTACCACTGGCCTCCCTTCGATCTAAAATCAACATATCATTTATGGTAATATTAGGCGCTGGTGTTCCGAGAACCCTCATTGCTGCAATTTACAGGTTGTTTAAAAACCTGTGGTAACATTGGGAGACATATCTCCTATCTCCTCTCCTCCTCCCTCTGCCAGTTACAAATCTACTTAACCCATGACTTTGTTTAATGGTAACCTACGTTAAAAGAACCTCATCCCATCACTAATCACTCTCCTAACATCACTGAGGGGGGGGGCCCCAAGTGGGAAAGAGCCCCTTAGGCTCATGATTTGAAATGTTTGTAGTTGAAGGAAGGAGGCTGTCAACGGTGACCTGCCGCCGTTTCCGCTGGCCACTTGGCTCCCCCGGCCCCGGACCTGTGTTCAGTGGGGCCCCCCCGGCCCCCCCCCCCGCGAATCCATGTCGCGGATCGCGGTACACCCGTGCCTCTCTGCGTGCTCTGCGATGTAGCGTGCCCTTGTCCCGGACCTGCACTCACCTCTCCCCTTTCCGGTCGGCTCGGTCCCAGTCTTCCTTGTCCATGGGTCCCACTCCCATCCAAACTATGCCTGCCCGCGTCCCCCACTCTCTAGGCGGCGTCACACGCAGCGCAGCCATACTCTTTGATTTTAAAGGGACAGCGTCCCTCTGATTGGGCCGGGCTAATCTGGGTCGCCCTTATAATCCGGCACCTCCCTTCACTCTCTGCCCAGATCTTCAAGTCCACAGAGGTCATTTTTCCTCCCTGAACTATCCTAAATGGATGATTTTCTTTAATTCTTTGGATTGGAACTATCACAGAAATGCTACATTTATATAGGTTTTAGTATGTTTTAAAATATTAGAAAAATGTAAAACCTTTTCTACAAAGCAAATTTCTTGGCTTTGTCATGTTCTGAAACTAATAACTTTTTTAAACTTCGGTGTACGGAGCTGTGGGAGGTGTCATTTGTTTCGGGACAAGTTGACGTTTTTATTGCTACCATTGGTGGAGTGAACAACCGTTTCATAACTTTTTGTTACATTTCTGTGTGTTTCCATATGCAGCAATAATCTGGGCTAGGCTCGGAGAGGAGAAAACGAAGAGGAGCGCAGGGGTATATGTCGGTTTGTATTTGGTTAACAAAATGGTGTTTGTCTTTACAGTGAACTGTTATACTTATAAAGACACAGACAACATTTTGTGACCAACAAAAGTAATTCTTGTAAGAACAATAGAAAAAAATGCAAAGAAACATATTAGACGTCAAAAAATTCCCAGTGGGAATAGTGCGAAGAACAGAGGCCGCAGCCCCCAGCCTGCGAAGTTTTTGTCTAGTCAATCCCGGGGTTGTCAACATTAAAAAGACCAGTGCCGGGATGGAAATAAAGAGGAGCGCAGGTGAAGTATGTCTGCTTTGTTTTTGCTATCCTAAATGGAATGATTTTCTTTAATTCTGGGAGTGGGCAACTAATCACAGAAATGCTGCATTCGAGTCGGACCATACACTTTCCTAGAACTCCAGCGGCCGGATATGTAAATGTGCCCCACTGCGTGACACATGATGCACATTGTTTGTGTTTCTGCTACAATCAATGGGCGCAGACCAAAACTGATTAGTGGCTGACTCTGCTGCATATGGGGGACGCAAGGGAACAATCTTATATGATTGACACCTATTCTAGTCTGTTCATGATATGCACTGTTCTTCACACTTAAACTTTATGTATAGTTGGTTTGATTAACCAACATCTGGAGATGAAGGGGTAAGTATGCTAGGTTAAGCCCTGACCCATGACCTACACTAATGGCCGGACCGACCTCGTCTTCACCCTGGGGCTCCTTCCCTGCTCCCGCAATAGCGATTTAGCAGGGGAATATGCGCTTTAAGACACGCATATCGCGGGATTACTGGAGAGGACGTCATTGGCTTGACAACTGCGACGCCTGTCATATCTTGAAGAGGACGCCGGCGGAGAGAGGAGGAGGTTGCAAGGGAGCTCAGGAGTTTAAGTATTATTATTTGATGTTTTTTTGAGGGAGGGCTGACACTGGCTGAATATATTATAGGGACAGTACTGAAGGCTAACACAAGGGTGGCTACATACAAGTTTCTGTACTGCTTATATACTATTGGTGGATACTAAAAGGGTCTGGATGGTTATATACCTATGGGCTGTGCTCAATAAGGGTCTGGCTGGCTATATATAAGTTTATACAGGATGAAAAAAGACCACTGTCCATCAAGTTCAACACAGGAAAGGAAGGATTGGAATTGAGGTAGGGAGATGGGGAAATATTCAATATAACAAGTGATGGCGAACCTTAGAGACCTAGTCCCAAATGCAAACCAGACCCACTTATTTATGGCAAAGTGCCGCATAGCAGTCTAAGCATTAAATTATGAACTGTTCTTGCTCCGTGCATAACCACAGCTTTCAAGTCAGGTCCTGAGAACACAAACAATATCGTATGACAGAAGGTGGGAAAATTCAGATTGCCATTGGAGCTTCCCTTGACAACCCCATGAACAGGAAATTGGTGGCCAAGAGCAGGAATTCAAGCTCCAAGGATATCTGACCACTGTCCTCACCTTTTCTTCCTGCAATCCCAGATAGACCCAGATGCTTAACATCCTGGCTGCAGGAGTCTCCCTCAAGTCCTGTCTGAATTCTGTGCTTGGGCAACAGCCGAGTGCCCACTGAGAGGGCTCAGAGTGCCACGATCTGGCACCACATGCATAGTTCGCCACCACTGCTATTAACAAAACCATCAAGGTTATTTAGGTGTAAAAACCATCTAGACCCTTCTTGAAGCTCTCTGCTGTCCCTTCCTCTGTGATTAAACTTTGATTTCCCAGACAGAGACAGCGATAACTGCGACCCCTCCTTGCCCCCTACATTTTGTGGCTCTACTTGAACCCTCTCCAGCTCCAGGGCATCCATTAATTGTACCGGTGCCCAGACCTGGACAGGCATATCCAGGTGAGGTTTGTGAACCAATTGCCTTGTCCAGTGTAATATTACATCCCTATCACGAGAGTCCAGACCCACTTTTGTACATGACAAAGATCCTCTGGCTTAAGAGGCAGCTGATTGACATTGCATGCTGTTATTCAATTATGATCTACTAAATGCAGGTCTTTCTCAACGGGACTCTCATCCTTTGAACCTCATTTGCAAGTGCATAACCAAACATTCAGTTTGTCCAAGTCACCCTGCAGTCTATGAACATCACCTTCATAGACTATTACACTACACAGCTTGGTGTCACTGCAAAATGACACAGTGCTATTAATTCCTACCTCTGTATCATTAATACATACTTAAAAATAGTGTGGGCCAGCCAGAACCCTGGGGTACACCACTCATAACTGGTGACCATTCCGCAGTAGGAATCATTGAGGCCCAACTCTCTGGATATGATCCCTTCAGCCATTGTTCAATCCAATTGCAAATGCTTCCTGCCAAACCGTAGCCCTAATTTTAACCCATCAGGCGTCTGTGGGGCCAGTGTCAAAGGCCTTTGCAAAGTCCAAGAACACAATATCCACAGCAGCTCCTCCATCCAGGCACCTGCTCTCACCTCTTCATAGAGCAGAACAGGTTTAGCTGACAACTTCTATTCTTAGTAACCCATGCTGGCTGTCACGTATTCTACTATTTGATGTCACATACTCCAGTAATAGTCTATCTTAACCCTTCCAATTTTTTCCCACAATGGAAGTTAAGCTTACAGCCAGTAATTGCCTGGCGAAGTTCTAGAACCTTTTTTTTTTCTTTAACCAAGGCACCACATTCGCCTTGCGCCAGCTACTTGGCACGGTACCAGCCATCAGGAAATCGCTGAATATTTTAAATCTCTAAAGATTTTGCCATCTGTGACCGCTAGTCCTCCATTTAGTATTTTAGAGCCAATTTTACTCTCTTTTCTACTAATTTTACTACCGTTTTCAGATTTGTTACCTATAAGCAGAGTTTTCAGCACAAAAGTGCGGAAAAAACTCACACCTCGGCTTAATACATGAGTCAATTTTTTTAAAAAAAACTTTATACTCCCCCTCCGGCCCCGATCCTTGTTGCGGCTCCCGATCCTCGGAGCGGTTTCCTTCGCTGCTCTCTCTCTCTTCTATTCCTTCTCTAGCCGGCAGACGGTCTTGTCCATGCGACTCCCCCTCCGGCTCACTTATATGCAGCGGTGTCCGCCGCGTGATGACATCATTACGGCAACCCCCGCCGCGTCATGCCCTGAGGATCGGGAGCCCACGACGGGCATCAGGGTTGAGCATGCGCCGTAGGGTGATATTAAGTTATTTTTTTTTTTTCATGCGCATGGCATACAGGGGCTGGCTGTATACACTTCTCTTTATTGTTGTGATACTACTTGGGGGTGCTGGCTTATACTACAGCGGATCGACTGCTGGTTACTGAAAGGGGCTGGCTGGCGTACCTAAAGCAGACAGATGTATCAAAAGAATATTAGTTTTTGATGTTTTTTTTTCTTTCTCTGCTTATTTCTCTCCTTGCCAAGTTGTGCACCACCAAACTTACATATTTATTTACTGCCACTTTATTCCCGTACACTTTTCCCCTATATCCCTTAAAAATTAAGATATAGTGATTTAACTAAGGGGGGCTGGGCTGTATAACTTACACGTACAAGGGGCTGGCTGGCTGTATACTACACCCTAGGATTATACTCGAGTCATAGTTTTCTCAGTTTTTGGTGGTAAAATATGGGTCTCGGCTTAAACCTCGGGTCGGCTTATACTCTGGTATATATATTAACGCTAAGTGTTTTTTAATTATTAACAGGTGTCAGGTGATCCGTCAGATTTATAGCTGAAAAATGCTCAGTTTTATCAGAGACCTGACAGCATTTCGAGTCTGCAGGGGGAGTGTCATTTCAGGCCCCCCAATCATCAGTTCTATAGCACTTAGAACATAGTTTTGGTGTACATATTACCAGAGTGGCGATTAAAAAAGTAGGTGGGAAATAATTTTTAAAATACTGTAGCTTGCATTTCCAACTATGGTCTTTACCTCCTGTACTCATTCTGTGATCAACACATCTCATACCTGATTCAACAACAGGTAAGATTATTGCCTTTAATAGGGCACCAAAATATGACTCATCTCTGCTCATTTGCACATCACTTGTAGAGTTTTTTTTTATGGTGAGATAGAAAGAACCTAGAATGAACTTTCATACCCGGCCTGAGGGCTAGTAGTTTTGGTGAAACTGGTGACAGGTTATCATTGAGCATTTTTTGTTAAACATTTGCAAGAGTAGCTGCGGGCCTTCCATAGTGTTCAACTTTTGCAATGCAAAGGATAGACGGGATAACAAACTGATCAGACAGGGTCCAACTGGTGAGACTGACCACAATCCATATGACCGGGGGTCATAGTCGGGCAGCAGGTCGATTATGCTTTGTATGTTCGGGTAGTGATAAGTAGTATTCAGTTCAACTAACATTCCCATCACGTTCAACTGTTTAAAATGCCACTGGCAATGTCGCCACGGCTTTAACCCCTTCCCCCCCGCAGCCCTTTTTTTGTTTTTTCATTTCATTTTTTCACCATCCCCATGATCAAAAATCTGTAACTTTTATTTTTCCATGTACAGAGCTGTGTGATGTCTATTTTCTACGTAACAAATTACACTTCAAAATGGTGCTTTTATATTTCCATGCCGTGTACTGGGAACGGGAAAAAAATTCCAAAGGCAGTGAAATTGGCAAAAACCGATTGGTGCCGTATTTTTGTACTTGGATTTCACGGCTTTCACTGTGCCCCCCAATGTATGTCTACTTTATTCTTTGGGTCGGTACGATACGGGGATAACCAATTTGTATAAGGTTTTTAATTTTTCATCCATTTAAAAAACATAAAACCTCCTGTACAAAAATTTTGGGGGGATTTTGCCATTTCTGCGCGAATAACTATTTTCATACTTTGGTGTATGGAGCTGTGGGTGGTGCCGTTTTTTTTTGCGGATTTGATGACGTTTACAGTTTATAAAATTTTTAGGACTGCACACCTTTTGATCACTTCTCTATAGATTTTTTATTTTTTTTTTAAATGGCAAAAAAGTGCCATTTTTCGACTTTGGCGCGATGTTCCGTTACGGGTTAAACGCAGTGAAAAACCGTTATCTATTTTTGATAGATCGTGGCATTTTCGGTCGCCGACGCGCATACCTAATGGTTTTATCATTTTTACTGTTTATTTATATCAGTTCTAGGGAAAGGGGGTGATTTGAATTTTTAGGTTTTTTTATTATAATTTTTTTTTTTATTTTTACATTTTTCAGACTCCCTAGGGTCCTTTAACCCTAGGGTGTCTGTAATGTCCTATCATATACTGCCATACAACAGTATGGGCAGTTATGGGAGTTTGCTACCATACCTTACTTTGCTGGTATCAACAATCCTCAGAAGCAACCGATCCTCAAAAATGGCGGCGCGTGGGCCACTTGCCGGCACGATCGCAGTAAAACACTCCGCGATCGGTGCCGGCAACCGATTACTGTGTGTTACCGGTAAGTCCTTTGCTGCAGGCTTACCGGCTATGGAGAAGGGCTCGGCCCTCGAGCCCTCTCCATGGTACCCCCGGACCCGCCATGTGACGTACTATTAGTCACATTGTCGGGAAGGGGTTAATTATCCGACCCACGGCATTAAGGCAGGGGGGGGGTTGAGCCAAACCGGCCCAGAACAACAAATTTAATATGAACTCTAGCTTTTTGCTGTTTGATCACTCAAACACTTAACTTCTGATTCTCCATTCACTGGTCTATTTGAGTGTTCAAGACTTGAGTGTGAGTTCTGCAATTTCAGACACTTACCATGCTATTGTATGGAACAGCAGGACAATTGTTCAAAATCAAAAAAACATGGCTGCTGATCGAAACAAAAAACATGTGCCACACCCAGTTCACAGTTTCTAATATTTGTATTCTCTGGGACTCCTGTGAGAGTGGCCAGCGAGTCCCACCCCACCCCGGAAGCGTCTCTGTCCTGTAACCGTTTCAAATAAAGAAAAACTCCTGTTGTCCCCATATCTCCCCCACCCCCCAGTCGTTTTCACCATCACCCTCGGTGTTATACAACTCTGCCCCAAACCTCACTGGCCACTCCTCCCATGGGACCAGCTCTGCCTAAAAAAAGGAACTTATTGGTTTTTTTAAACTGTTTGTAACATAAAAAACTCACTTGGCAATTGTACACTATTCTTTATGGGGGAACCAGAAAACGGGCTCCGGATGACGGTTCCCTTTTAAGGCGCGTTTCTCACAGACATGGCGTAACTAGAATCTGATGGGCCCTCCCGTGCAAAGTCTGTTGCCGGGCCCCCGAATATAATGTATGGTTTATAGTAATAGTCTCTCTCAATGGGAAAGTGAAATCATAAGGGCCCCCTAAACAGAACACCTCGGGCCCAGGTGCGATCGCACCCTCTGCACCCCCTAAAGTTACGCCCCTGCTCCAAGTTCTGGGGGCGTATATCCGACCGTGAATTTGCAAACTGATATACATCCCTATAGACCCTATGGTGCACCTGCTTAAAGGGGTTTCTCAGAGGGTGGAAAAAATGTACGTACTCATATGAAGAAGGGGGTAGGAGGCACTACTCCCTCCACCTCTACAGTGTGCTAGGCCGGTCACGGCCTAGCACACTGTGAAAGTCCGGAACTAGAAGCCAACACAACCCATGGAACAATGGCTTTCGTGTGTGTCGTATATCTGTTTGTAAAATGAATACGATAGGACATGCTCTACCAAAATGGCAGCGAGAGTAACGGATATATTAAAAAGTATGGTCTTTTAGTGCAGCCATGTGCTGTTCCATTAAAAAAACGATGTGACGCGGGCCGATTTCCTCACTGCCGGGTGCACTGAAGAAAGATGCTGACTACATCATTTCATGACCAAGCTTCAATATCGCATCATTTTAGGAGCTCCTATAGATCAGGCTGTCCCCTACTAAGAACACCTGACTACTACGACCCCTAGTTACAATGGACCTCTGATTTCGATAATTTCTGTCCTTTAGTCCTAGGCTAACATAACAGTCATAACAGTTATCTGGTGTGTCTGCAATTAAGTTGTATTATTATCCTGGTTCTTATATTCCAATTGTCACAGAGACCAAAAAAATGTCTGGAGTTACACTAATATATATACAATTTACAAATCTATAGTTCTGACTTCCATACAAATTCAAGTTAATTACAAAACCTAAAGAACCTATCTTGACAATCCGGGACTGCCTGTATTGGGAACCTTACCTTTGTCTCAATACTTGGAAACTTTCTTGGAGTCCTGTCTGACAACAGTGGCATCACCAAGTAGTAAGTGGTAGTCACCAGGAGCAAGCATTTAGTATCTTCATTGTTTCAGACCGAATCACTGCAACAAGAATAGGAGGATGTTGACACACAATACTGAGCAGATCATTTTTGTTATTGGATTTTGGGAGGGGGCCTGCACACTGAGCTAGGCATGTCTGTGCCCTTCCAGCCCCCTACAAGACTGTGTCTGCTTCTATATGAGCAATAGAGACAGAAACACGGGCATAGATCGGATCTACAGTCAACCTCACAACTGACCCCAAGGAAAGTGGGACGACACGTTTTATACACCAAGACAACAGTGAGGAATTCTAAGATTAATTATGGCAGGTTTATTGTAAATGGTAGGTGAGAATTCAGGAAAATAACTTCAGATTTTGATATTATGACGTTATCTAGTTTGTAACCTCTTAACACACAGAATCAGTTTTTCACGTGTGTAAGAAAAAAATTGTAGTGCCTATGTTTTCTTTAGATATTTAGTTTTTTCTTAATGTCCTCTCTTGGATCAGTAAATCATAGACGGAACTTGGATGATGTGTACTGACCCAATGACTCGAGCAGCACGCCTCAGTTATGGTCATATGGAGACCCCACACTGTATGAGCGGAACCTTGCATCATATTGTGACATTCGCCAACGAAATTGAGGAAGTACCTCAGAAAATTTCACTGACTAAACATCGTACAATTTGACAATCAGTTCATGGGCAAGCGCCTGAAGGTCGTGTTCCATGCTGCCCTTGCATTGTGCTTAGAAACGCAGCTCAAACACAGCGGGGAGGAGCTTCTGCTGATTTCATATGCATTTGATCGGGTTGCAAGCCGACCAGTGTGGTTTCCTTGTAAAGAATGAAGGGTAGATCCATTGGCAGCAGTTCCTCTAATGTATAGTAGTAGTAAAGCCCTATTGGGCTAATTCTGGTGTGCCCAAAATCTTTTATAAAATTTTGATGCCCTTAAGTACATCCAAATTTAATAAAGAGGCTGCTGGGCCGTGGAGTAGCCAGAAGTGAGGCTACATGGTGCAGAGCCCTCACGCCTCGTAGCCTCTTGCGGCGCCCTACCAAGGCATCTTCAGCGTGTAGCTTATGAGGAGCTGCCACCCACAACTCGTCCATAAAGCCGGGTTCTGCGCATGCAAGACCGCTGCACGGCTCTGGCTCTGAAGCCGGGCTATTGTACATGTGCAAGCCCGATCACTAGGTAAGAAAGTTATAATTAGCATCCGAGCACAAGATATCCATCCGACGCTGCGGGGTCTGCTAATTAGGCCGCCCCGGCCCCAGCCTCACTCCACTCCACTGCTGGTTCGTTTTAATATTCCCCCTCTCGCTGATGTCACCGCTATGTCACCTCTCCCCCACTTCTCCCCCCTTGCGCTGAAATTCTATGTTCTTTCTTTTTCTAGTTGTATTATCCCCGGCATGTCAAGGACTAGTGACGACAGTGCCAGATAACAGAGGAGCGGAGGTGAGTATTTCTAGTCACGAGGCCCGGCCATTGGGCATTTGCTTCGCTTATTGTAAACACAATGCAAAATCCTTGTGAATGCACCATGTACGGTGATCGGGGTGTATGAAAAGGGCTCCCGGCTAAGGCTTTTTTTTTTTTATTAATTATACAGATGCAATCCAGCAAAATACCACCCCTAATATCTGACTGTGGGTATACACCCTTCCGAGGGCTGTTCCGAGGCTGCCGGCACCATTAAAAGTACGGCGGCACCTAGGTGCCGCCATCCTTGTTCCCAATATCGCTGCAAGTCGCTCCACCAAAGTCTCAGGGGGCAGCAACTCGGTTGCCGACGCCTCGAGTTCTTCAGAAGGACCTGAGGCTGTCCGATGTCTGCCAGTTTTGGTTACAAATGTGCCACGTGGCTCAGGTGTAATGAATACTGTGCAAAAAATATCATATACTTGCATAACAGAAAGTATTCAGACATCTGGGGTGAATGTACCCTAAAGGGTTTTAAAATAGTAATAAAAAAAGGTAATAATGAAATTATTGTCAGAAGATGGCGACATTTTTTTTTTTTCTTTTTGTACACATTTGTTTCATTGTTTGGAAAGGTATTGAACACAGTAAAACCTTTATAAGTTGGGTATCACCGTTATCGTAATACCAAACCAAGAGAATATAAACAGATGTTTTTGGAGCGGCAGTGAAATGTAAAAACTGAGCCCACAAGAAAGTACCCAAAATGCATTTTATTTTCCTTTCATTTTCCACATTCACCACGTTTGGAATTTTTCCCACTTCCCATTACAACGCCATGGTAATAATTAATAATGGTCAAAGGAGAGCCAAAGTTGTTTTACACAGAAAAAAAGCCTCACACACTAGTGATAATGGAAAAATGAAAAAGTTAAAGGAACCTTCCACTTTCAATCGTACTTATAAGCCTCCAATTCCTGCACCAGCTCAGGTTGAGCTGGTAGGGTTTCTTTAAGGACTTTGAAGGTGGAGAGCAAGAAATAGAGAAAAAAAAAAAAACCTCTGTCCTTGGGCTGGCAGTCACCGTGGCGTTTTTTGAAACAGTTTTTAAGGATTCCATTAACAACATTGCGTTTTTAACAGTTAATATAAGATAATTGGTAAAATGTTCAAAAATGCACACATTTTTTTGTTTTTTGACAGACTGCTTAAAAACGGGTCTAAACGCCACTTGTGACCACAGCCTAGGTTTACAAAAAAATTCAACAACCCAATTCTTGTTCACTCTTTGGCTTTCCAGCTGAAACCCTATTTGCATTCACCTATTGAGCCCCGTCTGGTGTTTTGATATTTGTGATAGGACTGGATATTGTGACAGATCTGTGACAGGTCTTCTAAAAGAAGTGTGAACCCAACCCAATTTACACTGAAACAAAACCATGGCCCTCACCCAAACAAGCGCCCCCATATATGTCACTCCTGCTGTGCCCCACATACTGGAATTCATAGTGAATTTGACAGTGGTGACATCTCTGGCGGCACTCATCTCTGAGGAGAATGTGTCACCTCCTTGCATACAACCCTAGCATGCTGCTGCCATTAGTCCCGGTATAAGATGCATGTGGGCTGAAATAACTCCACACTACATGTACATTCACTGAAGCAGTAGCGCAACACGCGCAGCATAAAACAACGAAAACACAACTTTCCCTGTGTCAGCCACAGCACCAGCTTCCGCGATACGGACCTGACTCACTGCACGCGTCACTGTCCGCTTCTATAAGTTTCCGAGAGAAAAAAAAAAAAAAAAAGTGGAAAAAAAGCGTATTCACTTCCGCCCTCATCGTGTTGCCATCGTAAGGGCAGTGATAAATGCGTGGGTTGGACATGCTGTGGGTGCGTTCTGGATGGGCCGGATAGCGTCGTCACATGTGTCCCATGACCAATATCGCTGTGGCATTTTTGGTTGAGTACATGATACAACACGAATCTATGAAACTGTGGTCTATAAGGCATATTATAGGCTATATGGATATTCTATATACGTATTGTTTATAACAATATATCACATGTAAATAATATCTAAATACTTAAGTAATCAGAATATTTGAATATTTAAAGAGAACCTTCTCCATCACTTTGAATCTTTAACCCCTTAAGGACCCAGGGTATTTTCGCTCATTTCTCGCTCTCCATCTTCAAAACAAAATCCATAACTTTTTTTTTCAGTTTTCCCCTCCGTTTACAGAGCTGTGTGAGGGCGATTTTGTGTCGTAACAACCTTTTACTTTCCCATGATGTTTTTTTATTATTCCCCTGCCATGTAGTGGAAAGCCGGAAAAAAAATTCAAAGGTGGAAAAATTAAAAAAAAGAGCGTGTGTGTGTCAGTTCTTTTCTGTGGGCTCACGTTTTTTACGCCTTCACACGCGCGCTCCAATAACAACACACACCTCTACTTTATTCTTTGGTTCAGTAAATCGCGGTGATTCAAAATTTGACTACAGGTTTTATTATTGCGTTTTAATACATTTTCTTTCAAATGAAACGAATGTGAGTTGATACAAAACAAAATTTTTTTTTTGCCACTCTGAGCTAATAACCTTTTTCTGACTTTGTGTGTACGCGCGCTGTGTGATGTTGTTCTGTACCCGCTACTTTTGGCGACTTGATTCGCCGACGTTTTCATTTGCTACCCACTTTTTGAGCGGCCTATCCTCCTTGTTTCACTATATCTTTTGATCACTCTTCAGTTACAATTTTATGTCATGTAAAAGGTGAAAAGTCCGCGTTTCACCATTTATGGGTGCCATGTCCCGTCTCGGAGGTCACCCGGGCCATACCCGTTTTAAAATTTTTGATAGTCGGGGGGGGGCCGTGGAGCTTTTTGGAACACGGTGCAAATACCTAATGTTTCAGTGCCGCCGCCGTCGACTATTGTCAGCACCGACCGCGGGTGATACCGATGGGTCTCCTTTTTCCTGCGATATATCAGCAAAGCCCATCTCTATATTGAAGAGGGCTCAGCCTGTTGGTACGGGAGAAGAAGGAGACTATAGCGCTGCAGTATCTGCTAGCTTTAGACTTTTCACAGTTTATCACAGGCCAAAAAATGGGGTAGCGCTAGAAGCATGCTTACCTGATAGTACTTTAGTTACTTTTAGGGTGACAGGTCCTCTTTAGAACCGCACAAACATTTTGTTTTTGCGTCTTCCGTGTTACACTTCCCATCTTTTCACAAACAATGCTTTTTTCTGTTTACAGAGATGTATCAAGTGACTTGTTACCTGTGGATAAATCATACTCTGTTCCTGTGCCACTATTTAATATATCATGTGTTTGCTCTGTGAAGTGGGAAATCATTTTCAAAGTGCTAAAATTCGACATGGAGAATCCATAAAGTTCTATTATGTCGGCTTTGTAGTTCCAGTTTTTTTCACTATGCGCATTACCTCAATCTACTTCTCCCCTTTATACTTGGGGGTCAGGACTATAATTTGAAGAAACCTTGTGTTTTTTTGTTTTCCTGCTATGGTATTAATGGCCTACAAAAACCTATTTAATATTCAGATCAAAGAATTGAATGTACTTTCCAGGCGCTAACCACAGTAAAGCATGCCCATAGCAGCCACTGATGGCGGGCGGCCCAAAGGTCAGGGGCCCCACCTGACATTCTGACACTAAAAAGTGGAGATGGGAGTTGTGGGTACCTAAGTTTATAATATTATTATACCCAAATTGTTTCAACAATTTGTGCACAACATTCCGTTAACAACTCCCCGGGTCTGTATTTGTTTACCTCTTACTAGATCAGTGGCGTTACACCAATCTGTTGCATTATAATGGGTCAGGATATTAGTAATAACTCTATGGAGTTTTCTTGTTGTGTTTGAGAAAACAATTGTTTTGTACGCTAATTATAAAGTCCCCATTGTACTCATTGCTTTAACTATTTAGGGATAACCATGTCCAGAAGTGTTGTTCTACAATCATCCGGGCATTGTGCATTGTAAATGGGAATTGGTAGCTGTTTGGTCCGTTGGTGCCGTTACTGTCTTACTCGTCTACTTCTCTTACTATCCTTGTTAATTTTTTAAATGTGGGTAATTACATGTATATAAAATAAGCCTTTGTCCATATCAAAATTATTTTTCATTCATGCTACTTTTTTGTCCAAACGAACTAGGTCTGCTCATACGTACGGGGGTGGTTGTGATAGCCCAACACTTTATACTCCCAAAAATTGTATTGGTGAAGTACAACCTTTACTGGGCTGAAGCAACACACTTTCTGGTCGGACTTGCATTTTAAAATGTTGGCGCACGGGGTCCTGAACTGTGCACAGGAACGCCCATTTCAGCGCAGAATTTTGTGTTGCTTCAGTAACATGTAGCTGTGACAACAAATGTGGTCCTCGGAACAACTTCTAAATACATGTGCAAGCAGTTTTTTTCACATGAATGAATGTGCAAAGTCGATAGAAACTACGGTATTATTACACTTATTACATCCTTTTTTTTTTTTCACGTTTTTTTTCCCACATTTTGTAAATAATTCAACTGCAAAAAAGAACTAAAAATGAAAAAAAGAGGGAAGATCCTTAAAGGAAGAAATCTACCATCAAAATCTGATATGAAACCAGGGACACTTACTCAAGACCAGGCCACTAGGACTATGGAAATTCCGTATATATTTTTACCTACCACTGGCCTCCCTTCGATCTAAAATCAACATATCATTTATGGTAATATTAGGCGCTGGTGTTCCGAGAACCCTCATTGCTGCAATTTACAGGTTGTTTAAAAACCTGTGGTAACATTGGGAGACATATCTCCTATCTCCTCTCCTCCTCCCTCTGCCAGTTACAAATCTACTTAACCCATGACTTTGTTTAATGGTAACCTACGTTAAAAGAACCTCATCCCATCACTAATCACTCTCCTAACATCACTGAGGGGGGGGGCCCCAAGTGGGAAAGAGCCCCTTAGGCTCATGATTTGAAATGTTTGTAGTTGAAGGAAGGAGGCTGTCAACGGTGACCTGCCGCCGTTTCCGCTGGCCACTTGGCTCCCCCGGCCCCGGACCTGTGTTCAGTGGGGCCCCCCCGGCCCCCCCCCCCGCGAATCCATGTCGCGGATCGCGGTACACCCGTGCCTCTCTGCGTGCTCTGCGATGTAGCGTGCCCTTGTCCCGGACCTGCACTCACCTCTCCCCTTTCCGGTCGGCTCGGTCCCAGTCTTCCTTGTCCATGGGTCCCACTCCCATCCAAACTATGCCTGCCCGCGTCCCCCACTCTCTAGGCGGCGTCACACGCAGCGCAGCCATACTCTTTGATTTTAAAGGGACAGCGTCCCTCTGATTGGGCCGGGCTAATCTGGGTCGCCCTTATAATCCGGCACCTCCCTTCACTCTCTGCCCAGATCTTCAAGTCCACAGAGGTCATTTTTCCTCCCTGAACACGCCTCTGCCGGCTAGAGAAGAAATAGAAGAAAGAAGAGGAGCCGCCAGGAAACACACCGAGGATCAGGAGCCACGATGGGCATCAGGGGTGAGCATCGCCGTAGGGTGAGTATTAAGTTTTTTTTTTTTATGCGCATGGCATACAGGGGGCTGGCTGTATACTACTTGGGGCTGGCTGTATACTACTTGGGCTGGCTGTATACTACAGGGAGCTGACTGGCTGTATACTGAAGGGGGCTGGCTGGCTGTACACTAAAGGCAGACAGATGTATCAGAAGAATATTAGTTTTTAGATGTTTTTTTTTCTTTCTGCTTATTTCTCTCCTGCCAAGTGTGCACCACCAAAGTTACATATATTTATTTTACTGCCACTTTTCCCCTACACTTTCCCCTTCCCTTAAAAATTAAGATATATGTATACTAAAGGGGGCTGGCTGGCTGTATACTACAAGGGGGCTGGCTGGCTGTATACTACACCCTAGGATTATACTCGAGTCAATAGGTTTTCTCAGTTTTTGGTGGTAAAATTATGGGTCTCGGCTTAAACTCGGGTCGGCTTATACTCTGGTATATACGCTAAGTGTTTTTTAATTATTAAAGGTGTCAGGTGATCCGTCAGATTTATGAGCTGAAAATGCTCAGTTTTTATCAGAGACCTGACAAATTTCGAGTCTGCAGGGGGAGTGTCATTTCAGGCCCCCCAATCATCAGTTCTATAGCACTTAGAAACATAGTTTTGGTGTCATATTACCAGAGTGGCAGTTAAAAAATAGGTGGGAAATAGATTTTTAACTGTAGCTTGCATTTCCAACTATGGTCTTTACCTGCCTGTATCTCTAGTTCTGTAGATCACAGCATCTCATACCTGATTCAACAAAAGATAAGATTATTGTCTTTAATAGGGCACCAAAATATGACTCATCTCTGCTCATTTGCACATCACTTTGTAGGAGATTTTTTTTTATAGGTGAGATAGAAAGAATACTAGAATGAACATTTCATACCCTGCCTGAGGGGGCTAGTAGTTTAATGGGGAAAAATCTGGTGACAGGTTATCATTGAGCATTTTTTGTTAAACATTTGCAAGAGTAGCTGCGGGCCTTCCATAGTGTTCAACTTTTGCAATGCAAAGGATAGAGGATAACAAACTGATCAGACAGGGTCCAACTGGTGAGACTGACCACAATCCATAGGACGGGGGTCATGAGTCGGGCAGCAGGTCGAGTATGCATTTGTATTTCGGGTAGTGATAAGTAGTATTCAGGTTCACTAACTTCCCATCACGTCAACTGTTAAAATGCCACTGGCATAGTCGCCAGCGGCGTTTAACCCCTTCCCGCCGCAGCCCTTTTTTGTTTTTTCATTTTCATTTTTCACTCCCCATGATCAAAAATCTGTAACTTTTTTATTTTTCCATGTACAGAGCTGTGTGATGGCTTATTTTCTACGTAACAAATTACACTTCAAAATGGTGATATTTAATATTCCATGCCGTGTACTGGGAAGCGGGAAAAAAATTCCAAATGCAGTGAAATTGGCAAAAAACGCATTTGTGCCGTATTTTTGTGGGCTTGGATTTCACGGCTTTCACTGTGTGCCCCAAATGATATGTCTACTTTATTCTTTGGGTCGGTACGATTACGGGGATACCAAATTTGTATAGGTTTTATAATGTTTTCATACATTTAAAAAACATAAAACCTCCTGTACAAAAATTTTGGGGGGGATTTTGCCATTTCTGGCGCTAATAACTATTTCATACTTTGGTGTATGGAGCTGTGGGTGGTGCCGTTTTTTGCGGAATTTGATGACGTTTACAATGTTATAATTTTTAGGACTGCACAACCTTTTGATCACTTTCTATAGAATTTTTTATTTTTTTTTTAAATGGCAAAAAAGTGCCATTTTCGACTTTGGGCGCGATTTTCCGTTACGGGGTTAAACGCAGTGAAAAACCGTTATCATATTTTGATAGATCGGGCATTTTCGGACGCGGCGATACCTAATGTGTTTATCATTTTTACTGTTTATTTATATCAGTTCTAGGGAAAGGGGGGTGATTTGAATTTTTAGGTTTTTTTATTATAATTTTTTTTTTTAATTTTTACTATTTTTCAGACTCCCTAGGGTACTTTAACCCTAGGGTGTCTGTAAGGTCCTATCATATACTGCCATACTACAGTATGGCAGTATATGGGGATTTTGCTACTCATACATTACAATGTGCTGGTAGCACATCCTCAGAAGCAACGATCCTCAGAAAGATGGCGGCGCGTGGGCACCTTTGCCGGCAGCGATCAGCAGTAAAACACCCGCGATCGGTGCCGGCACCGATTACGGGTGTTACCGGTAAGCCTTTGCTGCAGGCTTACCGGCTATGGAGAGGGCTCGGCCCTCGAGCCCTCTCCATGTACCGGGACCCGACATGTGACGTACTATTACGTCACATGTCGGGAAGGGGTTAAATTATCCGACCACGGGCATTAAGGCAGGGGGGGGGGGTTGAGCCAAACCAGGGGACCAGAACCCACAAATTTTAATATGAACTCTAGCTTTGCTGTTTGAGTCCACTCAACACTAACTTCTGATTCTCCCATTCACTGTCTATTTGAGTGTTGCAGAGACTTGAGTGTGAGTTCTGCAATTTCAGACACTACCATGCTATTGTATGGAACAGCAGGACAGATTGTTCAAAATCAGAAAAACATGGCTGCTGATCGACAAAAACAGTGCCACACCAGTTCACAGGTTCTAATTAGTATTGCTCTGGGACTCCTGTGAGAGTGGCCAGCGAGTCCCCCCCACCCCCGGGAAGAGTCTCTGTCATGTACCGATTTCAAATAAAGAAAAACTCCTGTGTCCCCCATATCTCCCCCACCCCCCAGTCGTTTTCACCCTCAGGATGTTATACAACTCTGCCCCACACCTCACTGGCCACTCCCATGGGACTCAGATCTGCATAAAAAAAGGAAACTTATTGGTTTTTTTAAACTGTTTTACCATAAAAACTCATTGGCAATGTGTACACTATTCTTTATGGGGGAACCAGAAAACGGGCTCCTGATGACAGGTTCCCTTTAAGGCGGTTTCTCACAGACAGTGGCGTAACTAGAATCTGATGGGCCCCAGTGCAAAGTCTGTGCCGGGCCCCCGAATATAATGTATGGTTTATAGTACTAGTCTTCTCATATGGGAAAGTGAAACCATAAGGGCCCCCTAAACCTCTCGGGCCCAGGTGCGATCGCAACCTCTGCACCCCCTAAAGTTACGCCCCTGCTCACAGACATTCTGGGGGCGTATATCCGACCGTGAATTTGCAACTGTATATACATCCCTATAGACCCCTATGGTGCACCTGCTTAAAGGGGTTCTCAGGAGGTGGAAAAATGTACGTACTCATATGAAGAAGGGAGGGGTAGGAGGCACTACTCCCTCCACCTCTACAGTGTGCTAGGCCGGGTCACGGCCTAGCACACTGTGAAAGTAGCGGAACTGAGAAGCCAGACACAACCCATGGAAACAATGGCTTTCGTGTGTGTCGTATATCTGTGTAAAATGAATACGACTAGGACATGCTCTACCAAAATGGCAGCGAGTACTGATATATTAAAAAGTATGGTCTTTTAGTGCAGCCATGTGCTGTCCATTAAAAAAAACGGATGTGACGCGGCCGATTCTCACAGCCGTGTGCACATGAAGAAAGATGCTGACTACATCATTTCATGACCAAGCTTCAATATCTCATCATTTTAGGAGGCTCTATAGTACAGGCGGTCCCCTACTTAAGAACACCTGACTTACAGACGACCCCTAGTTACAAATGGACCTCTGGATGTCGATAATTTACTGTACTTTAGTCCTAGGCTACAATAAACAGTCATAACAGTTATCTGGTGTGTCTGCAATTAAGTTGTATTATTAATCCTGGTTCTTATGATAATCCAATTGTCACAGAGACCAAAAAAAATGTCTGGAGTTACAATAATATATATACAATTATACAAATATATAGTTCTGACTTACATACAAATTCAAGTTAAGTACAAACCTAAAGAACCTATCTTGAACATATCCGGGGACTGCCTGTATTGGGAACCTTACCTTTGTCTCAAATGACTTGGAAGAAGCTTTCTTGGAGTCTGTCTTTGACAAAGTGGCATCAGCCAAGTAGTAAGTGGTAGTCACCAGGAGCAGAGCATTTAGTATCTTCATTGTTTCAGACCTGAATCACTGCAACAAGAATAGGAGGAGGGTGACACAGCAGATACAGAGCAGATATTTTTGTTATTGGAGTGTGGGAGGGGGGCCTGACACAATGCTGGAGGCAATGTCTGCCCATCCAGCCCTACAAGCTGTGTCTGCTTCTATATAGAGCAATAGGACAGAACACAGGGGCATAGATCTGATCTACAGTCAAGCCTCACAACATGACCCCAAGGAAAGGGGACGACAGGTTTTACACACACAAGACACTAGTGAGGAAATTCTAAGATCAATTTATGGCCTGTTATTGTAATGGAGGTGAAAATTCAGGAAAATTCATTTCAGATTTTGATATTATGACGTTATCTAGTTTGTAACCTCTTTACACACAGGGAATCAGTTTTTCACGTGTGTAAGAAAAAAATTGGTAAAGTGGCCTATGTTTTCTTTAGTTTTTCTTTATGTCCTCTTTGGATCAGTAAATCATAGACGGAACTTGGATGATGTGTACTGACCCAATGACTCGAGCAGCACGCACACAGTTATGGTCAGTATGGAGACCCCACACTGTATGGAACGGGAATCCTTGCATCATATTGTGACATTCGCCAACGGAAATTGAGGAAGTAGCTCAGAAAATTTCACTGACTAAAATCGTACAATTTGACAATCAGTTCATTGGCAAGCGGCCTAAGGTCGTGTTCCCATGCTGCACTTGCATTGTGCTTAGAAACGCAGCTCAAACACAGCGGGGAGGAGCTTCTTCTGATTTCATATGCATTTGATCGGGTGCAAGCGCCAAGTGTGTTCCTTGTAAAGAATGGAAGGTAGATCCATTGGCAGTTCCTCTAATGTATAGTAGTAAAGCCCTATTTAGGGCTAATTCTTTGGTGGCCCAAATCTTTTATAAAATTTGATGCCCTTAATATCCAAATTTAATAAAGAGGCTGCTGGGCCGTGGAGTAGCCGAAGTTGAGGCTACATGGTGCAGCTCCTCACGCCTCAGTAGCCTCTTGCGCGCGGCCTACCAATGCATCTTCAGCGTGTAGCTATGAGGAGCTGCACCCACTCGTCCATAAAGCCGGGTTCTGCGCATGCAAGACCAGCTGCACGGTCTTGGCTCTGAAGCCAGGGCTATTGTACATGTGCAGAGCCAGGATCAACTAGGTAAGAAAGTTATAATTAGCATCCGAGCACAAGATATCCGACGCTGCGGGCTGCTAATTATGCACGGCCCCGCACCTCATTCTCCACTGCTGGTGGAGGGTTAATTCCCACCTCTCGCGTGATGTCACCCCACTCTCCCCCGTGCTGCTAAATTCTATGTTTCTTTTCTAGTTTATCCCGGCATGTCAAGACTAGTGACGGACAGTGCCAGGATAAAGAGGAGCGGAGGTGAGTATTTCTAGTCAAGGCCAGCCATTGGGCATTTGCTTCGCTTTTGTAAACACAATGCAAAATCCAATTGTGAATGCACCATGTACGGTGCGGGGGGTGTATGAAAAGGGCTCCCAGGCTAAGGCTTTTTTTTATTAATTATACAGATGCATATTCCAGCAAATACCACCCCTAATATCTGACTGTGGGTATTAACCCTTCCGAGGCTGCCGGCACCATTTAAAATACGGCGGCACATAGGTGCCGCCATCTTAGTTCCAATAGTCGCTCCACCAAAAGTCATCAGGGGGCAGCAATCGGTTGCCATGACAGCCTCGAGTCTTCAGAAGACCTGAGGCTGTCCGATTTCTGCAGTTTGGTTACAATGTGCCAGTGGCTCAGTGTAATGAATACTGTGCAAAAATATCATATACTGCAATACAGAAGTATCAGACCATCTGGGGTGAATGTACCCTAAAGGGTTTTAAAAATAGTAATAAAATAAAATGTAATATATGAAAATGTAATTGTCAGAAGATGGCGACATTTTTTTTTTCTTTTTTGTACACATTTGTTTCATTTTTGGAAAGGTATTGAAACACAGTAAAACCTGTATAAGTTGGGTATCACCGTGATCGTACCAAACCAAAGAATAAAACAGATGTTATTTGGAGCGCAGTGAAAATTGTAAAAACTGAGCCCACAAGAAAGTGACCCAAAATGCATTTTATTTTCATTTTCACCACGTTTGGAATTTTGTCCCATCTTCCCAGTACACGCCATGGAATAATTAATAATGTCAAGGAGAAGTCAAATTTGTTACACAGAAAAAAAGCCTCACACAGCTGTATATGGAAAAATGAAAAAGTTAAAGGAAACCTTCCACTTTACAATCGTACTTATAAGCCTCCAATTCCTTGCACCAGCTCAGGTTGAGCTGGTAGGTTTCCTTTAAGGATTTTTGAAGGTGGAGAGCAAGAAATGAGAGAAAAAAACCTCTGTCCTTGTGCTGCAGTCACACGTGGCGTTTTGAAACAGTTTTTAAGGATTCCATTAAAAACACATGCGTTTTTAACAAGTTTTAATTAAGATAATTGGTAAAATGTGTCAAAAATGCACACATTTTTTGACAGACTGCTTAAAAACGGGTTCTAAACGCCACGTGTGACCACAGCCTAAGGGGTTACAAAAAAATTCAACAACCCAATTCTTGTCACTTTGGCTTCCAGCTGAAACCTATTTGCACCTATTGAGCCCCGTCTGGTTTGTGATATTTGTGATAGACTGGATATTGTACAGGATCTGTGACAGGTCTTCTAAAAGAAGTGTGAACACAACCCAATTTACACTGACAACCAATGGCCCTCACCCAACAGAGCGCCCCCATATATGTCACTGCCTGTGCCCCACAATTACTGGGAATTCATAGTGAATTTGACAAGTGGTGACATCTCATGGCTGCAGCTCATCTCTGAGGAGGATGTGTCACCTCCGTGCAATAACCCCTGCAGCTGCTGCCATTAGTCCCGGTATAAGGATGCATGGTAGTGGCTGGAAATAACGTCCTTACATTGTCACTGACAGCAGTAGCGGCAACACGGCAGCTAAACACAGAAAACACAACTTTCCATGTGTCAGCCACAGCACAGCTTCCGCGATACTGACCTGACTCACTGCACGCGTCACTGTCCGCTTCTAATAAAGTTTCCGAGAGAAAAAAAAAAAAAAAAAAGTGGAAAAAAAAGCGATTTCACTTCCGCCCTCATCGTGTTGCCATCGTAAGGGCAGTGAGAATGCGTGGGTTGGACATGCGTGTGGGTGCGTTCTGATTGGCCGGATAGCGCGTCACATGTGTCACATGACCAATATCGCTGTCATTATTGGTGAGTACATGAATACAACAAGAATCTATGAAACTGTGGTCTATAGAGGCAGATTATTAGGCTATATGGATATTCTATACGTATTGTTTATAAGCAATATATCACATGTAAATAATATCTAAAATACTTAAGTAATCAGAATATTTGAATATTATGAAAGAGAACCTTCTCCATCACTTTGAATTCTTTAACCCCTTAAGGACCCAGGGTATTTTCGCTCATTTCTCGCTCTCCATCTTCAAAAATCCATAACTTTTTCATTTTTCCGTTTACAGAGCTGTGTGAGGGCTTATTTTGTGCGTAACAAATTTTACTTTCCCATGATGTTATTTATTATTCCCTGCCATGTAGTGGAAAGCCGGAAAAAAATTCCAAAGGTGGAAAAATTAAAAAAAAGCGTGTGTGTGTCACGTTCTTGTGGGCTCAGTTTTTACGACTTTCACTCTGCGCTCCAAATAACACCTCTACTTTATTCTTTGGTTCAGTACGATCGCGGTGATTCAAAATTTATACAGGTTTTATTGCGTTTTAATACATTTTCAAAAATGAAACGAATGTGTACAAAAAAATTTTTTTTTGCCATCTTCTGATGCTAATAACTTTTTCATACTTTGGTGTACGGAGCTGTGTGATATGTCATACTTTGCGAAATGAGCCGACGTTTTCATTGCTACCATTTTGAGGACTGTGCAACATTTTGATCACTCTTCATTACAATTTTTATGTCATGTAAAAAGGTGTAAAAGTCGCGTTTC
>CM033647.1:137805043-137880333 GCA_019512145.1 Engystomops pustulosus | reverse complement strand
CTACTTTATTCTTTGGTTCGGTGCGATCACAGTGATACCAAATTTATACAGGTTTTATTGCGTTTTAA
Source organism: Engystomops pustulosus (assembly GCA_019512145.1). Taxonomy (NCBI): domain Eukaryota; kingdom Metazoa; phylum Chordata; class Amphibia; order Anura; family Leptodactylidae; genus Engystomops; species Engystomops pustulosus. The sequence goes on along the minus strand of CM033647.1, from coordinate 137,880,265 downwards.
TACATTTTCAAGAATTAAACGAATATGTACAAAAAAAATTTTTTTTTGCCATCTTCTGATGCTAATAACTTTTTCATACTTTGGTGTACGGAGCTGTGTGATATGTCATATTTTGTGAAATGAGCTGACGTTTTCATTGCTACCATTTTGAGGACTGTGCGACATTTTGATCACTCTTCATTACAATTTTTATGTCATGTAAAAAAGGTGTAAAAGTCGCGTTTCCGACATTTGGGCGCCATTTCCCGTCTCGGAGGTCACCGCCGGCCGTAACCGGTTTTAAATTTTGATAGATCGGGCGTTTTGGGACACGGTGATACCTAATGTGTTCAGTGCCGCCGGCGACTTTGCAAGCACCGACCGCGGGTGATACCGATGGGTCTTTCCTGCGATATACAGCAAAGCCCATCTCTATATGAAGAGGGCTCAGCCCGTGAGCCCTCTTCATACACCCTTCATAGCTCCATGGTGGATATATCCGTCACGGAGTGTGAAGGGGTTAAAGAGGACCAGTCACACTTAAAAAGGCACTAGGAGCTGCATACTAATGTACACAGCAACTAGTGCTACTCTATTATTAGCAGTTGTAAACACTGCAGCGCCATAGTCCAAGCTTACAGTGGTCCGGCGTATTCATGAGGGGGCGGTCCGAGGAGGCGATAACTGCCGCATTAAACCCGTCACTCACCGCCAGCCTATAGCGTGGGAGGGTTGGTCCGGGGGAAGAAGCAGGCTATGGCGCTGCAGTATCTGCTAGCTTTACCAGTAGGTTCCGATAAGGCTGGCAGTTTATCACAGCCAAAAATGGGGTAGCGCTAGAAGCTGCTTACTTTAGTACTTTAGTTACTTTTTAGGGTGACAGGTCCTCTTTAGAACCGCAACAAACATTTTGTTTTTGCGTCTCCGTTTTACACTTCCCATCTTTCAAATGCTTTTTTCTGTTTACAGAGATGTACAATGACTTGTTACCTGTAGGATAAATCATACTTCCTGGTGGCACTATTTAATATATCATGTGTTGTTCTTGGAAGTGGGAAAACATTTTCAAATGTGCTAAAATTGACTGGAAATTACATAAATTCTATTATGGGCTTTGTATTTACAGTTTTCACTGTGCGCTCCAAATTACTTCTCCCCTTTATACTTTGGGTCAGGACTATAATGAAGAAACCTTTTTTTTTGTTTTTGCTATGTATTAATGCCTACAAAAACATTTTAATAATTCAAGATAAAACAATTGAATGTATTTCCAGGGACGTAACCACAGTAATAGCAGCCATAGCAGCCACTATGGGGCCCAAAGTGTCAGGGGGCCCCATCCTGACATTCTACACTAAAGAATGGAGGATGTGTACCATTTTATACATATTATACTCCACATTGTTTAAAACAATTTGTGCAAAACATTCCGTGAACACTCCCCGTGGTCTGTATTTGTTACCTTACTAGATCAGTGCTACCTCTGTTGATTATAGGGGTGCAGGATATTAAGGTAATAAACTCTAATGGAAGTTTTCTTTGTTGTAGTTTGAAACATTTTTTGGACCTATTATAGTCCCCATTGTACTCAGTGCTTTACTATTTAGGGATAACCATGTCAGAATGTTGTTTACATCCGGGCATTGTGCATTGTATGTTTGTCTGTTGCTCCTATGTTGTCCGTTACTCCATTTTATTTTAAATGGGAATTACATGTATATAATAAAGTTTGTCCATATCAAATTATTTTCATTGCATGGTACTTTTTATCCAAACTAACTAGGTGCTCATATCGTACGGGGGTGGTTGTGATTAGCCCAACACATTTATCTCCAAAAATTGTATTGGTGAAGTACACCTTTAACATGGGCTGAGCAACACACTTCTGTCGGACTTTGCATGTTAAATGTGGCGCAAGGTCTGACTGTGCACAGGAACGCCCATTTCAGCGCAGAATTTTGTGTTGCGTCAGGTACAGTGTAGCTGTGACACAAATGTGTCTCGGACACTTCTTAAATACATGTGCAAGCAGTTTTCACATGAATGAATGTGCAAAGTCAGATAGAAAACTACGGTATATATTACACTTATTACATTACTTTTTTTCCCACATTTTGTAAATTCAACTGCAAAAAAGAACTAAAAATGAAAAAAAGTCCTTAAAGGAAATCTACCATCAAAATCCATGATAATAAACCAGGGACACTTACTCATAGATCCAGGCACTATGACTATGGAAATCCTTTTATATTTACTATCACTGGCCTCCTTCGATCTAAAATCAACATAATAATTATGAGTATATGAGGCTCTGGTGTTCCGAGAACCCCTCATTGCTGCAGATTGACAGGTTGTTAAACCTGTGTAACATTGGGAAGGACATATCTCCTCCTCCCTCTGCCAGTACAATCTACCATGCTTTGTTTAATGTAACAATACGTTAAAAGACATCACTGAGGGGCCCCCAGAGCCCCTTAGGCTCATGATTTGAAATGTTTTTATTTTAGAAGGAAGGAGGCTGTCACGGGTGACCCCGTGTTCCGCTGCCACTTGGCTCCCCCGCCCCGGACCTGTGTCAGGGGGGCCCCCGCGATCCATGTCGCGGATCGCGGGTACACCCGTGCTCTGCTATGTAGCGTGCCTTGTCCCCGGACCTGCAATCACCTCTCCCCGTTCCTGGTCCGGCTCTGGTCCCAGTCTTCCTTGTCCTGGGTCCCACTCCCATCCAAGACTATGCCTGCCCGCGTCCCCACTCTCTAGGGCGCACACGCAGCCATACTCTGTGATTTAAAGGGACAGCGTCCCTCTGATTGGGCCTGGCTAATCTGGGTCGCCCTTATAATCCGGCACCTCCCTTCACTCTCTGCCAGATCTTCAAGTCATTTCCCTGAAGTGAAAGCCCTCCTGTGTTTCGTAGTGTTCCAGCGTTCCCAGGATTCCTCCGTGTGTCTGTACTGCAGTGTTCCTCAGAGTTCCTGTATCCCTGTGGCGTTCCTGTATCCCTGTGGTGTATCTGCTTCCCTGTGGCGTTCCTGTATTCCTGTGGGGGTCCTGCATTCCTGTGGCGGTCCTTCATTCCTGTGGCGGTCCTGCATTCCTGTGGCGGTCCTACATTCCTGTGGTGGTCCCGTATTCAGGTGGCCATCCTGCCAAGGTCCTGCCATCCTGAGTTCTGTTCCTTTGTCCAGCTCCTGTGGTCTGTCTGTGTGGTTCCTACTCCAGTGATCCGTCCCTGTAGTTCCTGTGCCATCCTGTGGTTCCTGTTTCCTGCTTCCCTACCTTGGTTGCCATCGCGGGCCATCGCAAATGTGGAACGACCAGGTGGCACCCCGCCGTAGCAAGACCATCCCGCTTTGCGGCGGGCTCTGGCGAAGACCAGGGGCCACTTAGACTCCGGTACTGGGTTGCAGCTAGTACCACCATGGTCTAGAGCAGTGATTTTCAACAAGTGTGCCGTGGGGAAAGTTCCCCAAACTATGGTGCCCCCTGTGTTTTGTTTCCCAGCAATGCGCAGCGATAGTGCCCCCTGTGTTTTGTTTCCCGGCAATGCGCAGCGATAGTGCCCCCTGTGTTTTGTTTCCCGGCAGTGCGCAGCGATGCGCAGTCACGGCTTCTTACAATGTAGGAGACGTGTACAATAACACATGCGCAAGCTTTGAACCTCGCACGACAAAATTACATCACCGAGGCTGGCGCATCATCCTGAGAGCGGAGAGACTCGCGCATTTGCCCACCGCCAAGGTAATGCCCACCAAAAATGCTGACTATATGAGCTTTTGCCTGAGTATATGAACTGTTGGCAGAATACTCAGCATATGAGCTGGTACTTTTAGTACTCCAGCAGTATACTGCATATAACAATGAGAAATGTAAAATGAGAAATACTATAGTCATGAGGCTGTAGTACTACAAGTACCAGCTCATATGCTGAGTATATGAGCTGGCACTTGTACTCTGGCCTCATGGCCCTTGTACTTCTCATTGTACCCCTTTATTTTGCAGTATATGAGCCACATAATAATCAGCACCATATACTAAAAACAGGGAGAAACTGAGAACTGTTGAGGAAGAGCTTTGTGTGTGTCTTTCCACCATTCCCGCCAGGATATCCCTTTTGTGTTTATCGAAACAGGCCCAGATTTCACAATGAGTGAGTAAAATAAATTTAGAATCTATATTATTAACTATATGTATAATATGACTGTTTTAGTGTCATTTTGTGCTATTTTGGTTGGTGGTGTGCCCCAGGATTTTCTAAGTATAAAAAGTGTGCCGCGGCTCAAAAAAGGTTGAAAATCACTGGTCTAGAGGGTCCACAGACTCTTTCCACAGAGAATCTCTGACGTTTCGCCCAGCCGAACCGTGACAGGTCATGGTCATGAATCCTGCCAAAGCCATGGACAGTGCCAAGGATCCATATTAGCTACGGGCAGACCTTCCCAGCAGTATCACCCAGCACTCTCAAGAGATTGCTGTTTTGTGTGTTGGCAGTTATTCCGTATTTAGAGCTGTGCACCCTGAGGCTGTTTTAGTCAATATAGTGTTGGTGCTGAGGTTCTCCTTCTCCTTTGTACTTCTCCTGCTCCTGCACTGATCATTGCCACTCCTGACTGTGTGTTTCAGGGCATTGTCATGCTGGAAGACCCAATCACAGTTGAATTGTACATACAATAAAGATGATGGACTTCTCCATTCTTTGTAGGTGGGAAAACTTGCAAAATTGTTACTGTTTCAAATACTTATTTTCCCCACTGTATGAGAGTAGAAGTGCATGTGCTAAAGCAATGACCTATAGAACTTTGCAAGTAAGGAACCCATGTGCATATATCAATTTTTATTATTATTATTATTATTATTTTCCACACTTGGTATTTTTGGTGGACACGGAGTAAGATTCTTGGTGACACATAATTTATTAGGAAAGCAGCATGGAAAATGATAAGTCAGTACATTGCTATTTTCTTGCTAGCTGCAGCACATTGCTGCACAATGGTGTCCCAGAGGTTCTCTTCGGATGCAGTGAATGGACCTTCCAGCTGAGTAAGCAGAGAATCGCTCCCAAACAGTGCTGCAAACATCTCATGTCACCTTCTTATTACCTATAATTCACCATTCCATACAAGTGATATCTTCACTATCCCATAAACATGATCTCTTCAGGGCATAATTTCCGAGTGATAAATGCCATGTTTTTACAATAAATAAATCAGAGGAGCAGCAACACACCAAGATGTGAACCCCTTAGTTATAGTGACCACAGCCAGGACCTGCAGCGCCCCCCATCACCTCCGGTCTGTATAAAGATACAGCAGTGACATCCCCACCACAGCGCTCCCTGTGCAGCCTCTGCCTGCAGCCTGTGTAAGCGTTATAGTGACCACAGCCAGGACCTGCAGCGCCCCCCATCACCTCCGGTCTGTATAAAGATACAGCAGTGACATCCCCACCACAGCTCTCACTGTGCAGCCTCTGCCTATGACCTGTGTATTACACTGACCACAGCCAGGACCTTCAGCGGCTGCCTTCTGGTTGTGACGTCACCGCTGCGCCTCTGGCACATCACTGAACTGGAGCGCTAGGGAGATGTACAACTGCTTTCTTATTTTGATCCTCCTCAGCTGGGACAACCCCTTTAATAAGGCATGGTACTGTATTTTTCTGCTCAGTAGTTTAGGATTTGTGGGGCTAGGTTTAGTTGGCTTAGGGGCACACTTAGGTTCCCATTTCACACTGCGTTTGAATTACATCTCGGAACACAATTCATGCACAGTGGGGATGAGCGTCTCACAATTGCATGTGCACAATGCAAAATACGAGGTGCACGTTTCTGATCGCAAGTGTTTTAGTGTAACCAAAGATGCAATTGGTAGAAAATCCTCCCTACTGTGCTGGATTTGCGTTCTTATGCGTTTTTTCTAAATAAAGGAATGAACTTTTAACAATTCTTTTTGTCTGGAATGCTGGAGTTTCTGGAATTTACAATTTGCGTTCCTAAGCCTACATTCACGCAGAACGTATGCCCGGCATATGTCCCCGATACAGTTGTGTGAATGAGGCCTAAACATAATTAAAACACATTGGGGCACATTTACTAAGGATCCGAACACGGCATTTTCGTCAGTTTCCCAACTTTTTACCGTTTTGCCCTGAATTGCCCCGGGTTTTTGGCGCACGTGATTGGATTGTGTCGCATCGGCGGCGGCTTGCATGTGACACAAACTGGGGGGCGTGTCTGTCGGACAACCTGACTGATTCGGACAAACCGCAGAATTAAAAAAACAAATTGTGTCCCAAGATCAGTATTCACATGCATCAGGAAGAAGAAGGTGAACTCCGGCGGACCTGAGCGGGGGAAGCGACACCTGCAGGAAATCAGGTGCACGATCTTGGGGAATCGCGGCAGCTCTAAATCCTTGTTCATTCCGGATTGGCGGCGTCAACGGGACAGGTAAGTAAATGTGCCCCATTGTGTGAACACAGCCTGAAGCAGATTTTTGAAACTAGTAGTGGTTCTTTGGAGCAACTGCTCCTGGGTCCTGTCTCTTCTAGTAACATGCTGGGGTATACAGGTAGAGACATTAGCTTGATGTCACCAATAGGGGGCGTAATCTCTGAGAGTGCCTAGAACTTGAAGCTGATGGGCCCCAGTGCTAAGTCTGTTCCAAGCCCCTGACTACAGTCCCCTGACCCTCTGCATAAATACGGCCCTGTTTATAAGGTTAAACCAGTCACTATGTATAATACTACCGTATATACAGTGTAAGCAGCGCTGCTGTGAGTGGTGTATGCACTGCAGTACATCAATGTGGACACTAGGGGGCACATCACCCGCTCGGCCGAATGCAGCTATGTAAATAAGCGATCCGCTATTCATCCAATGACGTGAGCTGTCAGCACCTGTCAGAGCCCCGCCCATATATATAAGCCGAGGAGGCGGCGCTCCTTCCCTCCATCCCCGTGGCCGCGCTTCCTGTGCCCTCTCTCTCTCTCTCTTCCCCCCTCCAGGATCAGTGCGCGGTCCCGTGTACTGTGCACAGCGAGAGGTGTAGGCGGGGGCGCGCCGGGCCGGAGGAGACACATCCAGTCATTACCCGGTCACGTTACAGCTCCTCGCAGCGGCCCGGGGTGTTCCTCCGCTTCTCGTAGGCTCCGGGCGTTGCCCCCCTCCTCTCTGGGGAAGATGCCCGCTGTGTCCAAGGGAGATGGCATGCGGGGCCTGGCCGTGTTTATCTCAGACATCAGGAACTGTGAGTATTGGGGAGCGCCGGGCAGATGGGGAGAGGCATCATCTGATAGCGGGGACCGTTACTTGCCCCGGTAGGGGGCGCCCTGCGCGTGACACCCAGGGGTGGGGGGCACTTACAATGTACCAGTGAAGGCCGATCTATCATCAGGGGGATTCAGTGAAGGTCAATCTGATGGAAAAGCATCACCCCAGTCTGTGATATGGAAAAGGGATGCAATAGAGAATTTAGAATTTTTTTCGGGTGACTGTATTTAGGGGCATCCATTATAAATAAGGTCTAATTTCCTGTCTGCCATCGCTTATGTATTTGAATACATATTTGTATTATTTTTTTTCATATTTCGCAACATTGTAGATGATTTTTCATTCGGAGCCCCCCGAATCTGCTTCTCACGTCCAATTCCCGGGATTACTCCTATATTTCGGATAACACAGTGCCTGTTAGTAAAGATGTGCAGCCCATAAATCCACAGTGGATGATCCCATAGAACCATAAATCATCAATAAGTTCCTGATCGATTCTGTATTTACTCCGAGCCTCTTATGAGACGTCAAAAATCAATTCCACGTATCCATATATTAGTTACAGCTGTCTCTGGAAAGCTGGGTGACAGCGGTCTGCGGCATATCTCATAACCCGAGTCTACTGGAGGCTTGTTATAGAACAGCTGGAGCTGAACAGGTTATACATGGTGTTCTAGCTGCAGGCAGAATGTTATAGAGCAGGGGGAGCTGAAAAGAATTAACATAGTGTCCTATCTGCAGATGGCATGTTATAGAGCAGGAGGAGCTGAGCAGATTGTACATAATAATAATAATAATAATCTTTATTTATATAGCGCCATCAAATTACGTAGCGCTTTACAAATCATAATATATGTAGTGTCCCATCTGCAGGTGACGTGTTACAGCGCAGGAGGAGCTGAGTAGATTGTACATAATGTCCTATCTGCAGGTGGCATGTCATAGAGCAGGAGGAGCTGAAAAAGAATTAACATGTCCTATCTGCAGGTGTCATTTTATAGTGCAAGAGGCGCTGAAAAGAATTAACATAGTGTCCTATCTGTAGGTGGCATGTTATAGAGGCGGAGGAGCTGAGTAGATTGTACATAGTGTATTATCTGTATGCAGCATGTTATAGAGCAGTAGCTGAGCTGATTGGTATATAGCTTTTGGGGGAAGATTCTGTAAAACCTGTGGACTAAAATCTCTGTTGGCAATGGCCACTTGTCTCTGTATAAACAGGCATGTAGAGGGAAGGTTGTGAGTTATGTTTAATTGGATATTCTGATAATTTTGGAGAATTTTCTTTGCGATCATTGGCCAATATCAGGTGTTAACCCTGTCCTGCCCCTCCAGTCAGTGTCCATGACACTGCTAGAAATGGAGGAGTAAATCCCTAGGTCAGTGATGGCGAACCTTTTGGAGACAGAGTGCCCAAGCTACAACCAAAACCCACTTATATGTCGTAAAGTGCCAACATGACAATTTAAGCAGTAACTTATTGTTCCCTGCTGTATCACAGGGTTTAATCGTATTGGCGTCCTGAGTTCACCAATACAATAGAAAGATGATGGAGAAATTTGGATTGCAGCTTCCCTCCTGGGTCCCCTGAAGAGGAAGAATCAGGGGACCCAGAGCAGGAGGTCCAATAATAATCCATCTCTATCCACACCTTCTTGCTTCTCCATTAGTCCTGACAGCCAAATAGCACTGAGCATGGCATGTCCTGGTCTGTATTGGATCACAGGACAAAGCCTTTAATCCTAGCTGGCAAACACTGTGTTGGGGTGAAGGCCTGGGTGCCCACAGAAAGGGCTCCGAGTGCCACCTCTGGCACCAGTGCCATAGGTTCGCCACCACTGCCCTAGGTCATAGAGAAGAATGAAGCCACAGGGCGCAGGCTTCACGGGTCTCTCCATTCATTAGGGAGGACAGGACACTCTTAGGCCCAGTTCACATCTCAGTGGGGTCTTCAGTTATTTGCATCGGTTATTGTGAGACAGAGGTAACATATAATAGAAAGACTTGCACCTGCCCGGTTCCACCACTAATGGAGATGTGAAAAGGGTCTTGGTCGTGATTGGTGGGAGTCGCGTAATTTGGAATGTTTTAGAATGTTTTCCCTTATACACAGGACTAAGTGCAGTATTGGTACAGCCTCATTATAGGATTTAGGCACAGGTACAGGTACCTAGGACAGTGTCCACATCATGATGTCCTTCTATACTTTGATGGATTCAGCATGACATTAAGTGTTCCGCGGTCTTGCTCTGTTTTCTGAACCGTAAGGAGTCACTGGGTCAGAGTTGCACAATTATGTCCCCTACTGGCTTCATTCAACATCACAAGTCTGGCATATGATGTCCTAATAACATATGGCAGTGGTGGCGAACCTATGGCACGGGTGCCAGAGGTGGCACTCGGACCCCTCTATATGGGCACTCTTGCCATCATCCCAGGGCAGAGTTCGCCAGACAGGACTCAAGGCCTCTTGCAGTCCCAGGCAGCCCAGGACCCAAGAAGGAAGCTACAATGATGATCCAAACTTCTACTCCTTCCTTCTACTGTATTGGTGTCTTCAGGTGCCTGCCTATACAGAACAGGGTGTAATAAGTTACTACTTAAATTGTCGCATCAGCACTTTGCAGAAAATACGTGGGTTTTGGTTGTAGTTTCGGCACTTAGTGTCTAAAAGGTTTGCCATCACTGACATATGGGATATCATGTATGTCTCTGACCCTCTTGGGGTAAGTTCACACAACAGTATTTTGAGTTCATCTTTTTATGTCAAAATCAGATATAGGATCTACAGGCAGAAATGATAATGGAAAGATTTGATGATCTTCAGTCTTTTGACTTTAAAATACTGAGCAGAATACTGCTGTGTGAACTTACCATAAGAAGGTCAGAGACGTACAGTCCGATATGTTCAGGTCATTATCATAGGCTACCTTTAGCAGACTTGTGATATAATATCCAGCCAGTAGGGATTTCCTGATTCTCCAGATAACCCTGGACAGGCCCAACAGTGACGCCCATCAGGGACATAACTGTTCTTGTTGCTTTGACTAAGAGGTCAGTGATTTTGATTTGCCCTTTATACACTGGAAAAGCTTGTGGTACTTGCATCAGTTGTACTAGCAGCCTCCTGCTAACCTGAGTGAGGCTAAATGAATTTTCCAGAATTTCTTGGTGGCCAGGGAAGATTGGATGATGGGAAAGATTAGAAAATATATATACGTTCCCTGCCCCAGCCTTGCTTCATTCCTCCAGTGTCTGGCACTGACTGCTCCAGGAATTGATGCACTGTTGTGGCAGAGACTGGAAAAGCAGCACAACGCTGGAACTGGGAAAGTACTTTAAGGTTATGCAAGTCAAGTGACGTAGAAGCCACATTAAACTTCATAAATTGGAGAGACTTGGTTTATCACTCCAACAGATGACTATTTGAGTAGTATTGTGCCCTCTAGTGATTGGGCGAAGGACAACCAACTGGACTGATGGATAGCGGTGCACACAAGTGAACCTCTTTATGTATGGATCTTTGACCTCACACCAGTGCTCTTAAAGAAGACCTTTGGTCACCTCACACATTTGAAGATGAACATACCATTCTGCTACATTTTCATTTTAGCTCCCACCATTACTGAGATCTTAGTCCCGGTATCTGACCTATGTAATCCTCTATACAGTTACAGTAGGGGCAACTGGGAGGAGATGTGTGTTATGATTATCTACTTGTTTAAGCATAACACCCCCTCTGACATCTGCTCCAGCTCCTCCTCTGTGACAGTAGCGAGGATGAGAATGGTCAGATACTGGGACTGATATTTCAGCAAGTGTGGGAGCTAGAAAGAAAATTCCCCTACAGAATGGTGTGCTAATCTCCACATATGTGAGGTGGTGAAGGGTCCTGTGTTGAGCCAGGTGGCACTGGTGAATGGAATTAAGGTCTATCCTTTTCAGCGATGCTTTTCACTGGTGTCTTTGATATTAGTTAACCTTAGATCAATCCTACTGGCAGGATTGTGGTGGTATAATATATGGTAGCCGGACCCCTCTAGTCTTTAATCCAATTATACCTAAGCTATGTGCCCTATATGTGCTTCTGTGACCTGTAGCATCTCCAAACTTATCTCTCATTGAGCGCATCTAAGGGCATCACTAGTTGGCAATGGTTGCTGTCGGCATTGATGATTTTCAGGCCCAAGTGCATTCAGAGAAGCAATAATAACCTCATTCAGGCTTGTAAGTGCGAGTGTGATCTCAGTAATCCCTTAACTTTTACTTCTTGGTGCAATTTCAGTACTAATAGTACAATTGTATTGTTACAAACTGCTGCTTCTATGGCCTGAAAATCCCTGAATATATACCTATATTATAATTATTCTAAATATTGCACTCCTAATGTTACCAAATATGGTCACAAGGAAATGGGGCAAATTGGTTGTTTTTCTGGCAATTGTTTGATCTTGTGTTTTGTGGGTTTCATTTTGATTCTATACATTGTCATGCAAGTACATTGTTCCCAGTATTATCTCAAGACCAATTTACTACATTTCACAGTATTGGACCAGCCTTAGAACGTATCCCCTATGATGTATTCTAGTCAGGGGCAAAGGTCACATTAATGTTTGTGCAGGCATCATAGATACATATAATTCCTGTAAAATTGCCTTTAGTGATGCTGATAAAGGCAATTTTATGGTTTTAAAAAAAATCTCATGCATATTAGTACGCGTGAAACTTGTGAATAGCACTATTGTGGTGTCAATGCTAAGTAAGAAGCAGCATGTCCATGGAGAGTGAGCGGATTGGGAATATCTACCATATTCTTCACAGTTTGATTCAGATTTTTATCTTTTGGCTAAAAATTTGAAATCTTTTTATAACTTCAAGTGATAGATTTATGTTGAGATGGTTACAGGATGAGTAGCTGGAGATCACGTGAAAATCCCCCCCCCCCCCCCTAACATTTCTCAAGTTTTCTGAGGTTCAGAGTTCACATCTCGTGTTTTGGGTTTTTTTGCCATGGATTTTACATTTTAAAATCACTTTCCCAGTGAAATGGATGGTTGGCTACTGGGTATCATCATCCTCTTGTCGATAAAATGAGCAACATTCTCTATAAGCTGGAATATGCAACATCTGCAAAGAGTTTGGATGTTCTCTCTGTGTTTGCGTGGGTTTCCTCCGCGTCCTCCGGTTTCCTCCCAAACTCCAAAACATACTGGTAGGTTGATAAGATTGTGAGCCCCATTGGGGACAGGGACTGATTTGGCAAGCTCTGTGCAGCGCTGCGTAATGTGCGCTATATAAATAAAGGAATTATTATTATATGGGCGGACATTGCTGGTAACATAGGACCTTTTCATCACAATTTGTGTCTGTAGCCCTACCGTGGATTCTGACCCGGTTTTTGACTTGGATTTTCTGATGGAAAGTTTGTGTCATCTGGTCTGAAATATTCGAGGCACCAGATTTTGGGGGTGCACTATTCCTACAAGATTTATAGCTTGTTCCCCTACAGCAGGGAATATTACATAATCTTGGTGTAACAAGGCCTTTGTATACTACTTAATATTTTGACTCGTGAAGCATGTTGTAATCCCAGATTAGAGGAATCTAAACCTCGGCACAGACCGGAGGCCTGTCTGAGTATCAGGAAAAGTATGGCCGTAAAGAGCAAGGAGGCCGACTGGCTGGGAGGGCTCCACAGTGTTGCTTGAACTATAACATTAATTTGTGAACGTTCCAAATTGCTAAAAAAAAACCATATATTTTCTGTAAGGTAAATCCTCCAGGGGTGAATTTATATTTGCTTTATATGGTTCGCGGACATTGTCTGCACTAACGCCAGAATCCTCACAGATTTGCGCCAAAATACTGTCTAAAATGTTTTGCACCACATTTGTAAACGCTTTTAGATTTTTTTTTGGCACTTTAAGGATGTGTCCAGCATGGTCTTCGAAAATCGGAGAATGGCCTTGTGGGAAAGGGGGCTGGCCAACAGAAAATCGCCTGTGCGCCCGTAAATTGTGGCACACGGCTTAGACCAACTAAAAGGAGCTTTAAAGAAGGAACCGACTTATACTGCAGCAGAAGTTATTATCCCAGCGATAAATCTGGCGTAGGAAAAGACTAGTGTTATTTATCACTAGACTGGTGAAACCTGAGACGCGTTGTTAAATTACCCCCATTTTGGGGTCCTCAGGAATTGTTGCTAAATCGATGTTCATGTTTTCGATACATGACTGTCGTCTGGATGTGAAATACTGAACATGCGCTGAACAGATGTCACGGACCGACTACAGTTCAAGGGACTAGACTCCAAACATCATAGTGATACATAATGCAAGGAGCCCCTTTTTCCCAGCAGTGTTAACACTAATCATAACTACAGCGGGGATAAGGAACTCCTTGCATCATATGTGGCAATGATGTTTGAAGTCCCGACCTCTGACCTGTGGTCTATTTTTTTTACAGAAGGACCGTGATCAAGTGCCGCCTGCCTTATGCACACGATCGTACAGGGGCCCGTGATATGGCTGCACAATATTCGTCCATGTTACCGCCCCCATAGAAGTGGCACACGGTCATACGCTGAGCAAACAGTCACCGCACTGTGACCCAGCTGGCTGCGTAACTTTCAATGTAGTAGAGGGGAGGGGTGAGGAGCGCTCACTCCCACTCCCTTCTCCACTCACTCGTGTGAGCACAAGGCCATGCAAGGGGCCTTACATTGTACCCCCTCTAAGATCATATCGGCTCTCGTTGAAATCATGAGAGATGTGTTTAAAAAGATTGAAATAAGTTGTATAGAATCCTAAAATATCTGTAGGTCCTACCTGTCCATGCCATGTTTTGGCCAAATAATTTAGGATTTGCATCAGCTGGACAGCGCTAGCGAAGTCCCTATTCTTAAATCTTTGTCACTTGTTACTGAAACTTGGTTATTTCTATTAAAAAAATGAGTAAATTGGGACACACCTTCATCTGGTAACACCCAGCGCCACACAAAGCTGCGTACCACCCGTTTTTCAGTGGTTGGGACCCGGCTGCACTAAAAACAATACTTTTTAATGGATCCGCACCCACAGATATTATTTTAAGACTGTGTGACTGATCTGATAATATAGAGCATGTTCTAGTCATCACTCATACACCACAGCTTATGGGATCCATAAAAAAGGGGCAACAGACTGGTGCAAATCAACTTTAAAAATTGGGGGGTAATGGTGACTTAATTTTTTTTTTCTGCTGATTTTTGCCACGTTCCAGTGCAAGTATCTCAATAACACGACACGAGGGGGGGGGGGGACCTCGCAGGTCAGGAAAGGTGAACCGTAGGGTATAAGCATAATATGATAGGTCGTTATCGTACGTCAGTCACCGGATACAAGGAAGAGGGCGCTTGGACTACAGCAATACTGTATATACTTGCCATATTATACCCTCATCCCATACTCTGAGCATGTAATATTACAGCCCGCTTCTTGTTCTGCCGCTGACATTAACCAGATGCCATGAACAATTATGGCATATTTGCATAATTCCCCATAAAAAATAATTTGGATTACTCATGTGACTACAGGCAACGGAGGAAAACAAGGTACATGGAATAATTGTAGTCACTTAGAGGAACACTTATAATATTCATTTACTTGGGTGAGGGGGTTTACCTGCTGCAGGTGCCAGGACGGCTGTGCCCTGTGGATGCCCGGCTGATGGCAGATAGTGAGGTACAACATGTCCTACTTTATAGCCAGCCGCAGTCACCAGAGACGCTGTCGTTGTCAGAGGGCGGCGTGTGCATGGCAGCATCGCCCGTTCACCCTTTCCTGAACGTTTAGGAGTTGTTGTTTTTTACTTTTTTTTTTTTTCCCTCAAAATAGTCACAGTAATAGCGGTTATGGGTTTAGGAAAATTAGATGAGCGTCTGCTAGAACATCTTTTGCTAAGCCCCCTGGGTTTGGTCTACTTTGTTTTGTCACAAGTCTTTACTATGGCAAAAAGAAATGGCTGAGTGACTCTGCAGAATAGGATAAGGGACGACCCTCGGGCTTTGGGGTAATAAAAAAGAAAGCAGAAGGATGTTTCCTCTATTTTGGTGACTATTGGTGTCGCTGCCGTTGTATGACCAGCATTCATCTTCTACAGACCGTGGAATAGAAGCTGAAGCGTTGTGTGTCCCCGGCACATCAGGACGTCAGGACATCGCTGCTCCGGAGCAGAAAATACAATTACACTCCACTGCCTTGTAGCTATGGGAGATGTCAGTACAAGGCGGCCATGCTTCTCCACAGCCTGACCCTCAGCTCATACTTGTACATGATGGAAACAGAATTTAGGGCCAGTTTACACTTCTCTTAGGTCTTCAATGATTTCCTTATTTTTAGCCAAAATCGGGAGTGGTCAAAATAGTCTTTCCAGCAACTACACAGAGTTAATGGGTAAAGGGATAATGGAAAGACTTGCACTTGTTTTTTTCTGTTCCAACACTCCAGGTTTTTGCTCATAACTGAAGACTAGAGATGAGCGGACCTGTTGATAAGGTTCAGCTGCCGGACATATTGCCTTGGCTATGATTGGCCAGGGGGACTTTACGGAATGTGCTTGGGTCAGGCGAACGAACCATTGGGTCACACGCTCATCTCTACTGAAGACCTAACAAACGGGTGAATCGGGGCTCATTCTGTTCTATGTAGATATGGTGTGCAATAAAATACAGTCTATTGTTCTCTGTTGTCTGCCATGTCAAACCCAGAAAACTCTGAACTGCAATGAGATTATTGCCAGGAAGCCCTTAATAGTGTCACCCCCGGTGGCCACATTGTCCTGGCCCCTGGTGGCCAAAGTGTCCTCGTTCCAGCACCACCTGCAGGACAACGGCAATAAAATTACCTTGATACAGCCATCTATACCCTTTAGTTAGCGCACCTTTAAATCCTTTGAGTACATTACAGATTGCAGTAATGGTCGTCCACTCGTACAATTTCCCAAATAGTAGATCTTGAAGTGGGTAAAATTTGCTGATCCTCCATTAGTTGTATTTGTTGAATTTTACTCTATTGGTCACCCTCCCTTTCCTTTTTTATGTGACAGGGGACAACATAAGGGTGTACAGAAGAAGAGGCTTTGGGCTATAAAGTCCTAGGGGAACACTCAGTTTGTGCTCAGTGTAGCTGTCTGATTCATGTACATCAGAATTAGAGAGCACATCGCCAGCGTTTTTTATGTTGCACTCCCCCTTATAGAAGTTTTACACATTACAAAACTTTTTAAACATTTTAACATGTGAAAACGGGTATAACTTGAAAATAAGATGGCCTTTTGCTTAAAGGGGGCCTATCACCAGTTTTTACCCCCAATAAACTACAAGCCCTCTCACATAGCGTATAAAATGTCCTTTCTAGAATTCCCTCTTTCATGTAAAAATGTAACCCTAAATAAAAAGAAAAATCTCCACCAAAGTCAGCGAAAATTGAGCAGAGAAGAGTCATATTTTAGCCGAGATGAATCGAGTGGAGAGGCTGCGGGTGGAGGGTCACTTCAGACAACTTAATCAGCTCCATAGTACCTACTAACATGCTTTTGGTGTTATATTAAAGATAGGAACCTCATCTTTCAGTTTGCATCAGCTATTGGTTCTGTGAGCTACAGAACATGAGATACAGGCAGTAATAGACCTAGTTGGATACAAGAGGTGTAATTAATACTATTGTTGCTGCAATGTCGCTTGACACTAGTCGTCCTAGGCATAGATATGACAAATACATGGTTAGTGTCACAATATACGGTTACACATTACTGTTTGCTTAGTTGATGGTACATACACATCCTCTGGGTCCCTGCACATCCATCCCATACCCTGTGGTATTTCTTCTAGTAATGATCTTTTGTTTGGGTTGTGGTCTGTCACCATTGGGACACTAGATGAGTGAGCGTTGGGTTACTCCTGTATCATCCAGTGGACATGCTCCTCTTCCTCACTTATGTTTTATGGCTTGTGGGTATAGTTTAGGTTTTGCATGGTCATGGGTATCGCCCGGTCTCTGTTCTGTGTTGGCGGACACTCCCTGTCAGTCCTATACAGGTTTCTGTCTGTTTCTTTGGATTTCTTCCATGTGACGGTTAACATGTTTTATCTGCAGGAGCTTTCATGTTATCTCACATATACACCCCGGGTGACGGTGATGTCTATGCAGCTGGCGTCACTACTACCAGTTTTCATATACACATCTGGTGAACCGACTATAAAAGGGAGAGAAAAACTTTTGTAATATTTTTGTTTTTTTTTGCTCTGCAACGCTAGCTGCAGGACCCTTACACTTCATGGATATGTGCCGGACATTTTATAAATATTTTTCAGGACGATGATGGTCCCTCACACACAGCAAGGAATATCTCTGCCCAGTGGCCAGATATGCTGATGACTTAGGGATGACAAAGCTATACCAAATTATGCAAATGAGCCAGTGCCCCTCCATGCTGTAACTTTACAGGCTATTACACTGTATCATCCTGCCCCCCTACTCCTTCTCAGAACTTCCCTCCTTTGCCTGGTGTCCTCTCACAATGGAGAGGGGTGAGGAGTGCTCACTCCCCTCCCATCTCCACCCAGTCCGTGTGAATGAGGCCTAAGGCTCACTGCAGTATGTAATCTGGTTACCGTATTCTTCGGACTATAAGGCGCACAAAAAATCCTTTGATTTTCTCAGAAATCAAAGGTGCGCCTTATAGTCCAGTGCGCCTTATATATGAACCCTACTTGCAGACAACAGCTGCCTTGAACTGTGCACAGGTCTGCCACCTGCTGGTCATTCATCCTTATAATCAGGTGCGCCCTATACTCCGGTGCGCCTTGTATATGAAACTAGATGTTTTAGCAGGTATTTATTGATGGTGTGGCTTATAATCCAAAACATACGGCATTAGAGATGAGTGGGCATGTAGTTCCAATTCAGGATCGGTCGCACCATAGCCATAGGAATAGCAATGCCAAACCCCAATTGAAACTATTGGGCGGCTTATCTCTAATGTTCAAGTTAAGCAAGATTTATTGTATGTCTAGGTTCCTTCACTAGTTTTGTCATATTTGTGGTTTGCTCTCCTGACATCTCATACTCTGAAGCTCCTTTCCATAGACTTCTGCATCATATAGTTCCTCTTATACCTCCTGGAAGGTATAAATGATACCAAAATGTTAATGTATGTATCCATTTTCAGAAGTAAAAGGGAACACTGCATTTCACAGTTGTAACAAAAGATGCTCCATGATGTCTAGGGGTATATGGGACTATACTAATAGGGACGTTACAGGAAAGGCAATGGGTAGTTCCAGATTTTACCCCCTTAAACTACCAGCCCCCTCAGGTCAGCCCCTCCGAAAGGACATTTCATTTTCTACCTATCATAAATCACCAGAGAAATGTGAAAATAAGCAAAAAAGATTCATAATATGCCTGAGATGAGTGAAGTTTAGAGGCTGCAGGGGGAGTGTCACTTCAGGTGTCCCTGTGTTCTTTTCTTTTGTACCTAGAAACATAATGGCGCCATATTCAAGAATAGAATATCATCTTTCAGATCACATCATCTGTGAGCTACAGGACCAGGCAGTCAAAGGCATCCTTGGAAATTTAAACTGCAGGATAAATTCCGATTCCTGTCTTTTTTTTTTTTTTTAATGTCTCGATCTCAGATTCAGTAGTCATGTTGGAGAACCACAACCCTGAAAAATGTGATCTGTAAAGCAAGATTCTTACCTTTAATATGGAACCAGCATTTATCTAGGTACTAAAGAAACTAGGCATCTGAATCGAGTCCCCCCCCCCCTCTAAACTTGACTCATCTCATGCAAAATATGACTCTTCCCCGGTCATTTTCACATGACTTTGGAGATTTTTTTTTATAAATAAGCAGCCAAGGTTTCACATGATTTTAGAAAGGACATTATATACACTATCCTGATACTGTGAAGTCTGGTGTTGGGATCCCTTTAAGGCAGTTTAAAAAAAAACTGCCCCTGGTTCATCTACTCTGGATTTTGATGGTACTTGCTCATAGATCCAGGCAACGTGACTGTGGTAATCTTTTTATATTTTATATCCATTGCCTCCTTCCTTCTAAAATCAGCTTTTAAAATTATGCATGAGAGCTTGAAGGGCCCTGGGGGGCATTACCACAGCACATTAGTGTTACAGATTCACAGGATGTTACAATGAGCAGAACATGTCTCACTCTACCCCTGCTCTCTCCTTCTTTCTTTTTAATCTAGCAACAGTTTAAAGTATAGGGGGAAGGGAGACTATCGTGACCAGCAAGCACTTCCTAGTTGCACAGCGTTCACAAACCTGTTTCTTCTCATTTCAGGTAAAAGCAAAGAAGCGGAAATCAAGAGGATAAACAAGGAACTCGCCAACATCCGCTCTAAATTTAAGGGTATGTACAGAGGATGTGTAGTTGTGTAACTCATCATCCACCTACGGTAAACGGGTGGGAGCGCAGCAGCGATGATGGATTTGCCTTCTCCCCTTGTGCTGGTCCTGATGTTGGCGCGGACTATATTCTAGTCCATTACTGCGCTCATAGACTGTGCAGCACAGTCAGTATATGAGAGGCGTTCTGCAGCATGAAAGCAGATTCTCCCCTCTCATCTGGTGCCTTATGATAAACTGCTCCGGCTGCACTCCGGGAAATAGAGGAGTTAATCTGATTCCAGAATAGAAGCATCCGAGAATGTCGTGACAAGAGAATCCAGTGCCATAGCAACGCGGAGGATGAGCAGTCAGACGCAGCGCAGCCGCTGTCAGAACAATCTCATGTTCTCAGTAATACACCGAGCAGCCATAACCTATTAATATCAGACGCCATCAGATTAGTTAGTGCCAAGCAGATACAGCACCCGGGTGCCCTATTGATTCAGCAGGTAGAAGTATAGATCTCGCAGCTTGTTATCCATGTAAGACACAGGCCGCAGTACAGTCAGCGGGACTGTACACATGTACCAGAGAGGAGTTTGTCATATAGCAATACATAAAGAGCCAATTAAAGGGGTTATGCCATAAATTGAAGACCCCTTGAAGACACACACAGTACTGCACAGCATTGTTAAAGGGAATCTGTCACCAAATTTACCCCATTAACCTACTAGTGCTATTAGGTTGACTATGAAATGTCTTTTCTATAAGTGCTTCTTTTATGTGAAATCTCCCTTGTTTACCTATAAAAAAAGATCCCCCCCCCCCAAAAAAAAATAACCTGTGAAAATAAGAGAAGAGTCAACATGTGAGGCTGAAGGTGCCATGCCACTTCATATGGGCCTAAAGTCAGTTCTGTGTTATGGACAATCATGCTTGTGGTGTCATTATAAAAGTAAGGAGCTCATTTATTGAATTGCTTCAGACTTAGACATAGGTTGAAATCCAAGCAGCAGATAAAGATCCAGTTATGCCTATTTCTTATTTAACTGCCTCTGGATCTGTAAGTCCAAAGAACCCACAAGCCTCATGTGATCCAAAAGAAAGTTTCTTATCCTTTATACAACACCAAAACCATGTTTTTAGCTACTATAGAACTACAGGTAGGGGCATCTGAACATTAGTCACTAACGTGAACAGATGTTTGTCCCTATCCGCAGTAAGAGAGATGGTGAACCCCGGGTGTAGTAGTGCACAGGTGCAACCTATTCCTCATTCAGTTGTTTTGGTTCCATTCCTTAGGGGTGCGGTCACACGTAGCGTTTAACGCATGTGTTTAAAAACGCATTGCAACAGCTGTAGAGAGATTTGCCTAATTAAACGGCTGTTAACTCTTGCATTTACAAAACGCAACCGTTAACGCATGCAATGTTGACTTGCATGTTAACAGAAATGTTAACATTTGCATTTTGTAAACACACGTGTTAACATCAGTTTAATTAGGCAAATCTCTCTACAGCTGTTGCAATGTGTTTTTGAACGCATGCGTGAAACGTGACGTGAGACCGCACCCTAGATCTTTTGTAGTTTATCAGCTATTTATCCCCTATGTGTTACCAGAAAACCTATCTATACTGGCGGCTATACACAGTGTGTACACGGACGTAGAGTTTTATACATCGGAGCTGGAGCAAAACTACACTATACATTTACCAAAAAAATGTTTCTGTTGACTCACGGTTTTCCTATATGTGGAAAGATGTGAGCGCAGGAATTGTATGAGGATCTACTATGTAAAATCTCCCTTGTTTACCTATAAAAAAAAAAAAAATTCTCCCCCCAAAAACATGTGAAAATGAGGAGAGAAGAGTCATATTTGAGAAGAGTCAAGTTGTGAGGCTGCAGATGCCGTGCCTCTTCACACGGGCCTAGCTTCAGTTCTGTGGTATGGAGAATCATGCTCATGGTGTCATTTTAAAGATAAGGAGCTCATTTTTTGAATTGCTTCAGACTTGGACATGGAAATGCAAGCAGCAGATAAAGATCCAGTTATGTCTATTTCTTGCCTATTTCTTATTTAACGGCCTCTGGATCTGTAAGTCCAAAGAACCCTCAAGCAGGCCCGGTGCCAGCACCCGGGCAAGTGCCGGGGTACTGGAGGGGCCCACTCGGGCCACCGGATCAGTTGTACCAGTGTCGCTATAAGACACTGGTACAATTGATCACCATCCGGATTGATCGCTTTTCTGCCTCTATGCTGCACTGGTCGGGTGCGCAGCATAGAGGCAGAATCTAAAACTCACCTGTCCTGGTTCCCACGATGCGGCGCTCCGCAGGGTATGCAACGGCTTCAGAGCCGTCGCACATGATGACGTCATCGGATCGTGTGTGCCGGCGCGTATGGGAGGCCCAGGCCGAAGACAGCTGCATGCGCTGCTCCGGGGGAACCAGGGAAGGTGAATTCTTTTTTCTTTCCCGGAGGGGGGGGGTCAGTGTGTCCGCAGGGGGAGGGGGGATAGTGTGGCCACTGGAGGGCGGCCCACAGAGGGGCCCACTAAGGCTCTGTCGCCCAGGGGCCCACTAAAACCTGCAGCCGGCCCTGCCCACAAGCCTCATGTGATCCAAAAGAAAGTTTCTTATCCTTTATACAACACCAAAACCATGTTTGTAGCTACTATAGAACTACAGGTAGGGGCATCTGAACATTAGTCACTAACGTGAACAGATGTTTGTCCCTATCCGCAGTAAGAGAGATGGTGAACCCTGTGTGTAGTAGTGCACAGGTGCAACCATGCATTTACAAAACGCAACCGTTAACACATGCAATGTTAACTTGTGTTAACGGAAGCCTTAACATTAGCATTTTGTAAATACAAGTGTTAACATCTGTTTAATTAGGTAAATCTCTATACAGCTGTTGCAATGGGTTTTTAAACGCATGCGTGAAACGTGACGTGTGACCGCACCCCTAGATCTTTTGTAGTTTATCCCCTATGTGTTACCAGAAAACCTATTTATGCTGGCGGCTATACACAACTCCAGACTCCTATCCTATACTAGTGTGTACACGGACGTAGAGTTTTATACATCGGAGCTGGAGCAAAACTACACTATACGTTTACCAAAAAATGTTTCTGTTGACTCATGGTTTTCCTATATGTGGAAAGATGTGAGCGCAGGAATTGTATGAGGAGGCGTCACAGGACATCCCTGTAAAAAGCTGAGGTTGTACAAACCAGAGCCACCCGCAGGGAAGTCCTTCCAAAAATCAAAAACAGGAAACACTACCAGATAACCAAGGTTTCCTTTCTGGAGAAATTGCATAGCAAAGTGAAATGTTGTCAGCCTCAGCACAATGGGACGGATTTTACTAACACTGTGTAACATTTACACCACGTGAACAATGAACAGGGAGAAGATGTGTCACACAACATTTACACCACGTGAACAATGAACAGGGAGAAGATGTGTCACACTTATCCTCGTGATCTTATGTTCATTTTTTTTTTCCATCTGTAAGTAAAACCAATTTTTTTTTTCCATCTGTAAGTAAAACCATGGCAGGTAATTTCAGTGTTTTTCAGACTGACACCTTATTAGGAACATTGATTAGAATAATAATAATATTATTATACTAATACAATCAGTCCCCGGGTTAGACAAAATAATAATATTATTATACTAATACAATCAGTCCCCGGGTTAGACAAGATAGGTTCCATATGTTTGTTCTTTACGTTGAATTTGTATGCAAGTTCAAACTGTATATTTTATAATTTTAGATCCAGACAATTTTTTTTTGTGACAACATTTTTTTTGCTGTAATTGGACCATGGATGATAAATAAAACTTCATAAGCCACACCTTACAGCTGATCATTGCAGCCTGGGAGTAAAGTAAAGCATCCAGATAGGTTCACCAGACGTCACAGTGGTCCGGGAGGTCCGTCTGTAACTAGTAGTCGTCTGTAAGTCAGGTGTCCTTAAAGGAAACCTACCACCATGGATGTACCTATTAAGGTAGATCCAGTGGCAGGTTCCTCTCATGTAGAGTTGTATAGCCCTTTTTAGGGTTAATTCTTTGGTGGCCCATAACTTTTGCAAATTTTAATTCACGCAATATTCAAATTTTCCCCCAGGCTACTGGGGCGTGGCGTAACTGGAGCTGAGGCTACATGGCGCTGCTAATCCACGCCCCAGTAGCCTCTTGTGTTCCGCCTACCCTGACATCTTTACTGTGCAGCTCCTGGTAGCTGTACGCACTGTCCTGAGAAGCTGGTTTCTGCGCATGAGCAGTAGCTCCGGCTCCAGAGTCGAGGCCGCGCAGCCAGCGGCCTGTGTTCTGTGCATGCGCAGAACCCGGCTTTGCAGACGAGTGCGCGCAGCTCCTTGTAGCTGAAGATGCATTGGTAGGCAGAACGCAAGAGGCTACTTTGGCAAAGAGTAGCAGCGCCGTGTAGCCTCAGCTCCGTCTACTCTGAGCCCCAGTACTAAAATTTACAAAAGTTATGGGCCACCAAAGAATTAGCCCTAAAAAGGGCTATACAACTCTACATGAGAGGAACCTACCACCGGATCTACCTTAATAGGTAGATCTGTGGTGGTAGGTTTCCTTTAAGTATGGGACCACCTGTAATCTTTATATAGGACCATCATATTCCTTAGCGCTTGGGGGGGGGGGACGCTTGAATACATATGTGTATTGGGGTTTTGTAATGGTTTGCACTGTTGCAGTTGCTGGATTAGAAGGATGAGAAGAAGGATCAGCAAGCACATAAACCACCATCAGCCGGGCTGAGCATGCATGTGTATGGTGGGCGGTGGATGCATGGGTTTGGTTCAGAGGAAATAGGGTTGCAGAATTTATTGAGGAGCCTTTCTTCATTGTGAGTCATAGAGCCCTCTTTATTATTGTAGAGCGCTTGTGAGGGTGGAGGGGAGACGAGGTAAGTGGCACCCAGGGATACAGTCCACCGAATGTCTGCACTCATGATCAGGGAAGGAAAGCCTTTGCGGCACGTACAGTTGGTACATGTGAGAATTGTTACCTGTGTAATAACCCTCCATCCGGACCACTGACTAGTCCGATGTAGTAGCCATGTATGCACAATGGGTTTGATGAGCTCTGCTGCTAAAGATGCCATACGGGCTCCTGGTAAGGCTTCTGTGCCTCTGGGTATCACTTATTTGTCCACCTCTCTTACATATATACCATTTATTGACACAGCAAAATAAAATAAGTGAACCCTCTGGATTTCCTCTGATTCTTAGTGACAAATGGAGCGTCTACAACTGTGACAAAGTAAGTACATTTAATAACACACAACGTTGTACTGTCAGGGCTTTTATTGAGTGTGCTGAGTAACCATCCACAGTGTAGAAGGGGGGAAAAAAAGAGTAAACCCTTAAAGGGATCCTGTCGGCAATGTTTGTAAAGGTACTATGCAAGTAAAGGCACCATGAAATACACTGAATCCAGGGCTATTACTTGTATAACTACATGACACTCCGGCCCCTGATGTGTCCCTGCTGAGAAAGTTCGTCAGGTCCGATTTGTACATGGCTGCTTTCATGCAATGTATTTTTAGATGTGTTTTCTTGCGTCTTGAAGCATATCCAAAAATGCTTGCTCGATTATATTCGCAGTGCGTTTCAAAACGCTATTGAAATGCATTTAAAACAGATTGTGTGAACATGACCTACATATCATTGCTGAGGCCTGGGATTTTCTCTTACGGTTTAGCCACAATCAAAATCGCAAAATCATGCTGTGACATGACCCAAGGTGGGTGTCAGAAATTGAGGTCCATGGCATCTTGGGGTTGGCATATGGATGGCCATGTGCCCTTTCTGCCCAAGACCCACTCAAAAAAACAGGTGGGGAGAGTCGCATGGTTTTTAAATGCCTGGGGTACAATCCATGATACCTCGATCACAGTGCAGTGTAGTGCTCTGGTATGTTTACTCTCAATTATTGACAATCAATGCAGAATTCTGGGTAAATCCAAAGGATTCACTTACTTTTGCTTGCAGCTGTAGCCCTATACCATTATACAGGAGGCCCCCTACTTAAGGACACCTGACTTACAGACGACCCCCAGTTGAAGACGGACCCCTCTCCCCACTGTGACCTCTGGTGATGCTCTCTGGATGCTATTACTATAGTCCCAGGCTGCAATGATCAGTCTGTAATAAAGCTTTATTGATACTTTGTCCCATTACAACAAAAAATGTTGAAACTGCAGTTGTAAAATATACAGTTCTGACTTGCATACAAATTCAACTTGAGTACAAACCTATGGAACCTATCCTGTATGTAACCCCGGGAACTGCCTATACTTCCTATACTTACCTGGTAGCTGTAGTATATTTAGCCGGGTAATTTTCATCTATTCCCTGTACTTTACACTCTCGTAAATATTCCCTCATCGTCCCCAGTTAAAGTTGAAGTAGGACGGACATGACGTGTGAGATAAGTCCAGGGAGCAGCACACGAGCCTCTCATAACCTTTGGAGCCATGTGTAGATCTACATAGTGGTGTATGGGCCTATTAGGAAATCCTCATTCACTTGGTGGTATAGGAAGTGTACATTGTCATAAAGGTGACTGGTTTATAGCGAGAATATATTTCATAGCTGAGCATGAACTATACATTTTGCGCATGTTTTTTTCTCTTCTGGAGGGTCAGACCAGGTTTGGTGCCTGAGGTATTGGGGAATGTTCACATTCCATATTTGAAATCTGTTGTGTATGTACAGAAGGAGAAACCTGTGGATAATTCTACCTAAAAAAAAGAATCTTTATTCATATAGCGCCATCATATTCCACAGCACTTTACAGATCATATGGGACATTTAAAAACAAAGTAAGACCACATGCCTCATGAGAGTAGAGCCGATCATTCCAATTCTGCCCCCCATCGGATCCATGATATTGATGATCTATCCTCAGCTCAGTGGGGGTCTGTACCACACAGGCTCTCCAAAGGAGATGTACAGTCTCCAATCACAGTTACTAATAATATTTCTGTGTTTCTGTCACACAGTTATAAATAAGAAGCTCTGTTCTCAGCCTCCCTGACTGTGTACTTATGGTTTGGAGAGGATAATAGCACTACATTCCCAGCTAGCAGAGATTGATTTGACATCTACATTGTATGTGATGCTGTGCTGTGGAGGAGAAAGCAGGAGGGGATCTTAAAGTGAAGATTAAGGGCAGGTCTTAGAAATACATATTTTAAAAAAATGTATATATTGTACCTCTATGTAGGGATGCAGGGATGGAAAACATCTACTGGGGGTCTGTTATTCACAGAATCTAAACAAACATTGAAATTCGTTGTAATTGCAGCCAAAACTTTTTTTTTTTTTGCTTTTTTTTTCAATTTAAAATTTAATATTTAAAATCTCCATACAAAAAAACACTGCTACAGACACCGATCTGATCTTGGTAGCGTTACCAGCCTAACACCTTTATGTCAGCCACATGACATTGACAGATCCCTACCTACAGGTAGGAAACTCCGAATTACCATAATTTGAGTGATTCTAAAAATTATGAGAAAATTCTACAAAAAGTGTACAGTAGAACTTTTTATTAGGAGAATAACAAATGCATCTTGTGTCTTTGCATCTCGTGCATATTTCATAGTAGTAGGAACTATGTACTAGTCTCAGGCTCCTCCACCACATTTCTAGTAATAGTCAGCACTTTTCCCTATTCCTCGGCCGGGCTGACCTCTCCCCGCTGCTTGGAATGTGACTGCACTGTCAGTGGGCCAGCGTTCAGCCATTACTTCCTATTTATTCACACGCTGCCTGTTATGTGGGAACGCTTTGCTCTGCTTAATAATTAATAGTACTTAAATAGGTTGTCCTGGAAGGTATCCAAAAAATTAGTTGCCCCTCCCCCACTTGGTCACCTATAGCCATGTGTAATGATGTGACTTGCTCACCTTAATTCAGCAGATGTCTTGTATTTTTCCATTCATCCTGGTTTTCCTGGCTGAGCCATAAGAAACATTCAGCACATAAAATGCATAAAAACTAGGATCCCAGCAAACGGAAAACTGAACACTAAATAAAGAGCTATAATGTTACACAGGAGCTCGGTCATGTTCTACAGTCCTCTATCTGATTGTAAGATAACTGGCTGGAGCCTTCTTGAAGTTCTTTGTCTGTAGGAAGACAACTCTCATCATGTGCTTGCTGCAATGTCCGGCCTGAACGTAAATAAACCAGAACTGAACTCGACATGTCCATTCAGTTCCAATTTATTATTACTGCTATTAGTAGGTCGGAAATTAGTAGCCTGCGGGTTGCAGGCTTCAAACGCTGTTGTCTGTAATGGGCCTTAAAGTGAACCTGTCACCTGGAATGTGATTTTTAGCTGGTGACCGGTTCCAATAGCCTATTTTATTTCACTACTTTATAAAACTTTATTTCACTTTACCTGTGAAGCCCCAGGAGGTGGGAGGGGGACTGTGTGCCTCTGTCCCAGTCACCATTCTTCATCTCCTCTTTACTCATCCAGCACCCTGACATTTGCATCAATCGGGCAGGGGACCTGGATGAGTGGAGTAGAGGAAGAATGCATCGAGGAGCGTTAGACACAAGCTTCCATTGCTATACCATGCTCTGAAGAGGCCAATCATTGGCTAAGCAAGTTTTGTGACCCAATGGAACTTCCCGACATCTGAATCTTGGAGCAATGCGAGTATGCCTCCCACTTCGAAAAGGAGTTTTGTAGACTTTTTTTTTGGGGGGGACCTCTTTAATACTTGCTCATGACTTTTTAGTACAGGAAATTTTTGTCTTAAATATGTGCCATAACAGACTCTCTTACCACGGGCAGGGCACAGTGCTTGGTTTTGGTGCTGGAGATCTGGGTAGTCATTTTCGTGTATCGGCAAAAACTGTGAAAATGTATTTCTGTCCCAGGATTACAGCTGGACTTTGAGTACTGTGGTGCACTGGTGTGCGAGCTGTAATCAGATTTCTCTTTTCCCAATATGTGTGATCATACTGTAAATAAGCCTTACATAACTGGCTTCTTGACTGATGTCACGACTTCAGTAGTGACTTTAAAACTGTGTTGATTCCAATCCAATGGCACATCTTATGTGATTTCATCACTTCTGGTCAAAAGGAAGGATGAGAACCAATACTGGAGTTACGGGGTCCTTCCAAAAGTTAAGTATGTGTGTTTATAAATCAGGGATTTGGACTTTGGATGTGGATATTTTTTTTTTTTTTTACGGAACTCGGGTCTTGTTGTTGTGTTCTCTGTGTTCTTATTCTTTTCTCTTCTACAGGAGACAAAGCT
The DNA here is from genome assembly GCA_019512145.1 of Engystomops pustulosus. Taxonomy (NCBI): domain Eukaryota; kingdom Metazoa; phylum Chordata; class Amphibia; order Anura; family Leptodactylidae; genus Engystomops; species Engystomops pustulosus. The sequence goes on along the minus strand of CM033647.1, from coordinate 137,851,294 downwards.
TTGGATGGTTACAGCAAGAAGAAATATGTCTGCAAGCTCCTGTTCATCTTCCTACTTGGCCATGACATTGATTTCGGGCACATGGAGGCAGTAAATCTGCTCAGCTCCAACAAATACACAGAGAAGCAGATTGTAAGTTTATCCCCCCTCCCCAGTTCTTAGATCTTGGTGCAGCGGCTGTCCGATGATGCACCCGTGTTATACCTTCATTGCTGACTTGTCACCTGGGATGGTGGCATCTGCTGAGGCCTGAGGCAGAGACTGTCACAGCTGCTGCCACCAAGGAGTCTATGAAAATACTTTGTGTCCCTAATGCCCTGATGGATTGTTGTGTATACATGTATATACATTGTTAGTGTCTCTTATGCAACTTTATACATGGAAATCCACCTATATCTATGGAGTATTCATTGATCTATGCAGAGCTTCTGTCCTGAGAGCCATGTAGTTTGATTAATTGCTCTTTTTGAGGTTTTCTCTTGCTCCTCCTTTTAGGGTTACCTCTTCATCTCCGTGTTAGTGAACTCTAACAGTGAACTCATCCGCCTCATTAACAACGCCATCAAAAATGACCTGTCCAGCCGCAACCCCACATTCATGGGACTGGCCCTGCACTGCATTGCCAATGTTGGGAGCCGTGAGATGGCAGAAGCGTTTGCTGGAGAGATTCCAAGGATACTGGTTGCAGGGTAAGATATACCATAATTTTCTGATCAGAACACTCCTATACATGCAGCCCCCAACACCAATTTATAATCTGCCCTCAAAATCCAGAATGTTAAACCAGAGACACTTAATCATAGATCCAGGCACCGTGACTGTGATAATCTTTTATTTGTTATACATGGCCTCCTTTCTTCTAAAATCAACTTTTAAAATAATGTGAATGAGCCAGATGGGCTCTAGGAGGTGTTTCCTGGGTCCCTCTGTGCTGCAGCTTCACAGGAGCACTTCCACTGTGTCCGATTACGACAGGCAGAGGGAGGGTAAAGTGCCAATAGTAGGGGGAAGGATGAAACGTACTCCTGCATAGTGTAACAGCCTGTGAATCTACAGCATGGTGTGGCTGTGGTAACATCCACCTGAGCCCTTCTGTCTTGTTGGCATAACGTGTAAAGTATATTTTAGAAGGAAGGAGACCATGGATAACAAGTATAAGAAGGTTGGTGGGTGTAGATGCTTTATATTTGGTGATCCAGTACATGTGGGAGTTCTGTACATCTTGTACATTTTATTGTATGTATCTGGACTTGAGCCAATCCTTTTGAGGCAGCGTTTACAAAACATTATGACTAGACACAAAATTGCATGAAGGTGTCGGTGATTAGAAGTTGCTAGGTAGCATTTTTCACAATGTGTTCACTCCCAAAAAATATATTTGTATGCCTGTCAAAAAAAATGATCCTGTCAATGGATTATAGAAGATTTTCTTGTTTGTAATATTGATGACTTGTATATTGGATAGGTCATCAATATAAATATTATTTGGAGTCTGACTAGTATTGACTCTATGGGACAGTCTATGTTGCCGGAATAACAGAACTCAACTACCCCGGGAATTGCAGCTCAGCCACTGTTGTACTAAGCTGGTAGAAAAGCGCTGTATTTATTCCAGATCTGCAATTCTAACGTGTGTGTTTTACCCGGTAGGGACACAATGGACAGTGTGAAACAGAGCGCTGCTCTCTGCCTGCTCCGCCTCTACCGCACATCTCCAGACCTTGTACTGACCAATGAGTGGACCTCCAGAGTGGTTCATCTTCTCAATGATCAGCATCTGGTAGGGTTAAAGCCAGACATTCATTGTTACATTTTAAAAACAAAGGCATTGTGTCGCTTGGTCATTGGTTCATAGGAGTAAGGCTGCATTCCTACTAACGTGTGCCCGCCGTACCATAGCACAGCGGGGATACGCTGGCGTACGGGAGAGGAGGAGGGGGTGAGCGATGTTTGCTGCCGCCCTTCTCCATAGAGATATATGTTGCATGACGCCGTAATACGGGAAAAGATAGGACATGTCCTATTTTTTAACGGGAATGTATGGTGCCGCACGTGAGCTGCACCGTACCGCGCCGTGCTCCCATTGCCAGCCTACGGGGGACAAATGTACGGCGGCCATTTATATGTACCCCAATGGACGTGTGAATTCAGCCTAAGACATGATCAGCATATCTTAAACGGACAGCGGAAGCTGATCTAAAGCAAAGGGTTTATTAGTCGACACCTGATATTTCTCAGATATTTTAGGATCCAAATATTGCGTAATGATTTGTTTGGATCTCAGTATACATTAAGAAATGGTATAACATTTGTGTACACACATTAGAACAGCCCATATGTATATTGCTCTTGTGGTTCATCCTTAATGTCTCATGGGCATCCATTGATTTGAGTGGACACAGTTCTGTTCAGAATTCTCACTTTTCAATTCTCGCCTTCCCCAGTCATATCCACAGTTTGCAGGTATGTCTTATATATTGGTGCAATCTTTTGCACAGTAGGTGTCGGGGAGCTTCTATGTGCATGAAAAAACTGAGGAACCAGAGCTGTGACACATGGGGGGGTCCTAGCATTCTGAAAGTGAGATTACATCCTAGTATGCGCTTTTAAAGGGGTTGTCCATAAAGAAGAAAGGGTACGATACACTAATACGGCCCCCCATGTTGTAAAGTTTCCCAGTCTGTCTCGTGTCCTGTGCACAAGAACATCCTCATGATCTGCAAATCCAGTAATTGGCAAGTCACAGAAAGTGTAGAAAGTAACTGCCACCGGGTAACGTGACCCTATACTAGGGTAAGTCCTACGTGAGTGACCCTATAATGGTTATGTATATAACCCTGGTAAACTTATTTATGAAAAACCCCTTTAAGATGCAGGAAAACCATGAAAACTAAAAGTTAATTGAAATCCATTTAAAATAATGGAAAATCTGTGTGTCGCTATATTCTGGTCACTACCTTTTCACTGTATAATCCGTGTTTTTCTTGACGGTCTTGTAGGGTGTAGTAACCGCAGCCACCAGTCTCATCACTACCTTGGCACAGAAAAATCCGGAGGAATTCAAGACCTCGGTGTCCTTGGCGGTGTCCCGGCTCAGCAGGGTAATGACTACACTATTGTCACTGCTTGTTTATGACATCCGGGGTGATGAGGAACATGCACGGCACTGTCTGCCGAGACACTGCACAGCAACGTCGTGGTGTGACAAATGTCCTTTATGTTGGTGGTTGCAATTTATGGACATTTCAGCTTTTGAATGATGATTTATTCACTTCTTCAGAATTTTCACTTTGTTATTACTTATTGTGAGTTGTGTCTCATTTTCTTCTCCAATCCTGTTAGTAACATAAAATGAAGATGATTTTGTGATTACTAATTGTCTTTCTAGACAAACCCCCTGAGTTACCAAACGTTTAAAACTTGCAAGATTCTGCAACATTATGCCACAGATTTTTGCATCTTTATAGCCTCGGGCCATGTTCACACCCATAAATGAGTGCTAGAATCACACTTTTTACAGTGAACAAGGCAAAAAACAGCTTGCTCGTTCCCAAATGCAAGTGTATAGGTCTGAAAGCATCTGCGTTCGAGAGAAGCTCCTCCCAAATGCAATTCAGATGCAGTGTGTGAACTCGGCCTCAAGCAAAGGCTGACCACCGCTTCTAGACGGCTTTAGGCTGAATACTGATTAGTCTGACGGCTATTTCATCTGACTCCCCAATACACTTGCTTTTATCTCATCAGCCAGACAATCCATCCATGGCTGCAGATGGAGGGTCATGTGATCTCTTACTGTCCATGAGCAATCGCCCTGCCAGGACCTTATATTAAATTCATGAAAACCACAAAGCGAGTTAGGCTCTATCCACCGGATAAGGCCTAACATGCTGATCAATTGGGGTCTCAGTGATGGGACCTCTATGGATCAAAAGAACAGGGGTCGATATACCCATCGCACCTCTCGTAGCACCACAGAGATGGCTGGAGCACCGGGTCGCACGTGGCCGGGCTGCTCCGTTCATCTCTATGGAGATCTTAAGGACATGGATTCCTGGCTGATGATGTAAGAGACAGGAAACTCTTAATAGATGCATATTGATAATTTGTCTAATATCCTGCTCCCCACACCCCGACACACACATTACAAAAGTGTATGAGGTAAAGTGGCCAATCCCTTTAACATCTGGAGAGCTAACAGAGATTTCAGCCTCTATTACTGAATTCCAATAGCAAAATGCTGCCTAGTTTCCAAGGTAACCAGCTGAATTTTGTGAGCGAGCATGTACATTGAAAAAAAACAAATTATAGTTTCTGTCCATTTGCTGCTATGAAGGTGTGTGTGTGTGTGTGTGTGTGTGTGTGTGTGTGTGTGTGTGTGTGGGGTCCGTCCCATATTAACCCTTTCATGATCACAGGTCATTGGCACCTGGATGTCTAGCAGGTCAATTCTTGCAGCTCCGTTCTGCTGTTCTTTAAATGCGTCAAATTGTCAATCCAACACCATTTTCCAGGTTCAGAGACAGAGGGTGCATGTACTTCTTCGGAACATTCTGCTTCAGCACCTAGAAACACACATCCCACTTGCTATTAAAGAGGAAAATCCCCTTTAATATAATATCTGGATTGTGTATCTAGGTGAGAGATATATCTAGGAGATATCCACTCTTAAAGTTACAGTCGGGAAATGTCATCACATTTTTTATTGTAACTTAAATAATAGACATCTTTGGATCTGTCTAACCTTCTCTTTAATTGTGTATCTATGTGCCCTGGTTCTAGAGATACGATTGTTTAATGTTTCACACTGTCCTTGCATATATACACATGCTATATGCATGGAAATTGGGTTGTATATAGCAGTATGGCAGTCGTGAAGGGGTTAGTAATGTAAATGGTATTTTTCACTTTGTATTGGGGTTTCAGTGAAGTGAAAAAGAAATTGTCGCTGAAATGATGTATTTTCTCTTTGCAGCATCTTTTCAGTGTAAATACATTGTCGCGTTTTCACACTTCATCTCTTTGTTTCCACTTGCAGATTGTCACCTCGGCCTCCACAGATCTTCAGGATTATACTTACTATTTTGTTCCGGCTCCTTGGCTCTCTGTGAAATTGTTAAGGCTGTTACAGTGTTACCCTCCCCCAGGTAATAAGAAGGGCGCGACGTTGTGCCCCACATAGCAGCAGGAGCCTATTAATAAGATGGGGCACATTTCTGTGAGGGATCTGGTGCTAAAAAACAAAATTGGGTCTTTTTCTGTTATTCCTTTTGATTTTTTTTATGTTTGTGTCATGGATGAGTCTGAGGCTTCTGATCAACAGTGAACCCCACCTCTAAAATGTGTTGTACTTGGCGCACGAATAGCATTGTTCCGGAGTTATGGAACCGCTTTAGAATTTTTTAACAATTTTCTCTCCTAAAATAGGACATTGGAGTAAAGTTGGGCTAGATGTTTTTAAAACTGTTTATGATTCAGAATTAGATACTTTTGATAAAACGTCCTGACATGATCATAGTTGTAGTGCATTGTACCACGCGGGCAAGGAGGAAACATGCAGGCTCTTAGCAGATGTTGACCCTGGGTCTTGAACCCAGGTACCCATCGCTGCAAGGCTGTAATGCTAACCTCTAAGCCACCATGCTGCCCAAACATACTGGTAGGTTTATTAGTTTGTGAACCCCATTGGGGACATGGACCGATATAGCAAGCTCTGTGCAGCGCTGCGTAATCAAAAAGTGATTCCCTTCAGGATAAGGGATAATAAGGTGATCAGTGAGCGTACGACTGCTGTGGCCCCACAGCTATCCGGGGATGAGGGGTCCCGTCCGTATTAATGGGTGGAGCCGAAGGTAAAGTATGTTCCATCCAGCTCAATGGGAGCGGTTGGAGATTGATGAGCACAGCGCTCATGTGTTTCCAGCATATCCATTCACTGTCTTTTGGAGATAGCCAAGCACTGTGCTAGCCATTTTGGGCCACTCCCTTACAGTTGAATTGAGAATCAGGGGACATGCTCGACCTGCTGCTTCACCCATTAGTGACAACACGACCACCATTGCATGAAGATGTCCACACAGAGGGTTATGTTACTTCTGTGTACTCCAGACAATGGAGAACCTCATTGTAGGGAAGCTACAAGTTACATTTGGCTCACTCGTCTGCTACCACTAAATATTTATAGCACATCTGATCTGTCATCTGTTCAGTGTCTCCTCCGCTCTCTATTTATATAGGAGACTCTAGGAAGATGTGGATCCTCAGGATGTGCGTGATTGTATTCTACCTCTATCTCCGTTTTCAATCTTGTTTACTCTGAGGACTTTAATCATACATTTATAAGTTTTAGGCAGAATATTGGCTTTTGTTTACTCGGGTTACTCTGCAGTTTATAGTCAGAGCCTTAAAGTAGAGATGAGCGGATCCGATGTTCGGGTCCCGCTGTACGACCTAATTTGGCAAATTGACGCCCCTAACAACTAGTTGTCTCCTTGGCCAATCATAGCCATGACTAGATGCTATGGGGGTCAGTTTGCCAGATTGGCTGTTTGGTCGCCATTCCGGTGATATGTCCGGGGGCGCACCCAGAACGGGAACATTGGCTCAATTCTATGTACTAGCAGTTCTGAGTGGACTATGAGAGTAACTATGCATACTTTACTTTTTTTTATAAACCTGTTCCATTGGGATGCCTTGTTTTATAGGAGTTGTCACTGTATTGTTGCATCCAATATAAAGGGGGGAGTATGAGCCAACAAAGCCCTACATTGCTATATGGTTCCTAGGGTAAGGAACCTGTTTCTAGTGTTCACACCAGCACCACCTGGAAGTCTATTGCTAGTATATTAAGGTATTAATCTATTCTTCAGGGAGTTGGGGGATTCCTGTGAAATACATTGATTCTTTAGATCAATACCAGTCATGATGGTACCCTGCCTACACAGTCCTCGTCTCCTAGACCTTCATAAAGAATGACTGTGATCAGTTTTATTTTACTTTTTCTTACTTCGTACACGCCATTGCTTTGCAGAGGACCCCGCCGTCCGAGGTCGACTCACCGAGTGCTTGGAAACCATTCTAAATAAGGCGCAGGAACCCCCAAAATCCAAGAAGGTGCAGCACTCAAATGCCAAGAACGCCGTGTTATTTGAGGCAATCAGCCTCATCATCTATCATGACAGGTAAGGCTTCCCTACCGGGCAACTGTAAGTTTAGCTAATGGACGATATTGTAGAGCTAAAACAAGTTGGCATGGGTTGTTAGTTTATAATCTCCTCATAGCCGCAGCTCACACTATACAGCATTCACTTTGCATGTCTCTGGTATAGACTGATCTTAATACTGGCTTTGAACACTTCATACATTAATACAGTGGATTTGATCTAGGGTATCTGGGACCATTCACTATGTTATATAGGCCTATATGTTGATGCATTACACACTTACATACTAGATCATATCCTTCCACGTTTGGAGAATGAGAGGTTGACCACCATCACCTGACTCTATAGTGATCAACCTCTATTGGAGCTTTAAGTGCCACCTGCATTCAGGTCTTTCCAATTCTACAGCTCCGAAGGGAGATTACAGACTACCAGGCCATTACACATAGCCCATGTGTCTCTTCTGTCCTGCTCTCCAGTGAGCCCAATCTGCTGGTCCGGGCGTGCAACCAGCTGGGCCAGTTCCTGCAGCATCGGGAGACCAACCTGCGCTACCTGGCTTTGGAGAGCATGTGTACCCTGGCTAGTTCGGAGTTCTCGCACGAAGCCGTCAAGACCCATATTGAAACCGTTATCAATGCACTAAAGGTAAGAGTGACTATAGTTGTATCACCATACACAATGCTGTTTACGGATCTGGAGAAAGATGTTATTTTTTTTTTTTAACATATAAAACATTTTTATTCTGCTACCTTAATAAGTGGTTAAATACTGAAGTCCTGTTTCCTATGTAGGGAACACCACTCCGTTCAAAGTAATGGGCACTTAAAGTGTCCCGTTTACAATCTGTTTAGTTTCTCCTGATGTATAATATGCTATTTACAATTTGCTGTCTGCATGTTATAGAGCAAGAGGAGCTGAGCAAAAAGATCACTATGTAAAAACTGCTCAGATCTTCTTGCTCTATAACATGCTTCCTGCAGATTGTACATAGTGTCCTATCTTAGCTTATCCTGCTGTACAACCTGCTGCCTGCAGATAGGACACTATGTACAATCTGCTCATCTCCTCCTGCTATATAACATGCTGCCTGCAGGTAGGGCACTGTAACAATCTGCTCATCTCCTCCTGCTATATAATATGCTTCCTGCAGGTAGGGCACTATGTGCAATCTGCTCATCTCCTCCTGCTATATAACATGCTTCCTGCAGATTGTACATAGTGTCCTATCTGCTCAGCTTCTCCTGCTGTACAACTTGCTGCCTGCAGATAGGACACTATGTACAATCTGCTCATCTCCTCCTGCTATATAACATGCTTCCTGTAGGTAGGACACTATGTACAATATGCTCAATTGCTCCTGCTCTATAACATGCTGCTCGCAGAGTGTATGTGTAATGTAACTGTTCCTCTTTAAGGATTATTACTTAAATGTAGTTATCTGTTTTTATAATCTGCAGACAGAGCGGGACGTCAGTGTCCGGCAGCGAGCGGTGGACCTCCTGTATGCCATGTGTGACAGGCGCAACGCCCAGCAGATCGTAGCAGAGATGCTGAACTACCTGGAGACGGCTGATTACTCCATCCGGGAAGAGATTGTAAGTGATGGGGATTTCTTATCCTCTTGCTGTATAGCATTATTGTATGTTATCTTAAAGCATTATCAAACACATTGTAGATTATAGTGGAATGTTCTCTCTATAGGTGCTAAAGGTAGCAATCCTAGCAGAGAAGTATGCCGTAGACTACACGTGGTATGTGGACACTATCCTCAACCTCATTCGTATAGCGGGGGACTATGTAAGTGAAGAGGTCTGGTACAGGGTGATCCAAATTGTCATCAATAGAGACGATGTGCAGGGATACGCGGCTAAGACCGTCTTTGAGGTGAGATGTGGATGGTTTTCTATAGTTGACGTTATTTGCTGCATTGTCTGCTTCTTGGCTGTTTTTTTTCTGTATTTTGCCCCCTTATGGTTAGAGATTTCTGTTGAAAGTCTTAAAGGGGTTGTCCTAAGTTTCAAGTTATTCCTTGTCGACAGGATATGGGAGATATCAAGCTGACTGGTGACTGGGATCCAATCCCCAACGATCATGGATATGGGATCCCCCGATATTTAGAGAAAGGGTGAAACAGCAGGTTGAGCCTGCATCCTGCTGCTCCATTCCTATGGGGGGGTGTCTGAAATTGAGCACAGGGCTTTTACGATGTCCGGTAATCACATTCCCTGTTATTTGCTCGGAAGTTTCTGACATGCCTATAGTATTGAATGGAGCAGCAGGATGCAAGCTCAACCTGCCCTTCCACCCATTCGTGAGAACGGGACCCCTGGTCCCCTGAGTACGTGTCAGCTTGTTTGATAGGTCCTATATAGGGCATAACTTGAGAACTTGGGAATTACTCCCTTTAAGCAGTACTTGACCATTTCAAGCTAAAGAACTGTTCATTGGACATAATTTAAGAAAAAACTATAATTCTAGCAAACCGATGATTCTGTAGAAACTCCAGCACAAATCTAGTGAATTTCCATTAAATTATATAGGTGTAACTCTAAATATTTTTCTCACATTTTCCAGGCTTTGCAGGCTCCTGCCTGTCATGAGAATTTGGTCAAGGTTGGAGGGTATATTTTGGGCGAGTTTGGAAACCTTATTGCTGGCGACCCACGGTCTAGGTATGTACTGTACTGTAAATCTCTCGTGATCGTTTGCTATTGACAACCAGATATGTTACAGCATTTGTACAACTTCTCCATAGCACTAGTGCTTGATGTTCCGGGTCTACAACAGAGACCCCAGATGCTTAGAAATTTTCACGGCCATATGGGATTTTTGGGATTAAAGGTTTTTTTTTTTTTTTAATATATAAAAAGCTACTTGATATTATTGACATATCCTTAGGGTAGATCATCTGTAGAGATGAGCAGATCCGAATTTTGGATTTAGCAGCTTTGCGTAACCCTGACATGTTGCTTGATGGGCTGCAGAGTAGTCATTTGGGCAGCTTTTTGCCCCTAGCAACTAGGCATGGCTGCGATTGGCCACGTGTGTTCATTAGGTATGTCCACCTGCCCAATCACAGCCATGCCTAGTTGCTATGACATAAAGCTGCCTGATTGGTTACTTTGCAGACCATCAAGCAACACAACCGGGTTAGGTGAAGCTGCCAAATGGACGATGCCAAACCTAAAGTTGGAGACTGATTTTTTTTTTTTTTTTTGTGTATTTTTAAAAAAAATCTATTTGCCTTTTGAGCTATAAAATATAGGGGGTCCACTGGGTGAATATGTTGAAGGCATAGGTATTGCTGTGGATACCAACAATGAAACTTTTATAAAAAGGAATATTATGTCATTGTTTATATGCTATTTCTAAGTTGGATTTATGTTTGTCTGTAAAGAGCGGCCATTTTGTTGTAGACCATAACTAATTGATCATTATTCATTTTCTTAAGCCCCCTGATACAGTTTAACTTGCTGCACTCCAAGTTCCACCTATGCAGCGTCCCGACTCGAGCGCTGCTCCTCTCGGCCTACATCAAGTTTATCAACTTGTTCCCTGAAATCAAACCCACCATCCAGGACGTGCTGCGAAGCGACAGCCAACTCCGTAACGCTGATGTGGAGCTTCAGCAAAGAGCTGTAGAGTATCTGCGGCTGAGCTCTATCGCTAGCAACGACATCCTGGTAAGTCATGTAAAGATTTGGGAAATTTCCAAACGGATCATGTCTATTTGTATTGACCGAAAACCTTGTATATGTGATTTTAAGGCTACGGTTTTGGAGGAGATGCCTCCATTCCCTGAAAGGGAGTCGTCCATCTTGGCCAAGTTAAAGAAGAAGAAAGGTCCTAATACAGTCACCGACTTAGAAGACACTAAAAAGGAGAAGAACAGCTCAGACGTGAACGGGGGCACTGAGCCCGCCCCTGTTAGCACAGCGGTAGGTCAATGTGTATTTCACATACTGTTATGATTGATGTCATCTTTATGCAACATGGAATCATGTGGGGGGTTATTTTTTACAGGCTGAGTAGTGATTTGTATTGACACCATTTATTGTAGCAGAGGATTGTGTATTTTTTTTTACTAGTTTTGACAGTGAATTTTATTTTATTTATACATTTTTTTTACCCTACGAATTTAAAAGGATAAAATAAAAATAATAAGAGAAATATACACTCACCGGCCACTTTATTAGGTACACCATGCTAGTAACGGGTTGGACCCCCTTTTGCCTTCAGAACTGCATCAATTCTTTGTGGCATAGATTCAACAAGGTGCTGGAAGCATTCCTCAGAGATTTTGGTCCATATTGACATGATGGCATCACACAGTTGCCGCAGATTTGTCGGCTGCACATCCATGATGCGAATCTCCCCGTTCCACCACATCCCAAAGATGCTCTATTGGATTGAGATCTGGGACTGTGGAGGCCATTTGAGTACAGTGAACTCATTGTCATGTTCAAGAAACCAGTCTGAGATGATCCAGCTTTATGACATGGCGATTATCCTGCTGAAAGTAGCCATCAGATGTTGGGTACATGTGGTCATAAAGGGATGGACATGGTCAGCAACAATACTCGGTAGGCTGTGGCGTTGCAACGATGCTCAATTGGTACCAAGGGGCCCAAAGAGTGCCAAGAAAATATTCCCCACACCATGACACCAACCACCACCAGCCTGAACCGTTGACAAAGCAGGATGGATCCATGCTTTCATGTTGTTGACGCCAAATTCTGACCCTACCATCCGAATGTCGCAGCAGAAATCGAGACTCATCAGACCAGCAACGTTTTTCCAATCTTCTACTGTCCAATTTCGATGAGCTTGTGCAAATTGTAGCCTCAGTCTCCTGTTCTTAGCTGAAAGGAGTGGCAACCCGGTGTGGTCTTCTGCTGCTGTAGCCCATCTGCCTCAAAGTTCGATGTACTGTTGCGTTCAGAGATGTCTTCTGCCTACCTTGGTTGTAACGGGTGCCGATTTGAGTCACTGTTGCCTTTCTATCAGCTCGAACCAGTCTGCCCATTCTTCTCTAACCTCTGGCATCAACAAGGCATTTCCGCCCACAGAACTGCCGCTCACTGGATGTTTTTTCTTTTTTGGACCATTCTCTGTAAACCCTAGAGATGGTTGTGCGTGAAAATCCCAGTAGATCAGCAGTTTCTGAAATACTCAGACCAGCTCTTCTGGCACCAACAACCATGGCACGTTCAAAGGCCTCAAATCACCTTTCTTCCCCATATTGATGCTCGGTTTGGGCTGCAGGAGATTGTCTTGACCATGTCTACATGCCTAAATGTACTGATTTGCCGCCATGTGATTGGCTGATTAGAAATTAAGTGTTAACGAGCAGTTGGACAGGTGTACCTAATAAAGTGGCCGGTGAGTGTATATATATTTATTATATATATATACACACACGCACACACACACGCAGTCCCCGGGTTACGTACAAGATATGGTCTGTAAGTTTGTTCTTAAGTTGAATTTGTATGCAAGTCGGAACTGTATATTTTACTATTGTAGCCTGAGCCTAATATTTTTTGAACTCTGTGACAATTGGATTTTAAAATTGTTGGATTTTTAGAACCCGGAATAACAATAAAGCTTCATTGTAGACACCTTTGATAACTGTTACAGCTGATTATTGTAGCCTAGGGCTAAAGTACAGTAAATTACCAACATCCAGAGGTCCCTTTGTAATTAGGGGTCGTCTGAATGTCGGGTGTTCTTAACTAGGGGACTGCCTGTATATAACTTTTTTTTTTTAAGAGAACCTTCCAAATGGACCCGTGTGACAGCTTTATGTGACCTTTTTTTTATACTAAAGATTTATAATCCCCCTAGATGTTAGTCTGATGAGGCACATCTGACTGGTATCTGAATATCCTGGTGCCTCCTCTTACTTTACGGTAATTGAAGCTGGGATAATATCCTGACTTCAATGCGTATGCACTGTGTACTACACTGGCTTCACTTAATGACAGATTCCTTTTAAACATATTAATAATAATAATATCTATAATGATACAGGCCGTCCCCGGGTTACGTACAAGATAGGTTTCATAGGTTTGTTCTTAAGTTGAATTTGTATTCAAGTCGAAACTGTATATTTTATAATTGTAGATCCAGACCAAATTTGTTTTTGCCCTAGTGACAATTGGATTTTCGAAATTGTCGCTGTAATGTGACCAAGGATTATCAATAAAGCTTCGTTACAGACACCTTACAGGTGATCATTACAGACCTTCACCACAGGGGGTGAGGTCACAGGTGGCAGAGGGGTCTGTCTGTAAGTCGGGTGATCTTAAGTAGGGGACCGCCTGTATTTAATAATAATAAATATTCTTATTATATTTTTTCAATTTGTGAGGATTTTTTTTTTTTACAACTTTATTGCTTGTTTCTGATGCAAGTATTTCGGTAGAAACACATCTGCGATCAGTATGGGCCCCTCTCTGCAGCTTTAAATTACATTTCAATACACAATTCAAATGCTTTGTGTGAACACAACCGAAGCAGAGTGATTGTTTTGGTTTCCTAGACTCGCGTCCAGAAGCGTCTATTGCTCTACAGAACGTGGCAGGACAAGATGGTAGTGGTATTTACTGCTAAAAGAGGAATAACATACCAGTAGAATTACAGACAAGGCAGCAGCATAGGCTGGACATGATGTAGTTCTTCTATTAATCTGTGTATGTAACTCATGTAACTGATCTGCAGCCTCTTTCATCCATGAACATGTATGGAGAAGATCTTGTATGCACTGTGCGCCCTCGTCCATTATCCCTCCTGACACCCCTCACACCCCATTCTCCAACAAGTCTCCTTCCAGCCTCTGCCTCCTTCCACCAGGTTTTATCATAGTGGGAATGGACTGGTATACTAAAAACGCTTTTCCGCGGTTTTGAAAATTTGTTTGGCTTTTTAAAAAGTTAGAAATAATGTAGAAACGTGGCTTTGTTCTGCCATTTATACATTCATGGTTTTGCCTTTTGCTTCTTTTTGCATATGAGATGCATGGTTTCCCATTGTCCTTTTACTGACTTTCCAAACTGCCAGGTTTTAATGTAATAAAAGAATGTAGTGTCCCTCATGTTAGAACTCTGCAGCCTCCTGTGCTGCACATGTTCCTCATGATTGGATATGAAAGTTATCATTACAGGGGTTGTTCAGGCACAGAAGTTGGCAAATCAAATGAACATGGGTCCAATATACCACCGATGTAACCTACATGAATGGAGCAGCAGGCTGGACGTGTGCCGCTCATTGTGTATCGCATTGATGGAGATAGCCGACTATGGCGCTGGGCTCCATCAGCGCCATAGAGGTGAATGGAGCAGCAGGCGCATGTGTGACTGCTGTGTTCATTTGGAGGGACACCAGAACCCCAGTCCTTACATTCAAGGGGGTCCCCACAATCGGCAAGATATTCCCAATCCTTTGGATAAGGCAAAACTTCAGTTTTCACTTTAGCAGCTGGACAACCCTTTTAGGGAAGCTGCTGCCCATCCTCGGTCACTATTCTTCAGTTACTTTTGCCTTTCCCTCTCCCTAGTCATCACAAACTCTTGTTTTCTTGCATTATATAGTCCTGCCTGTGGAAACCCATTCCATAAATATACGGAAAATACAGTAGTAGAAGAATGTTCCTTCTTCTAGATTTGCATTAGTTATCGTTTTTAAACCTACACATGTGCTCGGCCAAACCACATTCTGGGTGAGCACAGGGCCGGGTGGAGAAGGGAGGGGGAGTGTGTGCACCCCACCCCTGCAGTCTCCACTGAAAGACAAGGGCCCAGCTCGGTCGCGTTGTGCTATAGACCCCATTGGGATACGTGATCTGTCCACAAATTATGGTTGTGCCCCCATTGTGGTCGTGTAAATGTGGCATTAACTGCATGATACTTGACGTTACTAATTTGATGTTTAGTTTGTCTACTTAAAGTTTTGTGGAATTTTCTAAATTTTGGAAGCAATTTGTCAACAACTGTTTAGACTTGCGCTGGCTGCATTGCACAAAGGTCAACTAAATCATTCATGTGATCGCTGCAGCCTGGGCAGTCTCATATTGTGTCAAGTGTCACAGCTTGGTTGTCACCATTGGTTTGTGTCTCCTAACACGGCATGAATGATGCTCATGGATCCGGTTGCGTTCTTGCATTCCCATTTGGTTATTCTTATTCCCACAGTCCACTCCTTCTCCTTCTGCTGACCTCCTGGGCCTGGGAGCGCCCTCCACCTCTAGTCCTGGTGCACCACCTGCTACCACATCTGGTAGTCTCCTCGTGGATGTCTTTGCAGATACTTCAGTCCCTGTCGACGCCGGCACTGCAGGACAAGAAGACAACTTTGAAAGGTGAGGTACTTATGGATAAGTAAGACATCATAAACTATGAGACCCATCGGATAACTATTGATTCCCCCCCCAAGACAGCAGTAGTTATCACTGACTCCATATGGTTCTCAGATCTGGATGTAATTGGCTAAATAGAAGTTTAGCCTAACAGGAACTAACAGTGCTCCGTGTTACTGCCTCTTTTCCCCTTGGTTTTCCTCTTTGCCGCTGATGCCTGATACAGCGATGCCCCAACATCCATAGAAGGGGCATCTGGGGAGCCTGAGCCTTCTGTGCAGGAGGCGGACGATTTCTTCTGCAAGTAAGCAAAACCACCCTGATCAAAAAGACCATTCCCCTTTCCCCGCCGCAGGCCGGCCTCTTCATTCTAGGTGTCCTTGGTATTAAAGCAGCAGAGGCAAGATAAAAATATGATTTTCCTTAAGGCAAGTGTCTGTGAATTTTACTTGAATTTCATGTATTCAGCAATATAATGAGAATTCCTGATAAAGTGTCGTGTAGATCTAAGCAGGGGTCCCTGAATGCACTTTGCACTTTAGCCTAGTATGGCAGCTGGGCACGATTTCTCCATTCAATTTCTATGGGGCTTATAAAGATGGTACAAAGCTTGACTATTTCTGGCAGTCCAATGGAGTGGTACTGAGGCCAGTCGTTTGAAACGAGGACCTATTTGTTAAGATCATGAAAATAAAATCTGGGGAATGTCCTAGATATTTTGTTAGTTGCAATTTTGTCATGCAGACACAGTATAATGTACACCTATACTCTTCCCTTTAACTTTGTGTTAGTCACAAGTATAATTAATGATTGAGATCCACATGAGATTACATTAGATGATATCACTTCACCTAAATGGGTTGGCCGCTCATACGAAACTTCACATGAGTAAATACCATATTTTTCGGACTATAAGGCGCACCTGATTATAAGGATGAATGACCAGCAGGTGGCAGACCTGTGCACTGTTCAAGGCAGCTGTTGTCTGTAAGTGCGCTTCATATATAAGGCACACTGGATTATAAGGCGCACCTTTGATTTCTGAGAAAATAAAAGGATTTTAAGTGCGCCTTATAGTCTGAAAAATATGGTATTAGTAATGGGATCACCCATATCATACTTAATAAGTTTATCTTATTTCTGCGGATGACATGACCCGCCAGCAGCAGGACTCGGGACTTCCTGTGACATCTTCCCAGGGGTTGGAAGAGGCCATGCAGACAGTAGGGGGTTGGAAGCTAGAAGTACATGAGACCCCACAGGAAGTCCCAGGGGTCACGTGGCCTGCAGCACCCATGGACTACACAGAGACTTTACCATGGTAACTTTTCTTATTAGTGGCCAACCCCTCTAAAGTTAGAGAAAACATGGCTAATTTCTTCCAAAGAGAGTCTGCAGGTTGTGTGTTGTATTACAGCCCGGCTCTATTCACTGCAATAGAACTGAGCAGCATTACTTGTCACAACCCATGGACGAGGTGGCTATGTTTCTGGAGAAAATGCATATTTTTCGACCCCTTTAAACCAAAGAAAAAACCTTATTGCTACTATGACTGGTGGGTTGAAAGTATTGGTGATGGATCATTATGGTTGGTGGATATACACGGGGGTTACAGCGGGGTAGCTTTGTCAGGACAGTTTTTGAGCGTGATTTGGGCCAGATGAAAGTCTCTGCTGCTTTAACCAGGCAACTGTTACATGCAACAGTATTTCATCTTACCATGTAACAAACCTTACATCAGGGGTCTCATATCCCCTCTACCCTGGACCACCTGATGATTTTTGCATGCGTTGCAGTATTGGTCTTGTATAACCATATTTATTTTCTGAGATTTTACCGATCAAGAACAAGGTGGGATGTCCACCCCATTCTCTGCTGATCCAGAATGTTCTCTTCTATAGACCTTTATTGTTTCAAAAGTGAAGCAGCTCCTTTCTTTCCCTGGGTACAATGCATAGAACTTGTTATCCTCCAGTGTCATTTTGGAGAAGATTTACTAAAGTACGGTTTGGTTCACCACAAACCAATGGGATGCTGCATGTTAATCGCTGTAAGGCGGACCTTTCCCTACCTCCACCAACTACAACCCTTTGCATCCCTTAAGAAGTGTCACTCCAGTGTTTCTGGCACAGTTGTATTCAGTATTGCTTGTCCATCATTCCCAAGCAATAAGTGCCATTCATTTTGGCACCCAAAGAGATAATATGACACCCTTTTGTCAAATCGGTGGTGCTAGGTGCTCCGCCCACCTGACAAACATTTTGTGGTGCTGAAATTTATAGAAGGCAAAGGCAATAGAAAAAGTGGTAATAGGTGGAGTCACACCTTTTAAGGGATGGGAACGGATGGAATTGATAGAGGTGCTGAAATGAATTTAAAGAAACACTAAACATTACAATCTATCAATTTTAATCCCATTTAATCTCCTACCGTATTACAAATCTTAGAGAAATATAAAGAGATTCTCTATGGATCCCAGAACATCAACCATCAATCCTCGTCCTCCTTCTAGTGTATGGCTGTTAGACAACTGGCTGGAGCAGGAGCCTCCTTACAGAGGACCAAGGCCGGTCCTGTATATTGTTTAGTGTTCCTTTATGTCTCCGATCCCCTTAGAGACTACACATAGGTACAACATCTGGAGAAGTTCTCATGAAGAAAGTTCACGGTTTGGTGGATTATTAATCCAAGTTGCACTTTAGTAAATTTGGCCTGGTTTGACCTCTGCTTTCCTCATCTTCATTACTGGATACCCAAAGATTCAGACATTCCTGTATAAAGGAAGTCATTTGTTGTTTTCTGTGTGTGTTTTTTTAAAGGTTTATCTGCAAAAATAATGGCGTTCTTTTTGAGAATCAGCTGCTGCAAATCGGCTTAAAGACAGAATTCCGTCAAAATCTTGGTAAGCCATTTACATGTATTTTTCTAGTATCGTTTTATATATTTTTTTCCTTATTTACAAGTTATATTTTTACCTGCACCCAAATCAGTCAAAAGAACAGAAAGCTCAGTTTTCTGTGCAGTGGCTGGGTGCTCTGATCCAAACTACAGTAACACAGCTTCACCTCTTTACTTATGATGGCGCTGTTGTTCCTATTCAGTTTTTTGTTAATTCTGGTAGCAGGTTGTTTGTCGTCAGACCCTCCACAGACTCTTTTCCCACCACATGAATTGTCACCAGTAAAAAAAAAAACAACTAAAAGAAAACTATATTGTATTGCTTGAATAGAATATTCATATCATGTTATTAAAGGAACGCACCAGTCAAAGCGGATTCATTGGATAATACATGGTGTGGGGTCAGAAGGGAGGAGCAGGACTCATATTCATTGTGTTCCTAGTACCTTGCTAGAACCTGAAGTCTTGCTCCTCCATCCAGGCCCTGCACAAGGTATATTTCAATCAGCAGTGACTGGAGTGTTCCTTTAATTCTGGTTCTGGTAATACATACGCTGAGGGGTAATTTCCAGACATAAATCAAGTGACCCATTTGTTAAGTCTCCAATTTTTATTTATTTTTATTTTTTAGGTCGTGTGTTTATCTTCTATGGCAACAAGTTGTCCAGTCAGTTCCAGAACTTCACTCCGACTTTGGTTTGTTCTGATGAGCTCAAGGCCAATATCCTTTGTACGGAAATAGGGAGAATGAGAAAAAAGCAACAGAAATGTGGAGTAACACCCTCCATAAAAAATAATATACTTGGCGCCAAAATTGTTGAAATGCTTTTTAAACTTTTTTTGAAGTTGGTAAAAAATGCAGCGCCTCTTGGGGAGGGAAAGGTGTGGCTTTATGGAAAGTAGGCAACCTGACCAATCAATAGGATGCCTAATCATGCACCATATTTATTACCCAACTAGTGTGCTTAAAGGGGTGTTCCAATTTCAGCAAAGTTTACTGTTTGTTTGATGAAATGTTATACAACATTTCCATTTTGCTTTTTGTATCATTTCCTCATGGTTTTCTAGTTCTCTGCTTTCTGCTATTCTATAGGAAACTTTGTTGTTTACATTCTGTCATTATAAACCGATCCCTAATCATGTGATGTCACACAGGTGCACGGCTCATCATCTCCCTGGTCATGTGATGTCACACCTGTGCAGTGCTTGTTATATATATCCCTGGTCGTGATGTCATACAGGTGCAAGGCTTGTTGTATCTCCCTGGTCATGTGATGTCATACAGGTGCAAGGCTTGTTGTATCTCCCTGGTCATGTGATGTCACACAGGTGCAAGGCTTATTGTATCTCCCTGGTCATGTGATGTCACACAGGTGCAAGGCTTGTTGTATCTCCCTGGTCATGTGATGTCACACAAGTCCAAAGCACGTTATATCCGTAATCATGTGATGTCACACAGGTGCAAGGCTTATTATATATCCCTGGTCATATGATGTCACACAGGTGCACTTCTCCGTTATATATCACAGCTCGGATTACTCTGATATAACAGGCCTGCACCTGTGTGACATCACATGGACCATGGACAGGTTTTTATCCACTTAAAGTAAACGATGAAGCTTCCTTTAGAATGACAGCAAACAGAGATTTAGAAAACCACGGGGAATTGATACCAGAAAGTATATTGGAAAATTGTATAGGTTTTCATCATACAAACAATATTTGCTGAAATGGGAACAACCCAGGGGGAGCCCTTCCTTCAGCCGATCTGGTGATAATTATTGGGAAGAGTTTACGCCTTGACTGTGATCTCCAGGTCTGAATCTCCAGTCCAAACCTGTGGAGACCACGGTGGATGGAGGAGCCCAGGTCCAGCAGGTGATCAATATCGAGTGTTTACAGGAGTTTGTAGATGTTCCTGTTCTGAGCATCCAGTTCAGGTGAGGACTACTGTTATACACTATAACTGGAGGACTAGGTATTCAGCTTGGATAACCCTGGTGACTGGGTTTACGCTTCTGTGGCGACTGGGTTTACGCTTCTGTGGTGACTGGGATTACGCTTCTGTGGCGACTGGGATTACGCTTCTGTGGCGACTGGGATTACGCTCCTGTGGCGACTGGGATTACGCTCCTGTGGTGACTGGGATTACGCTCCTGTGGTGACTGGGATTACGCTCCTGTGGTGACTGGGTTTGTAGAGTGTATTCGCCTGCAGTGTGATTGCTGGGGTCCTGCCTCCAATGGGCTCCTAGGGCAAGGGTCCCTACCCGTTCAATAGGGAATCTGTCAGCTATAAGTCACTCCTAAGATGCAGATAACGTTGTCTAATGATGACATTTTTACCAAAAAAACCTGTCAGGTCGCGTTTACACATAATGTTTGCTTTGCGCTTTGCCTGATTGCGTTTCTAATGAAGCAATCGGGAACAAACTCCACTCTTTTTACGTATAAACAATGCAAAACGTGTGGATCCTGATACCAATCACAAGCCTTTCAGTAGAAACACATCTGCGATATCGCTCGCCCCTCCCTTGCAGCGTTTGCGCTACATTTCAAAATGCTGCGTGCGAACGACGGCCTCATAGTAAACTAATTGTATTGTAATTCCGTTTTGTACTAATCCTTGGAATGCTGAATGTTTCTTTTTGATGTGTGATTTGGGCTCATATACTATAATGTAGCTTTTTCTTTCTCCTCCTGCATCCATTTACTAAAGTTTGTGATGATTCCTGATATTTCAGATATGGGGGCGCGTTCCAGAACTTCTCGGTGAAGCTTCCCATTACCCTCAACAAGTTCTTTCAGCCGACGGAGATGGAAGGCCAGGACTTTTTCCAGCGCTGGAAGCAGCTCAGCAGGTTGTTACCTCCTCTAGGGAATCTGTCATTCTCTGGGATTTCTGTTATGTCTCAGTTCATCTTTTCTACAGAATTTTAAGGACGGTTCTATCTGTCGTTCTCTTGCCTATTGTCTTATGTTTTTGTTTGTTTGTTTTTTTTTAACAGCCCTAACCAAGAAGTTCAGAATATATTCAAGGCAAAACAGCCAATGGATCCAGAGCTCGTAAAAGCAAAGGTTGGTCATATTTAATGTATTATATATAAGTTCTGGTGCCAGTGCACAAGTGCGAGGAGGATGTGCGGGCGGTGGCACTCCAGAGGCTATTGGGGCTTCCAGAGTTTAGTCACGATGGTGCATGTCCCAGTAGCCTCTGCAGGTAATAAGCAGAATACTAAGATAACAACTTTGTAACAAGTTCCATTAGATAACTAGTCGTGCCAAATACAGTTTAGGGCTGAGGCTGGCAGGAGGGATCTACCATCGGATCTACTTCTGTATGTAGATTCCTGATGGTAGATTTCCTTTTAAGTTGAATTTGTATGCAAGTCAGAACTGATATACTATAGAAGGGTAACTCCAGAGCACTTTTTTTTGTCCCTTTGACAATTGCTTTTTTAAAATGTTGGGAACAAGTATTAACAGTAAAGCTTCACTGCAGACGCCTTTTATCTTGCAGTTGATTGTTACAGCCTTAGGCTAAGGTACAGTAAATGAAAAGCATCCAGAGGTTGTGTGAATGCAGTCTTAGACCCGAATTGTTATTCAGTTGGTTTTGTGTACTCAGAATAAGGCGCCATTCAGAAATATACCAGGACATGGACAACAGAAAAGTGATTGTCTTGAGCCTCATTACCATGATCGTGTGTGCACAACGGGATGCAAACAAATTCCCGCTCTATATTTTGTGGCACGGTGAGGTACACCTAATGTGCACAGGAAGGCGCAGTACAAGCAAAGTCTATGGGGGCAGTGAATTAGCGGAAGTTTGTGCCATTAGTTGCAGCCCTCTGCGCACGGTGAAGTGCATAAAACTTTAGGATGAGGATTATGAAAATAAGTTACAGTGTGCTCAGTCCTTAAAACCAAAATACTGGTCATGAAGGGGTTATGGTAGTTTTGTAGTGTTACTTTAAATTCAAGTTTGTTTGTTTTTTCCTTTTTTTTTATTTTAGCTCATTGGTTTCGGACCTGCTCTTCTAGAAAACGTTGACCCAAACCCGTCCAATTTCGTGGCAGCTGGAATAATCCAGACAAAATCTCGACAAGTGGGATGTCTGCTACGCCTTGAACCTAATATGCAGGCGCAGGTATGTGATACTGTACACGGTGTGAACTTTTATACTCCAAACCTGATTCAAGCACATTGCCTCAGAGTCATGGGTGGGACATTTTTGTGACCAAGTGCTCCTCTGCATTTTACAGAGGCTCCGACCAGGAAATTGTACATCTGTTTTCTGAGTTTAGTAGCCTGGTAGGCGGCCGTACACAGCTCCTTCCTTATTAAGTGTGCATGTGGTTAGCTGTTGGTCACGGAGTAGGACCATCCACAGGAGACGCCTAAGCGCAGGTTTAAAGAAATAACATATTTACTACACCTTTTTCCACAAAACCTTTTTATACATTTTCTCAGCTCCTCTTGCTCTACACCATGCTATGATTAACACTATGTACAATCTGCTCAGCTCCTCCTGCTCTATAACATTCTTTCTTTCTGCAGATAGGACTTTGTACAGTACATTTGCTCAGCTTCTCCTGCTCAGTTACATACTTCAACAATATTGAATATAACTTGTTCTCCGTCGAGGCCACATTTCTACTCTCTTGTTAACTCTTGTTTTTGCGCAGAATTCTTTTAACCATTTGTATTCTTCTGTCTCTCTCAGATGTACCGGCTCACCATCCGCACAAGTAAAGAAGAAGTTTCCCAAAGGTTATGTGACCTTCTCTCCGAGCAGTTTTAAATCCGAATCCTGCTGTCCCCAAAATCCTTGTCTTTGTGTTCCTCCCTTACTGCCAGGTCCTGATCATCTCAGTGAAAATAAATATTACTTACACATTGTGTATTTATTGGTCCTTACATCCCACAGGGATAAACGTTCATGGTATTGTCTTCGCTCTATGTTCTGAGCCTTGGGTATTCTGTAGCTATTACACTAGGGGGCGCACTCTCCTTGCCCCCAGGCTGGGTATTTTATAGATGCAATATTGTATGTGCATCGCTGTGTGTAGGGAAGCGTTGGCTTTCTGTACGGGCTACAATTGGGTTTGTAGCTTCATTGAAATTGCACTGAAAGAACCTCGAATGGTTCCAAGGAAGTAGGGAACAAGCAGCCATTTTTTTTTTTTATTTTTTTTTTTTTTTACTAAACTCGCACAAACCCATTAAACCCTGAGTTATAGTAGAGATTATGAAGAAATATTTGATATCGGAGTATACAGACCATAAAGGGACCATACAGATTGACCATCTTATATGGGAGGTGCTCATATCCACATCATAAATATCCAGAATACAAATATATATTATACTATATACACCTTTAGGCACCTTACACAGTCACAAGTGTGATCCAGTGGGCCCGAACACTGGCAACCGGAACCTTACTCAGCATGTCAGTGCAGTTCTGGTTGTCAGCAGTCGGGACGGACATTCCAGCCAGCACTTGCTGCAAGTATGATATGAGCTGGACCCATCACACTGCCATGGGCCCTGGGCTGTATGGATATTATGACCCCTACAAGTCTGGAATCACTTCTTACATATGTTACTATGAAGCTTCTTGGGGAATGGAGGATGTGTCCCTTCTGCTGCTTTCAAGCTGTGGAGGACCTTCAAAAGTCTGGATTTGTTTTGTGTACATATGAAATCCTCACAGACCTGCTCCTGCTCTTAATACATGAGTATAAGTCTTGGTGGGTGGCCATGGGCCCCCTAGAAGGCTTGGGTCTGGGGCAACCGCCCAAACCGCGCATATTATAATCCAGCTACACATATTAAAGAGGTTTTCACTCCAAGAACCATTTATCTCTTATTCACACAAGTGCTGACGTGCCCTATATTTACATACATATTAGGACCCGATTTTTAGGTGCGTCTATTTATATAAATTTGGGCTACACAGAGGCTTATGTTTACCTCTAATAAATTTACATTTGTCTTGCCAAAAGCAGCTGATTCGAGCGATATTAACTTGCCCGATCCCACATCACGTCAGTAGTGCACACATTTCACTATGACGATTTAGCATTTTGTCCCAGTGACTGATTGGTTTAAACAGTGAAAAAATGTGATCATAGAATTGATGCCCCATCAACATGAACATCGGAGTGGAGTTGACTATTAATTTTGCCTCCACCACTTCTAAAACCGAGTGCCCTGCAGTCTTTGACAATGGCGGCTCACTGCTGAAGCACCGAATTCTGTCTCCTCCTAGACCAAATTTCTTTTCATCTACCACCCGCCACTTTGCTGCCACATAGGACACTTTTATATAGGACACATTAATTGTCGGAGTTTCTACACCGTCTAAGCCAAGCCAGTCTTCAGAAAAGAGCCAGAGCTGCAGGAAAATATTATTTTTTCTAGAGCCTTCCAGAAAAAAGGTTGAAAACGAGTACCGGTGGTAGAAGTGCCACAAAACAGGCAGAAACACCATAGTAAATGTCCCCTATTGCCTGGAATGTTGTCATTGGCGGGGAAACAAGCATGTGGTTTGTGAGGGGTAAAGAAAATGCAAGGAATAAGGCTGGGTGCTATAGAGCCCAAGGTATGAGCATCTGAATGACTCCCGCTTCTAAAAGTGACTCTGGTCATTTGCAAATAACTTTTTTTTTTTATATAGGTAAACGGGTGAGATTTCACATAAGAGGGAAATCATAGTTTTAGCTGCTATAAGAGCCCAAAATCGCCTTGCACTATCTCTACCAGGTGGTACGTGACTTCATAATTTCACCCTTTACTGTAAAGTGGCTCAAATAGCCACCAATTTGCTCTCCAAAAAACGCACCCAGATGGATGTCGCTTGAATCCCAGCTAATCCAGACATTTGCACTACCAAGCCTGTTCTGGATGACAGGCCCAATGCCAACCTTATTGTATAACCTTTCCCCCTTCTCACTTCACTCCTTAAAAGTTTGTCGCTCTCTTAGATTCCATCATAAATTGCAGACTAATCCTCCTCCATTGTAACCCTTTTTCATAACCCTGCTTTTCCTCCAGGACTAGAATAGCGGGACTTCCGATGGTGGGTGACGAAGGGTATCACTCATTTGCGGCACCTGATGTCCGGAGGTAAACCGCTGTCTCCTAATGAGGTTGTATCCAAATATGAGGTTCCTCCCTCAGAATTTTTACGACGTAACCAATTATTACATTTCGAGCAATCAATCCCATGAGGTATGTCCTCAAACTCCGGCACGGCATTTGAAAATATCTGTATAACTAACCCATTCGGTAGAGAAATAATCTCTCCGCTATTCTCTATTTTCAGTGCGTCCCCAATGGACATCAAGTCACATTTTATGGAACAGTGGGAGTCTGACTTGGGTTTCCAGTTCTCCCTGCCAAGGTGGAGACACTGCTGTACTACTCTAGCGAAAGGCAGCCAGCAAGTTTTGTTAACAGAGACCTCTCTTAGGATACTCCATAGAATGTACTAGGGCAGTGGTGGTGAACCTATGGCACGGGTGCCAGAGGTGGCACTTGGAGCCCTTACTGTGGGCACCTAGGCCAACACCAAAGAGGAAGCAAGGTATCTTAATGGATTCCCAGACAGCCCAGGACTCGGGGTGTGGTCACACGTCGCGTTTACTGCATGCGTTTAAAAACGCATTGCTACAGCTGAAGGGAGATTTGCCTAATTAAACAGCTGTTAACACTTGCGTTTACAAAACACAAGTGTAAACGCATTGTTAACACATGCGGTTGTTAACGTTGCGGTTAATGCATGCATTTTGTAAACGCAGGTGTTAACAGCTATTTAATTAGGCAAATCTCCCTTCAGTTGTAGCAATGCGTTTTTAAACGCAGCGTGTGACCGCACCCTCAGTGCTATCTTAAAGTGACAGTTCTGCCTGAGACTACAGGAGGAATGGGAAGGTGTGGGCAGATCTGGATTATCAATGTAACACAGGCAAGAAATCTTCCTATTTGGGGGAACCTAAATTTATCACTCCTTTTTTCTACCGTATTGGTGTTCTCAGGATACTGATACGGTTGAAATCTATGACAGAGACGGGAGCAATAAGTTGCTGCTTTAATTGCCATGTTGGCGATACATAAGTGAGTTTTGCTTGTAGTTTGGGCACTCGGTGTCTAAAAGGTTCGCCATCACTGTACCAGGGTATGTTCCTGCACGTCTTGCCAATATGTATCCCCACCTGCCCAACAGTTGCTTCCGAGACTACAATGCCTTGGATATGGCCCATATATGGTGGCACTGCCCCATAGTTGCCTTGGAACCTTGTGAAAACCCTCATCCGCTCTCTGTTAGGTAATGTAACACCTGTAACCTCGGCGGTGCTCCTGCTAGGAGACAAACCAGCAAAGGTTAAGAATATCGCCCATCGCTTAGTCCAGTTTATAGCTTTAGCGGCTAGCATTCACATAGCAGATAAATGGAAATCTCTGGACCTATCCTTTACCGCGGTTAAGAACAGAATCAACCTACTGATGCTGTTTCAGAGAATTGAGGCGACTAGGTCAGACACCTTCCCACTGTTTGAAGGGATCTGGAATCCATGGATCGCTGCACAAGGCTCCCCCACCCTCGAGAGATCTCTATCCCTGTCCCCTTAATGGTCCATTATGCATCAACATGGGTCCAGCACTGGGGCACACATACTAGTGGCTTTGCTACACACTTTTTTCGGACTGTGCCCGTTCTTCAATGTTAAATTGGCTTGCACAATTGGCTATTTAAGTAGCAGGTGTGTTGCGATTGTGTTGTACGGGACCCTTTTGAGTGCGGGATTTAACTTTAAAATTGTGTCGCAAGCCCTAGCACTTAGATGCACCACTAAAAAGATGGTGAACTCTGTCGGTCCTGGGCGGGGGCACATTCATGATATCAGGCGCACGATCTTTGTGTATCGCGGCATAGTGCATTATAGTCACTTTATGTGAACTCCGGTGACCGGGTAAGTGAATGTGCCCCATAGTCTTTGTCTATCCATATTCTACACTACACTATACACTTCTTGTGATCTTGTTACCTGTATGCTTTTCTCCTTGGCCTTGTGTCCCCTTCCCCTCCCTGGTTCCCCTATGTTTTATTGTTTTGAACAATACAGAGGCTGGCTATGTATAAAAAAAAACGCACCATTTTTTTCATTACTAATTCCTTGCGTGGGGTACACCTTGCGCCTTGACCTATTGTAAGGCATTTTCCTATGTTTTTCATAGGAATTTGTTTTCCATTTGAATTGATGCTTCAATCCACCTTATAATTATGACTCATTTAAGGCAAAAACTGACTCTTTTCTGCTCATTTGCATATGACTTTGTTGGAAATGTCTTTTTACAGGTAGGCAGCACGGTGGCTTAGTGGTTAGCATTACAGCCTTGCAGCGCTGGGGTCCTGGGTTCATGTCCCAGGGTCAACATCTGCAAAGAGTTTGTATGTTCTCTCTGTGTTTGCGTGGTTTTCTTCCGGGTTCTCTGGTTTCCTCCCACAAACCAAAACATACTGGTAGGTTAATTAGATTGTGAGCCCCATTGGGGACAGGGACTGTTTTGGCAATATCTGTGCAGCGCTGTGTAATCTGTGTGTGCTATATAAATAATTTTAATTAAAAGTAGGATATAGTAGACAGTAAGTTTCATACCCTACCTAGTAATACAATACAGTCAAATCTCGTGACATTTTTCCTCTTAAGGGGCCTGGGTTTGATGAAGTTTTTATTATTTTTTTCATTCTTAGAGAAAAAAAACATTTCTCATAGTACACAAATTGTACTACAACACAGGATGATATTGGTGATATTGGATTGGATCAGCTCCTAATAGTGGGGTGTGTGGCATAAATGCAGTGAATATATAGTTTATGCTTTGATTTCGTTCACAAATATGAAAAAAAAACACTTTACGGTATATTGTTCTGAATGTGAGATTTAATAACATACAGTTTTATCACAAGTTAAATTTAGATGATGAAATATAAATTACAATCATAATGTTGATGATGTACTCCACATAAATTGATATTTACTTGATGAAATTACATTGATACTTTGCAATTCGTTACTAGAGGATTATGCTGGCGCAGCTAGTGGTGGGCTCAGGGGTTTGCCCCATTGGGGCCGATGCAGGGCTGGTAGTTACAGACGCATTCTACAATGACTTTGATATTGACACGGACTTTAGAGTTTGGATCAGGACAGATAAGCTCGATAGTCTTTACAATGATGGAGCTTCTGACTGGCATACAGCAGCTGCACCGACCGGTGACCGACTCAAAGTCATCGTCGTACCTAAAAGACAAATACATAAGCCATAAGCTAAAGGTGTCGCCACACTGTATATCTATTCTCTATAGAAACTTATTCTGTAGAAGAGGGGAAATTCAGGATTAGCATTTACTGCAGGTCCATTACTTCCTCCTATGTCTGGGCTTTTAAGCATCTGCACTAATACATCACCACCTTGTACTGTGTTATGTTTTTGTAGGGTCTATGACCACAGGAGGCTGCTTTTAGTACACACATTTATCCCATGCAATGGTATGGGACTAGAAGGCTGGAATAGGACAAATTTGGGGAATATGTTGTGCTTTGAATCGACCCTTAGTTGAGTCCAGTTCAATATCCGTTTACTCCCATCTTGCATTATGGGCACATCACAATTCTGCTTCTCCTGCTTTATATATGGAGAATACCATTCTTGCTATCCTGTGTATAAGAGCACAGCACTACTACTCTTCTCCTGCATATACAGGCACAGCACATACTATACTAAGTACAGTTTACTCCACTCTTCCTATAAGTCATTAAGCACATCACAGTTCTTCAATTCCTGTGCTACATATTCAGAATAGGCACAGCAAAGTACTATCCTCCTATCGTGTATATAGCCACTGCATACTACTACTCCCACTCATCCTGTACATGTGAGTACAGTACATATACAGTATCCCATATACAGTACGTGAGCACAGTGCTAGTACTTATAGGGGAAATTGAGGGTCCATAAATGTATTAGAAATGCTCTTTGTGCTCATACCCTAAGAGCCTACTATTTCACAAATTTTAGGTTTTCTGATGCAGTTGTTGTTTTTTTTTTTTTGCAGCATTTAACAATTTAATTTTGCACTGAAGAAACTATAAATGAGCCTTTATAAGGGGAACTGCACAATTTGCAGGATTTTCTGTAAGTAACTGTAATCGGGTGATATTGTTTGGTTTCTGATGCTATAATCCTGCGACTTTGCCAAGACGCAGCTCAACCTTTGATTTCTGCATTGGGATCTGCATCATTAAGTGAAATATTTTTTCCACAATGTGTACGGGATTGGATAACGGTGTTTCTCATGTTTCTTACCATGATTCAGATTCGCAGAGTCCGTGACATCTGGTTAGTGGCACGACACGAGAACAGTTACCCTTGGTGATGGTATGGTTGTATTTTTGGGCACTGCATTTAGATGCTACAGAGAAAGCAGAGAGTGAATCTTAGATGATAAAACCTTAAAACATTAGCATATCACACATTTTTAGTAGCCATAATACTCTCTCTAATGTTTAAACCCATAGCTATGGCTTGGGACCGATACTTGGATTAGCAATTTAACATTTCTGTTTCTGTAGGCCTGGTTCACATATTCGGGATGTCATATCGCTGATATGGAGATCATTGTGACTTCCAATATGGTATTGGCTATATATGTGGGTTTATATGTGGGTTTAATCCCCCATCATCTGCTGTCGGAAGACCTCATTACAGTGTGCAGCAATCAATAATGAAACTGAGGTCCTTTCTTTATTGGAGAATCGGAACATCAGTACCATGACACGATCAGAAGGGAGCACTGCCGCTGCTAGGAATATTTATTTTACTACAATTTACTCCATGATCCTTTCTAACAAGCTGAAGAGGACAAATGTTCATACAGATGTTCATTTCTGAACACTGTCTCATGTCTATTATTCGGTAAGACATCTGTATAAACTTAGTGTGAAGCTTTTAATTGAACTTTTACAATAACCTACTGTACACAGGACTATTAGTGAGTACCATTCAACTTCTATCCTCTGACACTCATTCCAGACAAAAAAATGTTAGAATAATCTTGCCCCTCTACCCCCCATAGGCATCTATAGCTGTAGTGAGACGTGTAACTGAGGTGGAATATATAAAGTATTTTCGAGCCGTATAAATTTGGGGCTCTTGCACACGACCGCATGCAGCCCGTGTAAATGTGTCATATGGTGGCTCAATCCCACAGGCTGCACACAGAGCAGGGGACGGGAGTCCCAACATTATGTAGAAATATAATGCAAGAACGTTCCCTCTGCCGGCCGAACAGCCACGCCAGAAGTGTAATAGCTAATACATTATAATATTTCTATATAATGCAGGGACCCCTGTGCAGCCCATGGGATCGAGCCACCATAGCGCACGTTTACATGGGCTGCGCACATTCATATAAACAGCCCTTAGGTTCCTGGGTTGTGATGCACATAAAAGCAACCAACACTTATTGGAAATGATGTGTATGTGGAATACAGTAAATCTACACTTTCTGAATCTGCCCTCAGCCTGGATTATAGAATACTCACGAGTTTCCGTTGAAGTACTGATAGTGTGATCATGCCCTATAGAAAAACAAGTTTTATAGTTACTTGTTACTTATTGTTCACTGTATCATAAAATTCATAGGATTGCTTTTATCACACATGCAACGAAAATGGGCAGGAAAATACATGGGCTCTCTGACTGAATTTTAGCCCTTTGACAACTAGGGCACAGTTCATATCTCTATTAGGTCTTCAGTTTTTTGCATCAGTTATTTTGAGCCAAAACCAGTAATGTTGGAATACACAGAACAGGTGCAAGTCTTGTACCTTACCTCCGTATAGTCCCTGGAGAGACTTGCATCTGTTCTGTGTGTTCAACCGCTCCTGGTTTTTACTCAAAATAACTGATGAAATAACTGAAAATCTAACAAAGATGTCAACTGGCCCTTATATGATTGACAATTGTAGACATAGGTTAATAACAGCAGCCAGGGGGGGATTTTCCCATAAAGCAACCCATCATTGTGTAAGGCCCCAAAGGTCAGAGGGCCCCATATAGTTTAAAAAGACCTGTCACCAGGTTTTACCCCACTAAACTGCCAGCCCTCTTAGGGGGGCATTATTTTAATAGGTAAATGGGTGAGATTTCACAATAAAGAGGGAATTCTAGAAATGACATTTCATATCCAATCTAAGTCAGGCAAATATGCCTCTTCTCACCTCAGATGAGTCAAGTTTAGTGGTTACAGAGGTAGTGTCACTTCTGAAGCCCCTACCTTTATTTCTATAGAACCTAGAAACATGTTTTTTTGTGTCATATTCAGATCACATCAAGCTTGTTTTATGA
The DNA here is from genome assembly GCA_019512145.1 of Engystomops pustulosus. NCBI lineage: Eukaryota > Metazoa > Chordata > Amphibia > Anura > Leptodactylidae > Engystomops > Engystomops pustulosus. Next base: position 137,819,455 of record CM033647.1, on the reverse strand, counting down.
TCTATAGAACTGGACATACAAATGGTTACATAGGTGGGTACTGGATTTTTATCTGCAGATTGCATCTCCAACTAGGTATTTAGATTACTGTTTTTCTGGTGCTGTATCTTTCAAAGCCATAAGCCTGATGTTATCTGAAAGATGAGGTTCGTATCTTTAATATGACATGAGCAGCATGTTTCTAGGTGCTATAGAACAAAAGATAGAAGCTTCTGTAATGACATTACCCCTGCAACCACTAAACTGGACCCATCTCATGGGGTTCTGGGTTCGAATCCCACTCAGGTCAACATCTGCAAAGAGTATGTATGTTCTCTCCGTGTTTGCGTGGGTTTACTCCCACACTCCAAAAACATACTGTTAGGTTGTTTAGATTGTGAGCCCCATGTAGACAGGGACCAATTTGACATGCTTTGTGCAGCGCTGCGTAATCTGTGTGTGCTATATGAAGAATTATTATTTATTATGTAAAAATGAGTTGAGAAGAGTCATATTTGCCTGACTTTGGTAAAGATTTTTTTTATAGTTAAGCGGGAGAGAATTCACATAAAAGAGGGAATTCTAGAAAGGACATTTCATACCCTACCCGAGGGTACTAGTAGTTTAGTGGGGTAAAACTTGGTGACAGAATCTTTTAAAAAATTATGACAGAGCAGAGAGTAATAGACTCCTTGATCTGCAATTTAGAGTTGAGTTATACATTAATTATTACGGTTACAGCTTCCATTCGCTTACAATGGGAATTGTGAATATAGGTGTCGGTCGCACCCCCAATCAAGTATTGCTATGACCTATCAATACTAAATGCTGGCCAATCCCTTTAAGCAGTACAGTCAGTTTTCATTGTTGTCTGCTGTAGATATATTAATAAGCTTTACAGGAACTGTGGAGGATATTTTATCCCATGGTTTTATCCCAGAAACGTAAATGGACTCTTTATAGCATTTACCATGTAGACATATAATACAACAAGGCAGACAGTCTTACCAGTTTGGGGTGACATAGTAGAATGTGATGTTATATTAAGAGGAGGGGTGGAAACTGTGGTATTTTGAGCAGATGTTGTAATGGTAGAAGAGGTGGTAGTTTTGGTAGTAGTGAGGGTAATAGGTGTAATGGTGCTACTTGTTATTGATGTTGTCGAAACTGTCACTGTAGAGTAAAGTAAAGAAATATATTAGCATTCCTGATGATGACAAAAAAGAATTAAGCAATTTTACCTCTAAATAAAACTAGAAAAAAATTGCACACGCTTTAATGACCAGAATCGACATACACCGGGAGATTTATCTTTTTGTTGCTACTACGATTTATCAGAAGAGTCTGAGGTAAAACTATTCTAGTTGTCCATGGAAAACCAATCAGAGCTCAGCTTTCATTTTATAAACAGCTGTGGTTAAATTAATTAACAGCTCTGATTGGTTGCCATGAACGACTAGTACACTTTTACCTCAGACTCTTCTGATAGATGTCCCTAAGTTGATGTGCAGATGTTGTATTTAAAGATCAGGGAGGGGAAGGCATGTAAAATAAATATAGGGTGGAAGATTTATCAGAAGTGTCTGAGGTAAAACTTTTCTAGTTGTCCATAAAAACCAATCAGAGATCAGCTTTCATTTTATAAATGGCTGTGGGAAAATAAAAGCCGAGCTCTGATTGGTTGACATGGACAACTAGAACACTTCTGCGATCAGACACTTCTGATAAATCTCCCTCAGAGCCCTAGTAATATATTCTACATACAAGATATTCCTTTTTAGCGAATTACAATATACTAGAGAATTAGAGGTTTGAGTGATAAAAGTCCAATATATATTGAATTAAAGAACTACAACAATAGGTTCAGAAATATTTCTATTGTCCTGTTCTGGTATATCATATTAAAGTATACAAAATCAGCCAATATTGAGGAAACTGTGAAAAATACATTTAAATTCCAGGATTGTAGCTGGACTTGGAGCACTCTGTTTTTTTATTTTGTTTTATTTTTGTTTTTGAGCGTTTTATTTTGAGACATCTTGCTGAAGTAGTTGAACCGTATCTTGACCCTTTACAATTCGCATACCAACCACGTCTGGGTGTGGAGGATGCGATTCTTTATTTGCTCCACAGGGTATACATGCATCTGGACGAGCCGGGGTCTGAGATCAGGATAATGTTCTTCGACTTTGGGAGTGCTTTTAATAGGATTATCCCGAAACGTGTCAGAATGTCAGAAATTGGGTAAAATGGGGGTTGGTTCTGGCCTAATTCAGTGGATCTTTAATTATCTGATATTAAGACCGCAGAAGGTGAAAATTGGAAACACGGTGTCGGATGTGGTTGTGAGTAACATTGGAGCCCCACAGGGGACTGTTCTTGCCCCGTTTTTATTTACCATCTACACCGCAGATTTTCAAAAAAATAGAAGTCAGTGCTTCTTGCAGAAGTATTCGGATGACACTGCGATAATAGGGTGCATAAAAGGGGGAGATCTGTCTGAATACTGGTCGACCATTGATGTGTTCTCGGAGTGGTGCGACACAAATGGTTTGGAATTGAATCTATCTAAGACCAAGGAAATGGTAATCAGTTTCCGAAAAGAACGTGATACTGATGGTGAGCCTACAAAGATTAGGGGTGTCGCAGTGGAACGCGTCACAAACTATAAGTATCTGGGCGTCTATCTGGATGATAAGTTATTGTGGCATATAAATTCAGAGAAATTGTATAAAAAGGCGTCCGGGAGACTGTACTTTTTAAGATCGCTCAGGTCCTTTGATGTGGACCGTAGGATGTTGCTGTCCTTTTACCAGTCTGTAATTGGAAGTGTTTTATTTTATGCGGTGGTATGTTGGGGAAATAATGCTCGCACGACTGACCTGAACAAATTTAAGAAATTGGTCAGGAAGGTGAACTCAATTGTTGGTACTAAGACAGAGGATTGGGAGTCAGTCTTGTGTGCACGTATGCTCTCCAAATTTAAATCCATTGTATGTAATGAGAAAAACCCATTACATAACACACTGATGGGTCAACGTAGCACATTTAGTGATCGGTTTTTGCACATGAAATGTAGAAGAATCGTTTTAAAAATTCTTTTATACCGAGGGCAATTGCATTAGTTAACATGGGCAAGTAATTAATATGTAACCACGGTGTTATTCTTCTTTTTATATTTTTTATTGATTCTTTTTAAATAACTGTTATCATCTATGTGTAAAGTATTTTGTATCTTACTCTGTTTGTATATGTATATCTGTGATCATGAATGGAGGTGTTGCTGCTGTCGTTGTGACAAAGTCAATTTCCCCTATGGGGACAATAAAGCATTCTATTCTATTCTATTCTACTGGTGTATGAGATCTCTTCACTGGATACAGCACAACCCCTCCCCCATGAGTTTGCTGTGGTATATAGGGCAGAAGGGACTAGGTGAGCTGTGTTCTGTGAAGTGATTTCACATACCAGTACACCAGAATGCTTCATGTCCACCTAAAATCTGAAGCAGGTCTCATGACAGTTCCAGTATAGATGAATATTTCGAGTCCCCCACAATGCCAGGGTAACTAATTTTTTTTTGGTTAAAAAAAAACTGACCTTGATAATAAGGTTTTCCCAGGACTTTTACGAAAAACGTATACATTAATAATAGTAATATACTTTCAGAAATGAAAGCTATTACCTGGCTTTCTGGGGCCTAAATGTTTTACAATATTAATATTTACATATATTTTTTGTGTGTGGTATTTTCCTTAAGCCTCATTTTCAGGTAATAGTACATTGTAATTCATGATGAGGGACTTTTCTACTCCATCGTGATTTATACATACATTGTTTTTGAACCAATATGTGGCAAAAATAACATGATTACTTTATTATGTGTGAATAGGCTGATACCAACTATGTTTTTTTGCTGAATTACAATTTTTGCATGGTAAAATATATTTAAAGAATGAAAGATTTGATAAAGTTTTCACCTTTTTTTGAGAACCATACATTTTAACGTTTTTCAACAGCAGATATAAATAAGGGCTTGTTTTTTGTGTAAATATTTGACATTTTTTACTTTAATTTTTATTTTGCGGCATATGTGATTTTTTTTATCACGTTTACATTTTTGGGGAGATCAAAAAAATGATACCAACTTTGTATACTAGAGGCTTTCACACGAATCAAAGTTAGGCCCTAACTTGCTAATCGGTGGGGGTCTCAGTGATGAAACCCCCACAGTTCACGAAAATGAGGGGTCTGATGGGGTCCCAGTTACCTCAGTCGGACCCCTTGTGGTCCCCGTAGAATAATTCAGAAGACGGCAGCACATGACCACTCCGCTCCATACATCTTAATGGAGCTGATGGAGATCGCTGAGGCAACGGAGACCTTATCGGGACCCTCGTTTTCGTGATCTGTGGGCGTCTCATCACTGAGACCTCCACCAATCAACAAGTTAGGCCTTATCCTGTGGACAGGGTGATTTGTGAGAAAAACCCTTTAACTCCTTTGACCAAAAAAGCATGTTATTTTTTTTCTTTTTTAACATTTTATATATTTTTTTTTTAAACTTGATTTTTTGTTATTGATCATATTGTATAATATATACAATATATATATATATATATAGTAGTCCCCGGGTTAAAGACAGGATAGGTTCTGTAGGTTTGGTCTTTAGTGAAATCAAAAGCCTGCATCCAATTTGGACAGGATCCATTTTTCACTGTGCTCCGCTTTATCTTTTTTTTACATGCCAAGTTGAAACAGGTATATTTTGTAAAGTGTAACTCAAAGTATATTTTGTCTCAGTGACAAATGGATTTTCGCAATTTTGGATCTTTATGAGAACAAGATTAAATAATTAAGCTTAATTGTACAGACCTTTGATAACTCTTACAAGTGATCATTGCAGCCAAGGGCTAAAGTTCACTAAATTATCAACATCCAGTGGTCCTTCTGGAACCAGAAGTCGTCTGTAAGTTGAATGTTCTTGGGTTGGGGCTGCCTGTACCTGTGTACTGTACTAACTAACAGGCTTCCATAGCTGTCAGACTTAGGGCAAGTATTAAACAGCTGCTTTCCATCAGAAAACAGTGGCATTTTCCATAGGGGTGACATCCTAAATGTCAAACCAGGCTAGGGAGGGGTTTTTTAAAAAATAAATGTGTACTCTGGGAATTTTTTAACACTTGGACAACCCCTTTAACAGTTGCAATTGTTATCTGCCTGTCATAACCTGGTACTACCCTTGTTGTAGGTTCTGAGTAGGATGGGAGCGGTAGAGCCCCAACCACCATGGTTATATTGAATACATTCACTATCATTTCTTGTCTAATTGCCTGGAAGCTTGGTAACTAAGACGTAAACTGTCAATCTAGCAAGAGGTATAAATCATAATAGAGAAATATTAGAAGATTTCTGCAAAAACGAAGTTGAAATTAAATCTGCCATCAGGATCATGGATTGTAAACCAAGCACACTGACATACTGGTGTGTGCCCTCTCTGTAAGGATCTGCTCTTCTTTTGCCCTTGTTGTTAGAAAAAAAGGCTGTAAAAATTATGCAAATGAGCCTGAGGGGCTCCAGGCTCCAATAACATATATAGAATCATTTGAAGCCTTTTTTTTCTGGGAAAACACGGGTATCGGAAGCTAAAAGAAGACCAGATCCTGACAAAGGGGGCACACAGCAGCATGTACTACATATAGTGGTCGCCTACTTCCTTTCAGCCAGTGTCTGAGACCACGTGGAACAGTGAGTATTCAAGACCTGTTCACACATGGTGCGGGATTGCATGGTATCTGCTGCTTCTGTGGTACAGTGCTGGTGGGGACCTAGGGCCCGGAGCCATGGGGGCTATGCCTGCCAGTATGGGTGTTGGGGAGCAGCTGGGTATTGGTCTTGATCTGTATAGGAATCTTTTAAAAAGGAAAGGTTACTACTAGGCTACGCCATAAAGTGCACCACTATCTACTACACCTCAGCCCAATGCTAATTTGCAGATCAGCCTATTAAATGGGTTTGCAAGAAAGGATTACGCAGATGTAGATCTGTGCCACAGAGTAGATTGGTTTCTTCACACTACAAATTAGTATGAGACCCAGTGGCTAAACAGCATGGAGTGGATTCACTTGGACAGTGTCTGTTGTAACCGTTTTTACATACACTGAGCTCATTGGGGCACATTTACTTACCCGGCCCATTCGCGATCCAGCAGCGCGTTCTCTGCACAGGATTCGGGTCCGGCTGGGATTTAAGATGGTAGTTCCTCCGCCGTCCACCAGGTGGCGCTGCAGCGCCGAAAATAATCTTAACGCCCCGGAATGCACCATCCCATAGAAGGTGAAGGTGAGCGCTCCCCAAGCGACACATTTTCGGTTTTTAAATGCGGCGGTTTTTCCGAATACGTCGGGTTTTCCGATTTCTGTCGCGCGCATGCCGGCCCCGATGCGCCACAATCCGATCGCGTGCGCCAAAAACCCGGGGCAATTCATGTACAAGCGGCGCAAATCGGAAATATTCGGGTAACACGTCGGGAAAACGCGAATCGGGCCCTTAGTAAATGACCCCCATTGTGTGATATGGGACACTCCCGGTCTGAGGAGTTCACAGAAAGTGCATTGTCCGACGAACATGCAATGTGTCGCAATTCCCCGCTCAGATCTGCCAGAGTTCTCCTTCTTCTTCCTGGTGCATGTAAGTGCTTGGGCTTGCGACACAATTTGAAAGTTAAATCCTGCACTCAGTCCGAATAAGTTGGATTGTCCGATGGCACTTCCCTCAGATTTCTGTCACATGAAAGCCAGCGCAGCTGCGCCACAATCCGATCCCGACACAATCCCAGTGCAAACCCCTGTTAAATACTTGTCACTGCTGCGCAAATCCCAGAAACAGCAAACAAACAAAAATGCGATCTGCGACCCTTAGTGAATAAGCGCTATACAGTTTACTCTATCCGTTTTGCACGATTTATAATGTGATCACTAGGATTCCCAGAAAAAAAGAAGCCACATCCTATTGGCAAACATTGGGGCAGATTTACTTACCTCGCCCATTCGCGATCCAACGGCGCGTTCTCTGCTCTGGATTCGGACCCGGCCGGGATTTAAGAAGGTAGTTCTTCCGCCGTCCACCAGGTGGCGCTGCTGCGCTGAAAGTCATCTCATCGCGCCGGAATGCACCACCTCGGACCAGGTGAAGGTAAGCGGTGCCCAAGCGACACTTTTCGGTTTTTAAATGCGGCGGTTTTTCCGAATACGTCGGGTTTTCGTTCGGCCACGCCCCCCCGGTTTCCGTCGCGCGCATGCCGGCGCCGATGCGCCACAATCCGATCGCGTGCGCCACAATCCCGGGGCAATTCAGGTACAATCGGCGCAAATCGGAAATATTCGGGTAACACGTCGGGAAAACGCGAATCGGGCCCTTAGTAAATGACCCCCATTATGTCAATGAAAAATGGTAAATGTTACCTCTATCTATGTCAGAATATTTTTACTTGTTGACTAAATTTTTTAAAAATAGGACAATAGGTTAGACCATTGATTAGTGGTGGGACAATGCTCCCTGCAGAACATAGAAACATAAGGGCTGCAAGCTTGCTACCATTTACATGAAGTAACACAAAACTATACTGTATGTGGCTGTGTTTTAGATACAAAAATATAAAAAGAATATGTAAATTATTAGGATTAATGTCAAATTTGACACAAGTGTCAGAATGGCGTTCTGTACCTATAAAAAAAACCTTAAGGTGGTAAACCAATATTAAGAAATTAACTGCATAACATAATACAAATATTTTCACTAACAAAATACTTGAAAACTCACCTAAATGTTCAGTTGAAGATGAGTGTTCATGGGGGACAGAAACTGGTTGTGAGAATGTTGATGATAATGGAGTTTGAATATGTGGTGTTTCTGAAACAGGCGGTGAGGTTGATAGAGTTTGTATTGTTTCATTAAAGTGTGGAGTTATAGTTGTATGAGTGGTAGGTGTTGATGGTGACGGAAGAGTGGTAGTTGATGTTGTTGATGGGGTGTGAGTAGTAACAGTGCTAGGAGTTTGGGTTGTTGGTGTAGGAGATGGGGAAGGGGAAGTTACAGTAGTATGAGTTGAAGGTGTTGATGGTGACGGAAGAGTGGTAGTTGATGTTGTTGATGGGGTGTGAGTAGAAACAGTGCTAGGAGTTTGGGTTGTTGGTGTAGGAGATGGGGAAGGGGAGGGTGAAGTTAAAGTAGTATGAGTTGTAGGTGTTGATGGTGACGGAAGAGTGGTAGTTGATGTTGTTGATGGGGTGTGAGTAGAAACTGTGCTAGGAGTTTGGGTTGTTGGTGTAGGAGATGGGGAAGGCGAGGGTGAAGATACAGTAGTATGAGTGGTAGGTGATGTTGATGGGGTGGGAGTAGAAACAGTGCTAGGAGTTTGTGTTGTTGGTGTAGGAGATGGGGAGGGTGAGGGTGAAGTTACAGTAGTATGAGTTGTAGGTGTTGATGGTGATGGAAGAGTGGTAGTTGATGTTGTTGATGGGGTGTGAGTAGTAACAGTGCTAGGAGTTTGGGTTGTTGGTGTAGGAGATGGGGAAGGCGAGGGTGAAGTTACAGTAGTATGAGTTGTAGGTGTTGATGGTGATGGAAGAGGGGTAGTTGATGTTGTTGATGGGGTGTGAGTAGTAACAGTGCTAGGAGTTTGGGTTGTTGGTGTACGAGATGGGGTAGGAGAGGGTGAAGTTACAGTAGTATGAGTTGTAGGTGTTGATGGTCGTGGAACAGTGGTAGTTGATGTTGTTGATGTGGTGGTGAGTAGTAACAGTGCTAAGTTTTTGCTTGTGGTGTAGGAGATGGGGAAGGCTATGGTGAGTTACAGAGTATGAGTTGTAGGTGTTGAGGTGATGGAAGAGTGGTTATTTGATGTTGTTGATGGGGTGTGGAGTAGTACAGTGCTAGGAGTTTGGGTTTGTTGGTGTAGGGATATGGGAAGGCGAGGGTGAAGTTACAGTAGTATAAGTTGTAGGTGTTGATGGTGACGGAAGAGTGGTAGTTGATGTTGTTGATGGGGTGTGAGTAGTAACAGTGCTAGGAGTTTGGGTTGTTGGTGTAGGAGACGGGGAAGGCGAGGGTGAAGTTACAGTAGTATGAGTTGTAGGCGTTGATGTTGAATGTGACGGACGAGTGGTATTTTGAGTTGTTGATGGGGTGTGAGTAGTAACACGTCAGTTTGTGTTTTGTTGGTGAGTAGCGGGAATGGCTGCGGTGAAGTTACAGTAGTATACTTGTAGGTTGATGGTGAGTGAAGAGTGTAGTTGATGTTGTTGATGAGTGTAGTTAGCTAACAGTGCTAGGAGTTTTGGTTGTTGGTGTAGGACGATGGGGATGGGAGGTGAAGTTACAGTAGTATAGTTGTAGGTGTTGATGGTGACGGAGAGTGGTAGTTGATGTTGTTGATGGGGTGTTGAGTAAACTGTGCTAGGAGTTTGGGTTGTTGGTGTAGGAGATGGGGAGGTCGAGGGTGTGAAGTTCCAGTAGTATGAGTGGTAGGTATGTTGATTGGGGGGGGTGAGTAGTAACAGTGCTAGGAGTTTGTGTTGTTGGGGTGTAGGATGGGGGGGTGAGGTAAGTTACAGTAGTATGATTGTAGGTGTTTTTGATGGTGAGGAAGAGGGGTAGTTGATGTTTTGTTGATGGGTTGTGAGTATACCAGTGCTAGGAGTTGGGTTGTTGGTGTAGGAGATGGGGAAGGGAGGGTGAAGTTACAGTAGTATGAGTTGTAGGTGTTGATGGTGAGGAATAGTGGTAGTTGATGTTGTTGATGTGGTGTGGAGTAGTAACAGTGCTAGGAGTTTGGGTTGTTTGGTGAGGAGATGGGGAAGGCGAGGGTGAAGTTACAGTAGTATGAGTTTGTAGGTGTTGATGGTGATGGAAGAGTGGTAGTTTGATGGTTGTTTGTGGGGTGTGAGTAGAAACAGTGCTAGGAGTTTGGGGTGTTGGTGGAGGAGATGGGGATGGGGGGTGAGTTACTAGTACTGAGTTGTAGGTGTTGAGGGTGACGGGAAGAGTGGTAGTTGATGTTGTTGATGGGGTGTGAGTAGTAACGTGCTAGGAGTTTTGGTTGTTGGTGTAGGAGGGGAAGGCGAGGGTGAAGTTACAGTAGTATGAGTTGTAGGGTTGATGTGGGAAGAGTGGTAGTGTGTTGCTGAGTGGTGTGAGTAGTACAGTGCTAGGAGTTTGGGTTGTTTGGTGTGGAGATGGGGAGGGCGAGGGTGAAGTATTAGTAGTTGAGTTTGTAGGTGTTGATGTGATGGAAGGTGGTAGTTGATGTTGTTGATGGGTGGTGAGTGTACAGTGCTAGAGTTTTGGGCTTGTTGGTGTAGGAGATGGGAAGGCGAGGGTGAGTTACAGTAGTAAGAGTTGGTAGTGTTGTGGTGACGGAAGAGTGGTAGTTGATGTTTTTGATGTTGTGTGAGTGTAACAGTGCTAGGAGTTTGGGTTGTTGTGTGTAGGAGATTGGGGAAGGCGAGGGTGAAGTTACAGTAGTATAGTTGTAGGTGTTGATGGTGACGGAAGAGTGGTAGTTGATGTTGTTGATGGTGGTGTGAGTAGTACCAGTGCTAGGATTTGGGTTGTTGGTGTAGGAGATGGGGAAGGGGAGGGTGAGTACAGTATGTATGAGTTTGTATGTGTTGATGGTAGGAAGAGTGGTCGTTGATGTTTGTTGATGGGGTGTGATAGAAACAGTGCTAGGAGTTTTGGGTTGTTGGTGTAGGGAGATGGGGATGGGGAGGTGAAGTTACAGTAGTAGAGTTGTAGGTGTTGATGGTGCTGGAAGTGTGGTCGTTGTTGCTGTTGACTGGGGTGTGGATGTAACAGTGCTAGAGTTTGGCTTGTTGGTGTATGGAGATGGGAGGCGAGGTGAAGTTACAGTGTATGATTGTTGTAGGTGTTTGATGTGATGGACGAGGGTATTTTGATGCTGTTGTATGTGGTGTGAGTAGTACAGTGTTGGAGTTTGGGTTGTTGGTGTAGGAGATGGGAGGTGAGGGTGAAGTTCAGTAGTATGACTTTAGGTGTGTGGTGACGGAAGAGTGGTAGTTGATTTGTTATGTGGTGTGAGTATAACAGTGCTAGGAGTTTTGGGTTGTTGGTGTAGGAGATGGGGAAGGCGAGGGTGAAGTTACAGTAGTATGAGTTGTAGTGTTGATGGTGACGGAAGAGTGGTAGTTGATGTTGATGTGGTGTGGTAGTAACAGTGTCTAGAGTTTTGGTTTTTGGTGTAGAGATGGGGAGAAGGCGAGGGTGAAGTTACAGTATATAGTGTTGTAGGTGTTGATGGTGAGGAAGAGTGTAGTTGATGTTGTTTGATGGGTGTGATAGTAATACGTGCTAGGAGTTTGGGTTGTGGTGTAGGAGATGGGGAAGCCGAGGGTGATTTTACAGTAGTATGTTGTAGGTGTTGATGGTGACGGAAGAGTGGTAGTTGATGTTGTTGATTGGGTGTGAGTAGTAACAGTGCTAGGAGTTTGGGTTGTTGGTGTAGGATTGGGGGCGAGGTAAGTTACAGTAGTATGATTGCTAGTGTTGATGGTGATGGGAAGTGGTAGTTTGATGTTGTTGATGGAGGTGTGAGTATAACGGTGCTAGAGTTTGGGTTGTTGGTGTAGGAGATGGGGAAGGCGAGGGTGAAGTTACTGTAGTATGAGTTGTAGGTGTTGATGGTGATGGAAGAGTGGTATTATGTTGTTGATGGGGTGTGAGTATATAACAGTGCTAGGGTTTGGGTTGTGGTGTAGAGATGGGGAAGGCGAGGGTGAAGTTACAGTATTTGTAGTTGTAGGTGTTGATGGTGACGGAAGAGTGGTAGTTGATGTTGTTTGATGGTTTGAGTAGTAACAGTGCTGATTTTGAGTTGTTGGGTGTAGGAGATGGGAGCGAGGATGCAGTTACAGTAGTATGAGTTGTATGGTGTTGATGGTGACGGAAGAGTGGTATTTGATGTTGCTGATTTGGTGTGAGTAGTAACAGTCTAGAGTTTGGGTTGTTGGTGTAGGAGATGGGGAAGGGAGTGGCGAATGTTCAAGTAGTATGAGTTGTAGGTGTTGATGGTGAGGAAGATTGTTAGTTGATGTTGTTATGTGGTGTGAGTAGTACCAGTGCTAGGAGTTTGGGTTGTTGGTGTAGGAGATGGGGAAGGCGAGTGGGAAGTTACAGTAGTATGAGTTGTAGGTTTAGATGGTGATGGAAGATTGGTAGTTGATGTTGTTGATGGGGTGTGAGTAGTAACAGTGCTAGGAGTTTTGGGTTTTGGTGTAGGAGATGGTAAGGGGAGGTGAAGTTACAGAGTATGAGTTGTATGTGTTGATGGTGACGGAAGAGTGGGGTATTGATGTTGCTGATGTGGTGTGAGTAGTAACGTTGCTAGGAGTTTTGGGTTGTTGGTGTAGGAGATGGGAAGGCGGGGTGAAGTTACAGTAGTATGAGTTGTAGGTGTTTGATGGTGACGGAAGAGTGGTAGTTGATGTAGTTTTGATGGGGTGTGAGTAGTAACAGTGCTAGGAGTTGGGGTTGTTTGGTGTAGGAATGGGGAAGGAGAGGGGAAGTTACAGTAGTATGATTGTGAGTGTGAAGGTGACGGAAGAGTGGTAGTTGATGTGTGTTGATGGGTGTGAGTAGTAACAGTGCTAGGTTTGGTGTTGGTTGTAGGAGATGGGGAAGGTGAGGGTGAAGTCACGTAGTATGAGTTGTAGGTGTTATGGTGACGGAAGAGTGGTAGTTGATGTTGCTTGAGGTGGTGTGAGTAGAAAACAGTGCTGGAGTTTGGGTTGTTGGTGTAGGAGATGGGAAGGCGAGGGTGAAGTTACGTAATATAGTTGTAGGTGTTGATGTGACTGGAAGGTGGTAGTTTGATGTTGTTGATTGTGTGTGAGTAGTAACAGTGTCTAGGAGTTTGGGCTTGTTGGTGTAGGAGATGGGAAGGCGAGGGTGAAGTTACAGTAGTAAGGAGTTGTAGGTGTATGGTGAGGGAAGAGTGGTAGTTGATGTTGTTGTGATGTGGTGTGGAGTAGTAACAGTCTAGGAGTTTGGGTTGTTGGTGTAGGAGATGGGGAAGGCGAGTGAAGTTTACAGTAGTATGATTTTGTATGTGTTTATGGTGACGGAAGAGTGGTAGTTGATGTTGTTGATGTGTGTGAGTATTAACAGTGCTTGGAGTTTGGGTTGTTGGTGTGGAGATGGGGACGGTGAGGTGAAGTTACAGTGTCTGTTGTAGGTGTTCGATGGTGATGGATAGATGGTTGTTGATGTTGTTGCTGTGGTGTGGTCAGTACAGTGCTGGAGTTTGGGTTGTTGGTGTAGGAGATGGGAGAAGGGAGGGTGAAGTTACAGTGTAATGAGTTTGTAGTGTTGATGGTGACGGAAGAGTGAGTTGATGTTGCTGATGTGGTGTGTAGTAACAGTGCTTGGAGTTTGGTTGTTGGTGTGGGAGATGGGAAAGGCGAGGATGAAGTTACAGTATAATGAGTTGTAGGTGTTGATGTGCGAAGAGTGGTATTGTGTGTTGATGTGGTGTGAGTAGTACAAGTGCTAGGAGTTTGGCTTGTTGTGTAGTAGTGGGGGAAGCGATGGTGATTACAGTAGTATGGTTGTAGTGTAGTGGTGATGGAATAGGTAGTTGATGTTGTTGATGGTGGTGTGATAGTAACATTGCAGGAGTTTGGGTTTGTTTGTGTAGAGATGGGGAAGGCGGGGTGAAGTTACAGTAGTATAAGTTGTAGGTGTTGATTGTGACGGAAGAGTGGAGTTGATGTGCTGATGTGGTTGAGTGAGTACCAGTGCAGTAGTTTGGGTTGTGGTTGGAGATGGGGCGAGGGTGAAGTTACGTAGTATGATTGTGTGTTGATGGTGACGGAAAGTGGTAGTTGATGTTAGTTGATGGGGGTGTGAGTAGTAACATTGCTAGGAGTTTGGGTTGTTTGGTGTAGGAGATGGGGAAGGGATGGTCGAAAGTTACAGTACTATGAGTTGTAGGTGTTGATGGTGATCGGAAGAGTGGTAGTTGATGTTTGCTGATGGGTGGTGAGATAACAGTGCTAGGAGTGTGGCTTGTTGGTGTTAGGAGATGGGGAAGGCGAGGTGATTTACAGTAGTATGAGTTGTTGTTGTGATGGTGAGGAAGAGTGGTAGTTTGATTTGGTTGATGGGGTGTGAGTAGTAACAGTGCTAGGGTTTGGGTTGTTGGTTTAGGAGAAGGGGAGGGTGCTAAGTTACGGAAGTTGAGTTGTAGGTGTTGATGGTGACGGAAGATTGGTAGTTGAATGTGTCTGGTGGTTGAGTGTAACATTGCTAGGAGTTTGGGTTGTTTGGTAGGAGATGGGGAAGGCGAGGTGAAGTTAGTAAGTAGATTTGTAGGTGGATGTTGCGGACGGAAGAGGTAGTTGATGTGTTGTTTAT
>CM033647.1:137603549-137797787 GCA_019512145.1 Engystomops pustulosus | reverse complement strand
CAGATATACAAAGAGTGTGCAACAATATTGCATTATCTGGCACAACCTGCACATTAGTGCAGTAAGGCAGTTTGCAACCGTTTTCATATATTTGGGCCGTTATCTTTATTCTGTGGGTCAGTACGATTTGGAAGATACATTGGCACCCTCCAATCGTGGTGCGGAGGGTACCAATGCAGGGAGGGAAACATGTGGTGCATCTTAGACACTGCTATCAGTTAAGGCTGCAGTGTCTAAGGGGTAAAATAGCTGCTATCACAGAGTACTCCTACTTTTGCCTCTACAGAAGAAGCCTGGTCAGTATATGCCAAGCTCCTGTTGCAATCGCATGTGCTCTGAAGCAAAGATTTCCGTAACATTATAGTATGTATTGGTGCTTTCTAGCAGCCCTCACCATGACAGACTGGCTGAAGACAGGCTGTAGTTTCACGGCGGCAGGCACACGGGGCAGGGGGAATGTAACAGTATTTGAAGACAGACCACTGAGGGGCTCAGGTAGGAGCCCTTCTGGCTCATTAATTAACATAATTTAAAAAGCTGATTTTCAAAAGAAGGAGGCCATGGATAACTAATAGAAGAACATTACCACAGTCACAGTGCCTGGATGGATATATGAGTGTCCCTGGTTTATCCATGCTTGATTTTGATTGTATATTTTCTTTAAGAGGGTGTTTCATAAAGTTTTCGTTTTGTATTAAGACATATATGCTGACATTAAGACATATATATGATAACATATATATATATATATTTGTTATCATGCTTGATTTTGATGGTAGATTTACTTCTACTCTCAGCCTGGCTATAGTATTCTATAAGCACCATCTTCTAGCAGAACAGTTTATTAGTCTCTGCTAGGAGAGATATGCCAAGGAAGGCAGAGAACACATTGGGGCAGATTTACTTACCCGATCCTGTCGCGATACAGCGGCACGTTCTGTGTGCAGGATTCGGGTCTTCCGGCGATTTACTAAGGTAGTTCCCCCCATGTCCACTAGATGTCGCTGCTGAGCTGAATTACATCGGAATGGACTGAAGTTCACCAAGCAAGGCCAGGTGCAAGTAAGCGCGTGTCAAGCGGTTTTTCCAAATCCGTCAGGTTTTCGTACGGCCACGCCCCCGATTTCCGTCGCGTGCATGTGCCGGCGCCGATGCGCCACAATCCGATCGCGTGCGCCAAAAACTCGGCGCAAAACTGAAAAATTCGGGTAACCCACGGGAAAAACGCGATTCGGGCCCTTAGTAAATGACTCCCAAAGGATTAAAGCTCACTGATCTGCATAAACAATCACACTACTAGAAAGCTTACTTTAAATGAGTACAGAAGGAGCTAAGCACTCAACTCTTGGTACAAGCAGCATAGAGCAGTTATAGAGCAGGTGGAGCTGAGCAGATTCTACATAGTGACCAATGGAAATATTTTTCAATATTAGTTATATTATTTATAGTTATTATTATTTAGTAAACAGGGTTTTTTTTTTTTCAACATAGTGATCACTAGCGTGTGCAACTTTTTCTTTTAACATGCAAAAAGTATCCCTGCTTCTCTCCATCACAGAGTTTCTGTGCCGCTGCTTGCAATGATCTATCACATGTTACAGGTAAAAGTTATGGCATTATTGGCAACTCCAATACCACTGCCACTCATAGTTCCTTCTATCTTACCTTCAAAGACTGGATCCAGCACAACGTTTTCGTGATGTATCCTTACCTTTATTCAAAACTGAATCCAAGAAGCCTATTTCTTTAATGCGGTTAAACAATAAAACAAAAAAGTAACAACTTCTTCCTCCAAACCCATTGAAATATCTCACTGACAGAGAGCTGAAGCTCGATTGGCCTAAAACGAACTCTTCTGACCCTCTTATAAACGTGCTAAGCTTGGTGTGTGCGCAGTGGCAGACTAGGGTTTCTTGGGCTTGCAAGAAAAAATTATCCTGGGAACTTATCCTCCATTAACCCCTTGGAAATAAGGTCTAGTAGTCTTAGGGTCTTGTAGAGGATTGAAGACTTGGCCCACTGGAGGATCCCCTGGGAATCTGGTGGGCCAGTCCGACACTATATGCACATATTCTATGTTGGGAGAGTGGAGAATCCTGTCACTGGACACCTCTGGATGTAGCTTATACATCTAAAAAGAAAAGGATTGGGCATGTAGAAATAGAGCAAGACGCACATTATTTATCCTTACGTCTGCTGGGATGATCTCTACATAACTAGGGAGGTCCAAATACTGTACATAACTTTCTAAGCATTGATCTGTTGTGTACAGTCAGCATCAAAGTGATTATAATCTAGGGTTTTCGGACAGTGGGGCTGATACGTCAAATGACAAATTTCAGCCAAGAATGGGATGCGGACATAAGTATATAGTTTGCTTATTCTCAAGTCTTGCCCAGTTTACCTTTTTAAATACTTTTTTTTGAGGATTATTATATTACCGTATATTATCCATATTATCTAATAGTTTTAGTTTTCAGATAGAAGACATATGATAGAAGTGGTAAGAAAAAGTAAAATACTTACAGGAAGAGAAAGTTGTAGGAGACGAAACTGTGGATGCAAAAAGTAAACTGTTAAATATGTAAAATAACTAATTTCTAGGTTATTTACATCAGATCTATACATCAGATCTATAGGGGTCTGACCTTAGCAACCCTGATGTGATGACATCAGCAGTTGCCAGACTTAGCACTAGTACATGTACAATGCACCAAACAGATGCCATTTGGGTAATTGCATCTTGGGTCCCATTTACGCAAGGAAATATAGTTGTACTAACTCAACTTGGCCCCTATACAGTGTTCAGACCCTTCTATCTTTGACACTGTACACTTGGTGGCTGTTAATATCAGCTGATCAGTTGGGGTGCTGGATTTCGGAGCTCCACCAATCAAATGTTGGTGACCTATTCTAAAGATAAAGGGTGTGAAACCACTAATTTACTGAACAATAGGAGATGAAGCTTAGTGATAACTTTTCTATGGACTTTTAAAAATAACTAAAGGCGCGGCCACTTGTCATCCTGATTTACAAGGTGAGATCATGAGATACTCTTTAGTTGCGACCCTGTAAATAGAGTCTATTCCCGCTCCGGAGGAAATGTATGACTAGGCAAGGCTCCTCAGGTATGCTCCTCGAAGAGAAGTTGGACCATCATCTCTGCCTTTAGTGTCCAGCACAGGTAACTTAGTAAGCTATCAATATACCAAATAAAAGTCACTAAGTGTCAAAATACTGGAAAAAAAAGTGCACAAACCTTCTGTTGGAGAAGGAGATGGACTTGACACAGTTGATGATGTTGTTACCGGCACTGTAGGTGTTGTACTTGGTTCTGGTGTTGTACTTGTCGGTTCGGCTGCAAATAAAAAGTAAAACAAAAAAATCATATAATAGGAGATATAAATCTATTCTATGGAAAGATGGAAAGTCCTACAGATGTGTCCCCATACCTTATCTCCCACTATATAATATCCCTAATAAAAACCCTGCATGGACTGCAAATTAAATACAACCAGTGGGTGGACACACCTAGTCACATACAGTCCTCTTTTAGCTGATCATCTTTTGCTATCTAACAGCTCTGGGTATGTAGAGCCAAAGGAAAGAGTTATCAGGGCCACTGTAACTCTAATTATTCTTAGGCACTGTAATAAAAATCTATTACTTAAAGGGATGTCCTAAAATTAAATTATATAACCTGTCCCAATGATAAAGAAGAACTTGGGGTCCCATGGTTAAATGAGTGTACTGAAGAGAAATGGATTGCCATAGCACATGCTTGATCTGCCTCTTCATTTATTAGAGAACAGGACACCTGATTTTTTTTATTATCCTTATCATGTGGATTGGAGATGAGCGAATCAGCCATAAATTGGTTTGTAGAAGCTTTTTGTTTGCATTGGTCCAAACTGGAGTTGCTTTAATTGTCCTTGAAATTGGTATGTAAACCCCCTCTAATGAACTGAAACATAATTTTTTTTTAATTGCTCATATCTTGTTTTGTTAAAGAACATCTATAATCATATTTACTGATGGTGGATGTCCCAAACTTACTTGCTCGTTACCTCTGTCAAGGGATGACCTCGCTTTTGGTATGTCCAGGAACAACCGGAGTCTTTTAAAAAAGACTTTATAAGTATAATCAAATGAACCAGAGGCCTTTGGCTCCACCGCCTGAAAATATATGCATGCCCCCTCCGCGTTCATAGCAACCTGGTACCGCCCACCGATTGTGACATCGGTGGGCAGGTTGCTATGAACACGAAGGGAGTGCACATATATTAATCAGGTGTCGATCCGGCTCATTTGAATATATTTATAAAGTCTTTTTAAAAAGTATCTGGCTGTTCCTGGACATACTAAAAGCAAAGTCATCCCCTGACAGATGAAACAACTGGTTCTCTTAAGGAAAGGGAGCACTAAACCATCCACTAGTCTAGACTGGTGGTTTTTAGTCCCAAATCACACTGTTTGCAGTCTTTCCCTGGCCGCTTTAAAAAAAAAAATAAAACTTTATACTTACTGTACCTAAAGATGGGTCCGTAGCTCCATGTGCCTGTGCAGTGACTCGATGAAATTGGAGCAATACACTCTAGCTTTATTGTGCAACTGTTGTACATGCTCAGCAGATGTTTAATGAAGCACGGGTATAGTACACTAGCTTCTATGTGTGACTACACAGGCACAGGGAGCTCTGGAACATAGGTTTTTTTTATACACAGAGGGACTAGCTAAAGGGAACAATTTGAGACACTAAACCACTCGTCAGTAAGATATAGCGTCCCAAATCGCCCTTACAGGTTCTCTTTAATGGGATGAATAACAGTATTAGCTAAACAACAATTTGGAAGATTTGTCTGAAGTCAAAAAATGAGGTCATCATCAGCGCAAATTTTTATAGAATTAACTGTACTGTATAGGAAAAATACATTTTCATATGAATTAAAGAGCAACAACTTACTGCACGGGACACAAGTCTTTTTGGTTGGATCATAATAATTGTGAGGGCCGCATCTGTAGCATCCTGTGAGAAACAGAGTTTAGAGTATAAATAGATACTAATTAGTAAGGAATATATCATTGTGTTGTTATTGTATTATTAGTATATTACTACTAATAATACAGTAATATGGTTTGTAGCAGCCCAGTGTTCTGTATACACATGCAATCAATGCCACCCATCAGATTGCACATGCCAATCGAGGTGAGGGCAGCAGTTTCACATTATTCCCTGATCAGTCTGTGATCACGGCCGTGACGAGCGCTGTGCCATGGACTGATCATTATGCTGGGGATTGAACTCGATGCATTATATTGTTATATGATGCACAGATTTCTTATTTCCCCCATATGTAGCAGGGCCGATTGGGGAAATAAGAACTCTATGCATCATATATTAAGATAATGCACAGATATCAATCCCCAGCAAGTGATCAGTCTGTGGCACAGCACTCACCATGATTGTGGACTGATCACAAAGTAATGTGCAGCAGCCATAGCCTGTACGAAAATCAATGGGAGGACATCTACTCAATGCTAACATTATACTCCTGTCTAATAGATATTGCCGACTTATTACCACATATTAGGTCACATATTAGGTCATGTGGTAAATGAGTATCCAACAGCAGCATATAGTCAGTATCAAACAATGAATGAAGCTATGACATATAACCCATTTAATAAAAATGTCATCAATAATAAACCCACCATTTGGATACATTACCTTCACTATTTTGATGAGGGTAGGTGTGAGGCGCTGATGGACACTGGCAAGGCTGGTAGTGCCATGTACAATTTACATCTGGATTCAATTCCACACCGTTATCAGTGGTAATGTGGGTGTTTTGATAGTCACAGTAAACGGCTAAACAAGAAGATGGAGACGTAGGTAAGCGAAAATGGCAGAAATAAGAAACAGCATGTATAAAGCTCAGTAAATAATTATTAATATTTGATCTACCTATCTATCAAAACTAAACTAATTGTTGCTCATCGTTGACTTTATTTCAGTTTTTTAAAAATTATTTATTATATTTGATATTTAATAGATCTTAGAAAGGGGGTGGCGACACACACCAGGAGGTGGGGGACAGAGGTGATCGGGCTGGAGTGAATGTGGATCGTGTACTTTTTTCTTATGTTCCTTTTCCCTCTATAAGGCCTAATATTTTTATTGATGAAGACACATGTAAACTACAGGCGGTCTCCTACTTAAGGACACCCGACTTACAGACAACCCCTAGTTACAGACGGACCCCTCTGCCCAGTGTGACCTGTGGTGAAGCTCTCTGGATGCTATTACTATAGTCCCAGACTGCAATGATCAGCTGTAAGGTGTCTGTAATGAAGCTTTATTGATAATCCCTGGTCACATCACAGCAAAATACTTTGAAACTCAAATTGGGGCAAAAAAAATCTTTGTATGGAGCTACTACTATAAAATATACAGTTTCGACTAACATACAAATTCAACTTAAGAACAAACCTATGGAACCTTGTACGCTTTTAAGCATATGGAAAATTAATTAAAGAGTACAAGACGTTTGGCAATGATTGATTGAGGTATATCATTACCCCTTTAACACGTAAAATCATGCAAATAAAATCCTGAACAAAGTGTCTATATATTCCATATAGCAGCATAACTGTACTTACGGCAAAAATCTGGTGTCCTCCAATCAACACAAACTCCAACAGCAAGGCAAGCCGCGGCATAGGCTTGAATGGCGTCACACAAACATTCACAGTCTCCTCCTGTATCACATGCACAAGCATCACTCAAACAAGCCTCATAGTAGTTCTGGTAATTCACCTGGAAGTAAAAAGAAAAGTTTCTGACCTGCTGCTCCGTTCCATCCTAAGGCAGCCACTTACACAATATATCTATAGGCAACAGATGCCAATCTATACCTAAGCAGGGGCATCTTCCAGAGGAAAGTTTTGAAAGGCAATCGATTGGACAATAGTAAATAGGGTGTAAAAGATCTTATTAAACTCTCACCAGTTTATTGCATTGGCTAAATTTTGGAGAATGAACGATGTTACAACTCTTTTCGCCCCAGGTCTTACGATGCGGATTTTGCGCACAGGCGTCCACAGTAGTGTTGACATCCATGCATGTCGGTCTGTCCTTCCATGAGTTAATGAACTCAAGTTGAGTGGAAGCCACGTATTTGCTTCTTGTTTCAAAGTCATCCTTCATGTTTCCATTATAGTTTCCACAAAGACCACACACAGATTCCTGGTAAAGTGAACATTGAAAAATGAAACTGGTAAATTAAAAGGATCAGCAGCTTATGGAAAATCATCAATCTATAGTTTCCTATTTATTTCCATTTATTTCCATTTTGTTGAGTAGATTAATACACTAATATATTAGTATATTAATCTACTCAACAAAATGTCATAGTGTTGATCCAGAAGGAGACAAAGGCCCCACAGATCCAGGAGAATTCCATAGTCTCCTTGCTCTCACAAATGTTCCCCATCTATGTTCATGTTTTTCCTGTAGGAAAGGAGGGACATGCTATTTCTAGTGCCCCCCCCCCCCCAAAAAAAAAACATTGGCTTAAGTATAAAAAAAATATTATTACTTTTTAAAATTTTGAGCCTAAAATTTGGTTTACAGTAAAAATGTGATCCAAAAAATAATAATAAATTAAGAATCCCATATTTCTGTGAAAAAAAAAAATTCTAAAAAAATAATGTTGCGCAACGCCACAAAAAATGAGGACCATTAAAAAAGGTTGCAAAAGCGGAAAATTCTGTCTAGTCTTTAAAGCTCCTTAAAGGGGTTGTCCGCTATAAGCACATAACAGCTGATAACTAATATTGTTTGTGTAATGAAATTTTCCAATATATTACTGTATCAATTCCTCACAGTTTTCTGGATCTCTGCTTTCTGTCTTTCTATAAGAAGTTTCTATGTAGATAAACAGCAGTTCATGGTCATGTGATGTCACACAGGTGCATGCCTCATAAGCATCACACAGCTTTGATGACACAGTGTGCTATAACGAGCTGTGCACCTGTGTGACATCAGATGGCCATGGACCAGTGTTTAACCCCTTAACGACTTGGCCTTTTCCATTTTTCACTCACCAACTATCTATAACTTTTTTATTTTTGCACATAAAGAGCTGTGTTATGGCTTATTTTCTGCGTAACAAATTGCACTTCATAGTGACAGTATTTAATATTCCATGGCGTGTACTGGGAAGCGGGAAAAAAATTCTTGTGGGCTTGGATTTTACAGCTTCCACTCTGCGTCCCAAATGACATGTCTACTTTATTCTTTGGGTCGGTACGATCACGTGGATACCAAATTTGTATAGGTTTTATAATGTTTTCATACATTTAAAAAAATTAAAACCTCCGGTACAAAATATATATTTTTTTATTTTGCCATCTTCTGGCGCTAATAACTTTTTCATACTTTGGTGTACGGAGCTGTGGGTAGTGTCATTTTTTGTGAATTTTGATGGTGTTTTCATTGCTATCATTTTTGGGACTGTGCGACCTTTTGATCACTCTTTATAAATTTTTTTATATTTTTCAAAATGGCAAAAAAATGCCATTTTTTACTTTGGACGCTATTTTCCGTTACAGGGTTAAACGCAGTGAAAAACCGTTATTATATTTTGATATATCTGGCATTTTTGGATGCAGCGATACCTAATGTGTTTATGATTTTAACTGTTTATTTATATTTATATCAGTTCTAGGGAAAGGGGGGTGAATTGAATTTTTAGGTTTTTTTATTATAATTTTTTTTTTAACTTTTTTTTATTTTTACTTTTACAATTTTTCAGACTCCCTAGGGCAGTGGTGGCGAACCTATGGCACTGGTGCCAGAGATGGCACTTAGAGACCTCTCTGTGGGCTCAGAGTTTGCCAGACATGGCTTCTTCCTGTAGTCTCTGGCAGTCCAAGTAGTGCCCTGCTATTTTAAAGTGACCCATCCTATGCTGCTTGGTCCTGTACGAAGAGTGAGAAGACGTGGACAGGGTCGGATTTGAGCTCAAAGATTCTGGTAGCAATAAGTTTGTTACTGCCTAAATTGCCGTGTTGGCACTTTGGGAAAAGCTAGTGTGTTTTGGGTCTCATTTTGGGCACTCGATCTCTAAATGGTTCGCCATCACTGCCCTAGGGTACTCTAACCCTAGGTAGTCTGATTCATCCTATCATATACTGCCATACTACTGTATGGCAGTATATGTGGATTTTACTCCCCGTTCATTACAATGTGCAATTAGCACATTGTAATGCATGGGTTAAAACGAAGTAGCCTCGGGTATTCGGAACACCTGAGGCTACCATGGAGACGGATCACCACTCCCCGTGGCGTCATCGGGGAGCGGCGATCCGCGACAAGATGGCGGCGCCCATGCGGCATTGCCGGCGGCGATCGAGGTGAAAACACCCGCGATCGGTGCTAGCACCGATTGCGGGTGTTACCGGTAAGCCTTTGCTGCAATATGCAGCAAAGACTTACCGGCTATGGAGAGGGCTCGGCCCGGTACAGCGCGCGTCGGGAAGGGGTTAACTAAGTAAATGATAAAACGTCCTGTTGCAGGGCAGGTTCTCCATAGAACAGAGGTGGAGAGCAGTCACGTCTACAGACTGCAGAGTGTTTTTTTTTTTTTTTCCATAAATTTGTGTTTGGGTTTTATTCCGTATCTGTCAGGTTTAGAATCACCATGTAGAGGTAAGGGCCATAGTATCTGTTATAAAGGTAAGGAGGTTGTAGTATGGTGGTATTATTCAGTCATGATGAAGTGATAACGGTAGAGGTCATAGTTTGGTGGTATTATTGAGGCACTAGAGGTAATGACAGTGGTCAAAGTGTGGCGATATTATTTAGTCATAATAAAGTGGTAACGGTGGAGGTCATGGTTTGGTAGTATTCAGTCATTAAGTGCTGGTAATGGTAGTGGTTATGGTTTGGTAGTATTATTCAGTCACCATGTAAAGGTAATAGCAGTGGTCATGGTTTGGCAGTACTATCTTCTACAGCTGTATGTTGGTGTTCGTCCAGTAACAGTATGGCAGTAAACTTAATCACCGTACATAAATACCAACTGTCTCATGAAACAAAGAAAGTTACATTTTTTTGGGGCCTAAATTGGACTTTTCCTATGGGGCCCCATGATTTATATGTACGCCCCTGCAAGGGTTCTCATATTTTGTAGATTACAATATCTCAAAAACATGGGTTCACAGGAATGTTCTACAAACACAGGACAATTTCTGAATGTCTCATTACAGTAAGCCTAGAGAAGATGATAGTGTTGTCCAGGGAATTGATGGGAATGATCGGTCAACAAAACAAGTACCGTATAACAATTGGTAATTTCTCTAATACCTTGATAGTACTACATACCGTGCCAAGCTTTAAGATCTTGATAAATAAGTTCATATTCTTGTTCCAAAGGATTGAGATGTAGAATTTATCAGGGATGGTGATATCAAACATGATGTTGAGGCTGTTGTTTTGTACGGCAATGTCCACATCAGGTGTATCTTGGGAGATGGTGTACTTTTCATCAAATAGCTTCAGCTCTGTGTTCTGCACCAATACACAGTCAAGTCAGTATAGCAATCTATCATTTCCTTTTAGGACTAGAGCAATTTTATGGTAGATGTAATATTTTACTATCTATCCTTACCCCAATGGTGATGATGATGGACCGCGAGCAGGTTGCTCCAGTGGTTCCACAGACCACATTTTCTGTGACTATTTTAAATGAAGACACTGATGTGTTCAATCCGCATCCATCCTAATTGTAAAGAAAGGAACATATTAGCCATAAGTACTTATATGAAGATAATTGTTTATATAGCATGTTAAATAACGAGGGTCCCACAGCTAGGTATGCTACCTCTTAGGCTAACTCCAACATCAAATACCCCTTTTCAATATCTACAGCTGTGGACCTCAACACAACAGCAGGGAAACACTAATGAGAAGGTATAAAGATCTTACAGTGGCTAAGGTATATTCACAGTTCCCATCAAACAAGTATTGTTGTCCATCAAACGTCTTGATATGGCTCTCCCCAAACATCATACAGGTGGATGCACAGTTTGGAGTCTCCTCGCATTGCCAATGACCTCCACTGCAGGTGCTATTGAGGGAAAGTAGACCATTAAGGAGAAACTATTGGTGGAAATGTAGGGTCAGAAAGTCCCTAAACAATTCAGTATACAGTAATTGTTGTCTATTCACAGAAATCTAGAAAAGCCCATTACTACCCACTAGTGCAGATTGGTCTTTGACCTGATGTCACATTTTAATCCACATAGTACTGGACTTGGTTTCACTTACCAGCTCTGACATTCTCCATACATGGATTCTCCACTTTTGTAAGTGATGCCACCATATTCACAGGAACAGTCACTCTCTGCTACACAGCTGCCATCAAGATCCTCGTAAGTACCAGCTGGGCAGACACAACCAGCCTCACACTTGGTGGGTATCTATAAATACAAGTAGATA
This sequence comes from Engystomops pustulosus, assembly GCA_019512145.1. Lineage (NCBI taxonomy): Eukaryota > Metazoa > Chordata > Amphibia > Anura > Leptodactylidae > Engystomops > Engystomops pustulosus. The sequence continues at coordinate 137,786,284 of CM033647.1, read as the reverse complement.
ATTAGTAAGATCTATCTATGACCTATTTATCTATCTGTATATCATGACACCTGTTGATGGTCTGAGTGCCGATCCGAAAAGTGTTGTGTGTTGACAATAAAGATATTCTCTATGGAAGCAGCACCTCTTGATGTTCCATGTCCAATTTTGCATTGTGCAATAGATCCATTTATCTAGCCCTGATTAAGGCTCCAGTCTGGAGGGGCCAAACTGTTATTGACATGTAGTAATAAAAGTACCCAGAGCTTTTTTTATCTGAAACCTTGGAGTGCTGCCATTTTTTTCCTATAATTTTGGGAGAACACCCGAGTAATATATTTTCAGTTAGTGCTCCTCTTTTCATTCATTTGTGGCTATTGATCTCATCTATCTATCTCTCAATTGTACTATTCTGTCTCTTTAGCTCCACTGAACAACATGTGCATCTTCAGCAAACATTAATGACAAAAATCTAGAGCTTGTAGTCAACCATGTAAACATAGCCTTATTGGGGAAGATTTTATTGCCTTTAAGACTTTTCGGAATAAACAGACCATACAGAATGAATGTGACACATACACAACGGATTCCAGTAGCCAGAAGCTGACATGTTGGGGCACAAGCTGCTCCGTATTTATCAGACATTGATCCGCAGGTTTTCATCACTTTTGGAGCCTCACAGGTTTCTAAGTAAAAATAGACAATGGAATTGTAAGAATATGGCTCTAATGTGACAAATGATATAAAACATTAGAATAAAATAAAGCTTAATACCTTCAAAGTCAATCGGTTTTCCTATGCAGTTGAGTCTTCCACTGGCACAATAACTGCAAATAAGGCAGAAAATATTACAATATTAATCTATAAGGTTCTACAATAAATATACTACCAACATTGCAGTAGAGACATACAAAGTTGTTAACTTTGTCTACTTTGGACAGCCCATTCCATTTGGGAACAAAGATAGTACCAGAGTGGACACTCACAAGAACAGTTCCTTATATTGTGTAGTGGTTGAATTAACTAGCAACAATTTTAAAAGAGGCGTTAGAATTGAATCAGAAAATATTTGGATCCGATTCGCTGCCTGCAAATCTTCCAAATCTATGAACCAACTAATTGTTCACATCCCACAATAAATATTTAAATAGCCCAATCATTCCTTACCATGTAAGACCTTTGTAGACTGTTTGTTGATTCGGCATTATCATAGTGTTTGCATCTAAGTAGCAGGGACATTGTGATTTTGGAACACATTGCTGTTTGTTGTCCAGGTACAGTCCCAGAGGACAGTTACAACCTTCAATAGGGATGTCATTGGGATAACATTCCAACTCCATATTAGAGAGAGACAGACAAGTGCGGCCACAAGTGCTGGTGTCATAGCTGAAGGTCTGGTTACCACTGCAGTTTATGGCTGGAGAAGGAGATATGAAATCATTGTAGATTATAACACTAGCGCTATAGAATGAACTCTACATATCTATAAGTGAATAACGAGAGCATTCCGTGTTCTGCTGCATATCTACTAGATGGCAGTGTTGTACTTTACAATGCACATCATATTTTCACTCTATGGTAAAGGACAGACACAGAACTAATATACACATATTGAAACTGGCAACACTGGGTTATACTAGGTTGTATTTGTCTCACAAAAAATTCTTTCATAACTTTGTAAAGATATTGCAAGATATATGACCAATGTCTGATTGGCAGAAGAATATTCCCTGTAGGCCAAGAAGTCAGTCAACTACAGTCAATTATGGCCTTGAAGAAAAGCTAAGCAGAGCCAATAAAAATGAAGTAGCGCTTGACTTTCTGTGCATAACTTTCTCTATGTTTTAGTCATCAAGGGTTCTGAAAACTAATAAATTATCTATGCCAAGGATAGTTAATATATATCTGATCACTAGGGTCCTTCCAGCTCATTCACAGGATCCTACGGATTTCATTTGTGTCATCACTTGGGTGCCCCACTGTCACATCCCCTGAGAGCAGATAAGTTCTGTTTTGTTATTGGAAAAGCACAATCCCCCTAATTAACGCCCTAAAATAAGAATTTATCACATACTGCAGTTGGTGAAGGTCCTCCAATTCTTTAGGATGATTCCCTTGGCAGCACAAGCCCGGGCATAAGATCCCAGAGCTGAGCAGATGAAGTTAACAGTTTCTTGATAGTTGCAAGCTTCATAGACACATCTCTAAAAATAATATAAGATGTAGAGAATATTCATATTACAGCTGAAAATCCTTTGACATCACTCAATGTATTTCTCCCAATTTATCGAATGGGATTTCTTAGCCCTATTAATTATATGTAAAATTATATCAACTATACAGAAAGTACACTTTAAAGGGTTTGTCTATTTTCAGAAAATAATTGATAATTGAAAATAATATAATTGATAAAATTATACAATTTTCCAATGAACAGCCAATGATCAAAGCCCTCTACCAGTGATGGCCTCAACGTTTTAGGCTTCAGCACCAATACAATCTAAATGTTATTCAATGGAAACTAGTGACATTAGGTTATTCTATGTTATTTATATGTGTGAAATTTAAATATACCGTAATTCCTCCTAGATAACTAAATGATCAGATATTTAACCTTGAAAATATTTAACCTTGAAAATCTGTGCTATTACCTTATAATAGGGGTCTGGATCCACCAGAGAATGGCATGTCTGAAAGGGACTTTCTTGGTTGACTAGAGCAGAGCAATGTGCCTGTGCGAATAATTCTAAAAAATACACATATATATTAAACTCATAATAACTGAAAATGTATTGGGATATCTGATACATTGTATTTCAGTACCTTTTGGGACTTACCATTAGATATACTCATTGAGCAGGGGTTAACATCCATATTTTGTGATGGTTTGCAGTTTGTGGCTGCCCTCCAGGAGTCTACAAATACTGTCACTGTTCCTTCTACAATTCCAGAACTGGAGAGGAAGTCATCCTTAGTTTCACCATTAAAGTTGCCACAGAGACCTGCGCATAATAGATAAAAAATATTTAAAATAACATATAATTGAGGCAACTTAAGAAGGTCTGCAAATGTAGTTCAAGGAGTTATTCTGAGAGTCACAGGGATGGCCTTCATGAGAAAATATCCTGATTAAAAGTATATCCTGCTGCCAAAACTCCAAGAGGACATTCATAATTTATTTGGGGACTTGTCATTTAGTCTCCAATGTAAATACAGCTCCATCGTAGGGAAAAGAAAGCATTACACAGAGCCTTTTCAAGAACAAAGGACATGGACTTAATGGGTCCTCCAGAGTAAAGGCTCTCTTCATAGATATATTTCACTCTAGCAAGGCTCCAAAACATGGGGTGACCCACAGTCAGAATCCCAAAATAATGTGCTTAAAAATCATATTTGCAAATCACACAATGTCCTATTTATCATAATTCACCAAAATGGGACAGCTTCATGACCGCTTCTCAAGACAATCTTGTTTTGTGCTCACCAAGTGAAATGCAAGTTCTTAATGAGATTTTGACTTGAGTTTAGGATGCCCTGCAGAACCCATTTTGGTTGATATTTTGGACCTTCAAATGAATTAGGTTACCTGCACCCAAATTTGTGCTTTTCATGGGCCGCACACAAGGAGCCTGCGACCCATGTGCCATCTGTGTGTAACGTCCACTTACACAACAATGACAGTACAAGAGGAATGCCTGAGCCTCAAATATTGCCAAAAAAAATGGCCTGCTCCAAAATTTGAGGCTTGGACAGTCGTCTCTCATACGGAGCTCTGAATACCAAGGCCATGTTTTTTAGCTTATTGAAATGCATGAGGCAGTGTGCTAGCTGATGAAACAATGGCTTACCAAAATGTACGTGTTCATGTAGCCTTTCTGTACATTCTGTTTTAGAAAAGTTCCACTTTCCCACATCAAGATCAAACAAAAAGATTTCCCATGTACCCAAATATTCCTACCTTTGGTGTTTCCAAAGAAATCCCTATTCAACCTGATGTAGGCAGTGAAGACTGGGACTCTCTGGACCATAATCTCAAGGCCAAATGGTGTAAAGAGAAGGATATTTGTGGATGACAATCTAATCACAAAAACATCATCTGTAAGAAGAACAAAGATGAATCAAAAACCAATGAAACAATTAAATGGAACTACCATCAGCATGAAAAAATTCAGAAGATGACTCTGGACAAGACTTTTTGTCCACCTCTTTTATTGCATTTTATACTGAATTGAACTGATTCATTTTTTATACCAACTTTATTGAAATGTATTGAAAAATAATAATAATTCCTTTATTTATATAGCGCACACAGATTACGCAGCACTGCACAGAGTTTGCCAAATCGGTACCTGTGGCCAATGGGGCTCACAATTTAATAAACCTACCCGTATGTTTTGGAGTGTGGGAGGAAACCGGAGGACCCAGAGGAAACGCGCGCAAACATGGAGAGAACATACAAACTCTTTGCAGATGTTGACGCTGGGACTCGAACCCAGGTCTCCAGCGCTGCAAGGCTGTAATGCTAACCACTAAGCCACCGTGCTGCATATTAAAATCTTTTGTGACTGATTAAATACTGTTTATTGTTTTTCTATTTTACACTGTATGACAAGAGACAACAGAAGGGGGACATAAGAATCTGCATTTGGCACCACCCAACATAAGACCAGCTCTATGATAAATTCACATTGGCTATCTTTACTGCATGTAATACCAGGCATACCACCGTGCACTGGAGAGGAGGCGACCCCTCCTCCCTCCATAGGAAACAGTGGCGTGCAGCCGCACATTTGGGAAAAGATAGAGCATGCTCTATCTTTTCCCGATGCACAGCGCGGATTGGTGCCACACATGTGTGGCACGGTATCGCCGTGGGGCCACCATCGCCGTCTATGGGGACGTATATGCGGCCACAAATTTGTGGGCGCATATACTTCTCCTTAGATCGGTGTGTGAATGCACCCTAAATCTGTTCAAACATATTGGGACTCATTTACTAAGGGTCGCGCTGCGCACTTTTGTCAGACTATACCGTTTTCAGGGCCAAAATGGCTTGCATAGTTATTTAACAAGTGTGTGCGCGCTGGGATTGTGGCGCACGTGACACTTTTGGTGGCGCAGCTGCGCTGGTTTCCATGCGACATGAATTAGGGTGTGTCCCCGACTGTATCGGACTGAGCAAAGGATTTAACTTTGAAATTGTGTCGCAAGCCCAAGCACTTAGATGCACCACTAAAAAGATGGTGAACTTTGTCAGACCTGAGTGGGGAAGCGTCACATGCAGAATATCGGGCGCACGATCTTAGTGAATCACCGCACTGTGCATTATAGTCAGACAATGCACTTTCTGTGAACTCCGGTGATCCTGTAAGTAAATGTGCCCCACTGTTGTATTGGATAATGTGGAGTAAAGGTATGCAAGTATATGAGGATGCAAAGTGGCTACATTTGTGAAAATTATTAACATCACTGATCACCAGCCACTGTCATCCAGAAGCTTTCCAGGTCCCGCTAGTACCTACTTCCTGTTACACAGGAAATTCACATTCAGCCAATCACAGGCTACACCAGTGACACACCTCAGTTAGCGATTGGCAGAATGAGCATATATTATGTTACGGCATTATCAACAAGTTGTGATCAGTTGCAGATCTAATGTAAATTGCCCTTTTTTGACTTAATAATAGTTAGGAGCTAATCTGCACTCACCTGCAACATATGGCAGCTGTTTGATCTGCCCATCCACTGTTATTTGGTCCTGTTTTGATAGCATTATTATCCCCTACAGAATAGGAAAGAAGAAAATAATTGGAGAAAAAAAGGTTTATTTCGTTTGCAGTGGTACTTTGTTTATTTGGGCCTTGTTCACACTACTTTGTGTTATTCTGAAAGTCTTTCAGGGAAACTTGAACATCAGATGTTCTGATCCCTTGATTGATAGAAACTACAGGTACCCAATCATGTGGATTCCGATGGATGACATATATATATATGTTTGTGTTGGCAATACAGTCAGTGACAATCCGGATCGCCTTGAAAATAAATATATTTTTGACAGCCTTCATAATTCCTGTGACTTGTATAGTTTTCACAACACTTCCTGCCGCCTTGAGCTGGTATTTCAGTGTCAACAGAGGTCAATGCTGTCAAACTCTCCGTGGGCACGCATGGGTTTACCAGACAGGACTTGGGTTCATTCTCGTGTAGTCCCAGGCAGCCCATGATGTGCCCAATACAGCATTTTGTGGGCACTTTGTGATAATGTGGTTTTTGGGTTGAAGTTTGACGTTTGCTATCACTGCTTCAGGCAGTTAGGATCTAGGTTTCTTTTAGTTTTTATTTCAAGGAGGCAAAATAAAAACGCTATTGGTTATCATAAGGGCCAGTGCCCAGGAACAAGTGTTATAAGGACACAATTGAGACTTCTTATAGGCAGCTAGGAGTATAGTTTACCATAGATTATCATACATAATTATGTTATGGGAAGCCTTTGATCTTATGTGTATGATGCTGCAGAGGAATTAAGTTTTCAGCATGCTGGATTTTAAGACCAGATTATTTAGTTTTAGGGAAAACAATCCCTTGCCATAAGTATGGCTGTTTTAGATATCTGCATATTAATTTAATCAAAGGTAGGAAGAACTCACATTCGAAGACGTATAGATAATATTGGTAAAACACGTTTCAGATGAGCTCACACCACACTTCTCGAATGTTCCCATCACACCTCCTCCATCTGGAAAGTTAGTGCTCTGTGTAATGGCAATAAAATGAACACAAATTAGTAATCAATATACAAGATGGCAACTGCACCCTCTAAGATTATTGATATTACAGATTTGGTTGTGATCAAATATTCTCTTTTTCCTTTATTCATCTTCAAGCCAGCATACAACACTGATACAGGCGGTCCCCTACTTAAGGACACCCGACTTACAGACAACCCATAGTTACAGACGGACCCCTCTGCCCACTGTGACCTCTGGTGAAGCTCTCTGGAAGCTTTACTATAGTCCCAGACTGCAATGATCAGCTGTAAGATGCCTGTAATGAAGCTTTATTGATAATTCTTGGTCCAATTACACCAAAAATTTTGAAACTCCAATTGTCACTGGGGCAAAAGAAAAAAAAATGTCTAGAACTTCCATTATAAAATATACAGTTTCGACTTACATACAAATTCAACTTAAGAACAAACCTCCAGACCCTATCTTGTATGTAACCCGGGGACTGCCTGTATCTGAAAAGAAAACTGAATAGGACGACTCTCAGATGAAGAAAGCTTTACAATAGAATTGCCTGTAGCATGGCAGGGCAATGATACCTCTGCATAAAGATAGATGAATAGGGAAATAGTAGTTACCCCTTTAACGCAAACCTGTCACCAGTAATGGGATTTTTAGCTAATAACAGGTTACAAAAGCCTATAGTATGCTGATTTTAAAAATGCCTTTTTCAGCAATCTGAATCATTTCAATACTTTAAGCAACTTTATTTGACATTACTTGGCTCTCTGCTAGCAGTGTGTGGTAAGTCCTGGGGGTGGCAGCTGCAGTATGTGTGTGCCTGTGTCCCATTGTGCATTCTTCTTCTACTCTACATCATCCTCCTCCTGCTCAATGCACATGGCAGGAAGTTGGGAGGGGGGAGGGAACTGGATCAGTGTAGTGGAGAGAAGGCTGAGACACAGACACACAGGCTACTCTCCCACAGGAGGGAGCCAGGTGATGTGAAATAAAACTGCTGAAGTTCTGAAATGACAATTCAGCATGCTTCCACACCCAGACAGCAGACATCCTAACCCTACAATGTAATCCTTCTGAAAACCAATATTGCCACTGCTGGGATTATAATGGCATTATACTAAGATGAAATATTAATTTCCACTCAACTACTTAGTAAATGCCAATACAATAAAAAATGTGGTATATCAGGTTGTTCGTTTATGAAAATCCTGACTCTCGTCTGTAGATGGGATTAATAGTTTTATGTCCCTGAAATCTTTCAGCAGTTTTGACCATAAAAAGCCTAAAACAGTGTTAGGTAACAGCCCTGCAGAGCTGCTTCACAGGACTGTGAAAAATGAAGTTATAATCCGTCTCTGCAGCTCCTGGGTAGGTCTTTCAGCCTGAAGAGCTTTCTGCTCTCTGCTGTTTCACAGACCCTCCTTTCTGCTAGTAGTAGATGCTGTATCAGGATTGTGGTTGGATACTTACAGCAGCCACTCACAGCACAGAGAAGGTGCTGTGAAACAATTCATTTCAAAGAGTAAAAAGCGCTTCAGGCTGAAAGACCCTAACAGAGCATTTGCAGAAGGTGCAAAAATGGATTAAAAGTTGACTTTTTACAGTCCTGCTTCTACTTACTATATACACAAAGGTATGGTTACACAGATCATCTGGGTCTGCACTGTCTTTACTTTTTTATGGCCAAAATTGATGATGGATTTCACATCTCTCACATTTATGGAATATTCATAGAAAATGTCATACATGTCCTATTGATGTAGTGTAACTAATGGTGCCACCAGGTCTATTATCAGTTACCGACTTACCGTGACCAGGGCATAAATACAAGCTCCATGAAATCGATATGTGTCAGTATCAAATGTGGTGACAACAGAGCCCCCTTCTATGGAACATCTTCCAGGACAAGGAGTTTTTTCACAGCTCCATTGCCCCATTTGGCACTCACTGTGAAAACAAGCAAAAAACTTTACAGCAAACTCTTGGCTTTAAAATAATTAAAGAAATGTTCAGAGTATCTGAGATTTTTTTTGCTTTAATATATTGTTTTAAGAAGTCTTCCCTGATATTTTTTGGAGAAAGATGATAGTAAATGAACAGAGAAACATTAAGTGGACATGCATATTGCTATACACTTTGAACACCAAGCAAGTAGCCATAGCAGCTGCAATGGGCCCACAGTGCCAGGGTGCCACTTCATTAGACTCGACACACTGAAAATGGAGGATATGCTGCGCATTGTGCAGCACAATGGGGCACATTTACTTACCCGTCCCGTCGCAATCCCCGCTGATCTCCCGCTATTCACATAGCTTGTGCGCCCATTTTCCTGTATCCGTCGCTTCCCTCACTGAGGTCCGCCGGAGTTCACCTCTTCTTCCCGGTCCATGTGAGTGCTGATCTTGCGACACAATTTCGTTTTTAAATTCCACGGTTTGTCCGAATCAGTCGGGTTGTCAGTGGTCCACATGTCTGATCGCTTGTGCCAAAAACCCGGGGCAATGTATATACCGTATGTATGCATGTGGTGTATATATGCTGTATATACTGTAGGTGAGTATATGCTGTATGTACGTTTATGGTGTGTTTATACTGTATGTATGTGTAACTATGTTGTGCAGATACTGTATGTCTAAGTATATGATGTATATATACTATTTGTGTGTATATAATATGTATGTACTAGACAGTGTATGTGCTATTTTCACAATTTGCAGTATATACCGTATATGTGTATATGAAGAACCTACACTGTACTTGTATTGGGGCACGATGCTATCTGTGTCCACCCTTGTAAAACACAAATTTGTTCTGGTTTTCCACAAAGCTTCTATAACTTTTATATACAGTATATACATTTAAACCGCATATAGATCTAAAAAGCAGAGCACAAATAGAAATGGATTGCGGCTGTAAGGCATCCCTTACACTAAATAGGTGAAAACCATTGTCTGTGCCTTTTGTGGTTTCATTTCTAAAGAGTTAATCACAAATAATTGAGTAATAATGATAACCTCACTGATCCTAAAGCCATGAGAGCTTGTAACCTAATAATAGTGCTGCAAGCCAAAGCTATAAAAATATGACCGCACGGAAATCATGTGAAATGATTATTTGGCTGCCTGTAACACTGCTGCATGATGGAAGTTAGAGATTAGTATATTTCCCAGTAATTGTCAACATATGGTCCAATAATTTGTGATAAAGCATGACTCAGTATGAAATGTCATGGTATTATCATCAACTCAACAAATTATGAGGCAATTAGTAATCATTGGCTCAAATTATTTGCATTCTCATGAGATGTTTTTATGTGAAAAGAATATAAATATGTATATATACACTATATACACACTATATACACATTTATGTGAAGTGTCTGAGGTAAAACCCATGGAACCAATCAGAGCTCAACTTTAATTTCATAAACAGCTGGGGGGAAATGAAAAGTGAGCTCTGATTGGTTGCCATGGGCAATTAGAACAGTTCTGCTCTCAGACATTTCTGATAAATATTCCCCTATGTCTACTATCAGAAAATAGTTGATATTGTTTTTGTAATGAAGTTATACAACTTTCTCATATAGTTTCTGTATCAAATCCTCGCAGTTGTTTAGGCCTCCGCTTGCTGTCCTTCCATAGGAAGTGTCATCCGTGTCACAAGTGATGTCACACAGGTGTACGGCTCGTTATATCCCACAGCTCTGATTACTCTCTGTGATATAACGAGCCCTGCACCTGTGTGATATCACATGATCAGGGACAGGTTCTTATTTATTAGAAGTAAACCATGAAGCTACCTATAGAATTACAGCAAGTACAGATATTGAAAATCATTACAAATTAAGGTTTTTTTTCACTCATTTCTTGCTCTCCGCCTTCACAAATCCATAACTTTTTCATTTTTCCGTGTACAGAGCTGTGTGAGGGCTTATTTTGTGCGTAACAAATTCTATTTCTCAGTCGCATTATTTACTATTCCATGCCGTGTACTGGGTTGCTGGAATAAAAATTCCAAATGTGGAAAAATTGGGTCATGTTCTTGTGGGCTCAGTTTTTACGACTTTCATTGTGCGCTCCAAATAACACCTCTGCTTTATTCTTTGGTTCGGTACGATTGCGGTGATACCAAATTTTTACAGGTTTTATTGTGTTTTAGCACATTTTCAAAAGATTGTGTAAGAAAAGAAAAAAAATGTTGCCATCTTCTGACGGTAATAATTTTTTTTATACTTTGGTGTACAAAGCTTTGTTATGTTGCACAAATGAGCCAATGTTTTCATTGCTACCATTTTGAGGACTGTGCGACATTTAGGTTCACTTTTTATTCCAATGTTTATGTGATGTAAAAGTCGCGTTTCGGACATTTGGGTGCTATTTTCCGTTATGGGGGTCACTGCCGACAATATCCGTTTTTGAAATTTTTTTTTTACTATTTTTTAGACCAACTAGGGTACTTTAAACCTAGATGTTCTGATTGTTCTACCATATACTGCAATACTACTGTATTGCAGTATTTGGCATTTTTGCACACTATTCATGTTACGTCACTATTAGTCAGTGTTACACTATTGCGTCACGGGTCGTCAAGGGTTAAAGTGGGTTGGGGTCCGACACCTTGAACTCCAGTAATGAACTAATTCTGGTTGCCTACATTGCCAGAATCAACACATTAGGACGACTCCATTCAGAATCAGTGGAACCACGGGTCTTCCAAATGCCTAATCCCCTATGATCTGATATTAAAGCCTATCCTATCCATTAATAACACTGAAATGCCATACATAACACATTCCCTTTAAGTAAACTTCCTTTCTCTTTAATAATTTCCACATGACAAGTTTAGATCAAGATATGGAAATGTGTAACTATAGATCATACCAGAGATAAACTGCAAGAAAAAAAACTGGTATTGCTGCAATATTTAAGCGCACAAGGGCTTTAAGGAACTCTGTTACCATATTTTACCCCAAAACTACTAGATCCCTCAGGTAGGGTATGAAATGTCCTTTCTAGAATTCTTTCATTTATATTATATTTAATTTACGTAAAAAAAAAGCAAAGTCATATGCAATTAGCTGAGAAGAGTCACTTTTATAGAGTGGTGGTGAAGAGTCACTTCAGATGCCTCTGTCTTGGGCTCTATAATACCTAGAAACATGCATTTGATACTATATTATAGGTTAGAATCTCACCTTTTAAATTATACATTTCTGTGTTTTTGAGTACAGAACATGTATCTATACAGGTACTATAGGGTCTCCCTGAAGCGTTCAAAAGTGACTTATCTAAGGCAGAAAGTGACTCTTCTCAGCTCATTTGAGAGGTGATTTTTTTTTAGCTGTAAACTAAAAAGTTTTAACATAAAAGAGAACATACTGTACCAGAGGGTTCAGTTTACAGATATCCCTATTACCCCTTTACTGCCCGAATCAAATTGGTCACAATCCCATTGTCACCAATATTAACAATGGGTTAATATTGGTCACAATGGCAAATCTTATTCCTGACCAAACCCTGAATGATTGTAAAAGACTATGCATCATATCCTGATCCTTTATACAGAATGAGGCACTTGACATACAATGAATAGAATAACTTTCACTGCTGTTTATCTTCTTACTCACCAAAGACTACACTCTGTGCTAATATGATCTCCGGGGCTATAAACTTGTCCATTAAAAAAACAAGGGCAGTCGCTGACTGAGACACAGGTGAAATTTCTAGAAAGGTCATCGAGGACAGTGCCTGAAAGATTTAAGTATATGAGTTATGTCAATGGGTGAGTTTAGTGGGCAATTAACAACAATAATAATGTTATAACATCAAAACATTAGACCAAAGTGGCACATTTTTTACCGTTTGTATCCCATTGAACCGGTTTTATATAAGACCACAGCAATCAATAGTTTTTTACAGCAGGTTATAGAAAGAGGATATGCATAGCGCCCAACCGTCCTGCATTCAGCAGGACAGTCTCAATTCTTCAGCACTGTCCCGCCATCCCAGGCAGTTGGGAAAATGTCCCGTGGTGTCCCACTTCCTGGTCCCAACCCCGACACACTAAAGCTGCATAGCAGCCAAGGCATCGAAACCAGGAAGCGGATCAGCTGCTGCCTCCACACATCTTTAGCAGAGAAGTGTGGCAGAAGCTCCTTTCATTTGTCCCTTTATCCCTAGTCCATAGTTGGGAGGTATGGATATACAGTATTACGTTATATTTGTTAGGTTATTTGTCTTCTTCAGCACTGATTTACCTGATGGACAGAAACATCCGTAGACACAGTGTGAATTGCAGGAATATTGGGGGTTGGAGCATGTAGGGCTACAGGGACTTGCACATTCTTCATAAATCTGGTTGGAAGGACATGTGCCCAGAGCTGTATAGAAAAGAAGCACAATTACAGTTTCTGAATATATATTTTAACATTTACTTAATCTATATATGAAAGAAATGAATTATCTCTACCCCCAACTAATCTAGATTCTCATTTTCATCTATATACTCCTGACTAGGACATGTCATATATAGAACTAGTCTATTTATAAGACATTTTAGTCCCCACTAGATTACAGGCTGGGTTACAGGCTGGGTGGGACTCTCTATTCCCCCTATAGTTTTACCCTGGTATCTTCAATACTTAGAATTTTCTCAAGGAAATTTACTTACAATGAATAGTTAATGAAGTTTGCTTTGTATTAATCATCTATTAACACAGGTGTGACGACAGTATTGTCACATCCAGGAAACTGCAAGCAAAATGATGAATTGCAAAATAAAGCAACATAATAGCCTGCCATAGTCATTGAGGCAGACAAAATACGAAATTATCCTGAAACGTTTGAATGTCACCTGTTTAATCACTTATCGTCACGTAATTGTATATTTTATATCCCTCGTGTAAACTGTGTGGTTGTGCTTCCTTTTGTGATTTTTCTGCGGGATGTCTCGTTACTTTGTGCTCTGAACCATACTGCACCCTACTAGTCAGGAACCTAAGTACAGTCCTAAGGCACATGAACATCCTTGTTTTAGGACCAGATAAGAGGACTATAATCCTATTTTCGAGGAAGAGATGGAAAATGTCCTCTGGGTTCTTAAAGACAGGACTGGTGTCAACCGGTCACTCCAAGGTACTAAGATATAGAGCTACTAAGCAAGGTATCCTGGGTAGAGATGAACGCATCGATTTTTTGAATTGTAGATTCGATATGAATCTACCGTTTTTTGGACACCAAATCTAATATATTTTTTTCATATTTCCTTTAGACTAAATGGTATTGCTCCAATTGTCCTGGAAATTGGTACATACCAACTCTAAACAAGTCCTCTCTTGTTTCACTCTTTTAATACAATTATTTTTTTAAGGGTTAGGGTAACATTGATAGAAAAGGCTGAAGCTTTTTGTAAAAAAATGAGTTATAGAGGACTAGAGGGGTTCAAATACCTATTTTCAGGACAATTGAAGCAACTTTTTGATCGATTTGATACAGACCCGAACCAAATCTTTTGAAAAATTGGAAGAAGCCTCAGCTTATTGAATCTTGAGTGATTTTTTCATCTCTGATCCTGAGGAAGGGAATGTCCAGCTACAGCTTTACATCTTGCCAGGACCACTGTATGTTTACATTCATACTCACAGCATAAGTTCTTGTTCCTCCAGTTGTTTATTGGCTGGTTGCACAGGGCACACCTGGTGGAATACTCTGAAAGGGTGGCACATGCACAGTTTTTGTCCCCAGGGACATCACATTGTTGAAGATCTTGTTGGCATCTTTTAAGAAATTGAGTTTTGTCAACCAGACAAGCAGAAGAAACCTGAACCAGAAGGTCTAAGCATTCATTTACCTAAACAAGGAAGAAATATTATTGTTAATAATCAATAGGTTTAAAGTCTCTAACAATATATTCAAACAAGACATTGAACCAAATTGACAAAAAGAAATCTTGAAATTCCAAAAGTTTGGCTTTTAATCTAAAGAAACAGCCATTAGCTTTTTATATTAGCTTCTTTGTGTCATCTATGGAAACGGACTCCAAGAAACTACTTTTTTCATCTAACCCTTGTGTATAATAAGTATAATGGGGATGTAGAGATTGGTTATCTATCCTGCAATCTATGATGAATATATCCTTCAAATAAAGCAATTGACTTCAACATGATAGGGTATTTTGCCTTCCCCTGAATAAAAACAGTATCATTATATGTTGGTTTCAGGGGCGTTACTTGAGGGGGTACAGATTGTGTGGTTGCAACTGGGCTATAGAAAATAGTGCCGCATAGCTGCTCTTACAACCAAAGATATAGCATGCTGACCGTTCCAAGCCTGGGTGCCATACCTGTCTATAGAGACGTATATCGGTATACGACCCTCAGACGGTAGTGTGCATGGTGTCTAAACCATAGATTATAGTTGGTGGCATGGCACAGCATAGAAGAAAATCTATCCTTTTTTTGGATAATTCTTCAATATCGGATCAACAGGATTCCAACATTCTGCACCACAGCGGCAAAACGTGAACCACCTTTGCCGCCCATTCAGTGTTACCGCTAGACTCCCTACTTCCTCTTTACAGGAAGACCCTCAGCAATCTGACATTGCAATTGGATATCATAATATTATAACGGGGTTGTCCAGGAGTACAATTATTTTTATATACGGCTGGGGGTGGGGACTTAAAAAATAATAAAAACCTCCAGGGCTCCTATTAATCTGTAAAACCGTTTGTCAAGCCTCTGTTTCTATACGTCAGCGGTTCCATCCGAGTCACATCTGTTATAAAGTTAGTTACATTTAGAAGCACCACTGGCCACTGTAAACAGAGACCCGGGAGTGCCTGTGCCGTGGCCTAATGAGTGCTGGGAGAGAGGTGAGTGTCAGTTCTTTATTATTTTTGCATCCCCTCCCCAACCATATATAAAAAATTGTATTCTTGAACAACCCCTTTAAGAACAGGTCATCAGTTTGAAAAACCTGCATGACCCCTTTAACAGAATGGAAAAAAACATGGAAAATATCACTTACATATTGACTGCTGTCTAAGAGGTTCCTCTGTGGTACGTGAAGAGGACAAATTTCATTAGGATCATCAATCTGTTGCAAGTTGGCATATTGATAGGGTGTCAACATTTTTCCTAAAATGTACAAAAGTAAGGTTATTTACAATAAAAGATTGGTAACTATTGCAGCTTGTGATATGTAAGTGCAGAGATAGATTTGATTTTCCATTTAAAGTACCGTATATACTCGAGTATAAGCCGACCAAGTATAAGCCGAGGCCCCTAAGTTTACCACAAAAACCTGGTAAAACCTATATATTTTTACTCAAGTATAAGCCGAGTTTGGGGTTTCAGCACATTTTTTTTGTGCTGAAAAACTAGGCTTATACTCGAGTATATATGTATTGGTTATTCTATATCCTATTTTCTTTTTACTTTTTGTATGATGATTTTCTAGAAAACTAAGGGACTTAAGGGCTATTCTTATTTTACAGATATTGGCATAGTCACAGCATATACCATGAATGGCTTATGGAAGGTCAAGGATGGGATTTTGGTAGATCTGTTCCTGGGCCATCAATGTATTTAGAATTCTCATAGTAGAATCTACATTCAGGACCAACTTTCCTTTCATAGTGACTTTGAGATGGCATATGGTGATACCATGGTTCCTATCCACTGCCAATTTCACCTTCAATTTTACCTAAATCTGACCCAATATCAGCAAAATGCACTGCTAATAAACAGAAGAAGACTCCTAGAAGTTCAGTTTGTATATTCCAAGACTTACCATTCACTACAAAATCATCTTTATGAAGATTATTGAAGTTACCGCAAAGTCCACAAGTTTTGTTCATGTATTTTCTGTCTAGTTCCACCTATTTGTTAAGAAGTAAAAAGCTGTTAAACATTTACCGGACCTTTCAGGATCCTAATTTTAAAAATGACTATAGTTAGTATTACTTTATATTAGCTGAAAATAAAGCAAATCACACATTAGAATTTTGAAATTTTCTATACAATTCATCATGTGGATCCTAGTGCCACACAATTGCATCATGGCTCTGATATTTTCTAAACCATTTGTGCAAATGGGGGCTTTATGCAGCCTTTGACAGGGTGGTATGGAGAGGGACGGGGAAAGTCGAGACCACTGGCCTCCTCTGGACATTTAGACCAAAAAATGCTGGTTTTAACATATGCCCCCCTGTGAGTCTTAAAGTAACACTAGAAATGTATTTTAAGCTGGTGACAGGTTTTAATAGGTGCGCCGGTGCTTGATGTATCAGGGCAGGCTGCCGTGCAGCGTTTACTCTACACCAGGTAGGACCTGGCATAGAAATAAACGCAGCCGGCGACTTTTCACGGTGACTGCTCCGCTCAGCTGGCCCGCGGTCCCCTACACGCCCCACTGGTGTGAAGATGGTGGATTGGGGCAAATAGTCACAAGTACTAGCAATAACTGATGTGGCACAGAGGTCCTGATAAATATGCCCAGTGTGTCTATGTCAGTCTTCTCTCCTCCCCATTCATGCTGCTTGCTTCCTTCCTCCCCACTTCCTGTCATGTGCGTTGAGCAGGCAGGGGAGAGAGGGGGATGGTGAGAATGAGAGAAAGAACGCCTGAGGAGATAGATGCACATACAGGCTGCAGCTGTCCCTCCTCAGGGACTCACCACATGCTGCTGGCAGGGAGCCAGGAAATGTGAATTAAAGTTATATAAAGTACTGAAAAAGGCATTTTTTTTTAAATCAGCATAGCAAAGGTTATTGGAACCTGTGACCAGCTAAAAATAACATTCCTGGTGACAGGTTTGCTTTAAACTCACTTCATTAGTGTTTGATGCAGAATTATAATATCTACAAATGTAATTCTAGTGTAACATCACACCTCTTATTTTTTGGTTTAGTTTATGCCAGATAAAGGCACTATACATTTTCTGTATTTGCTGATTTTTTGTGATAACTGAGGCCATACCCTCACCAATCAAAGCCACTTCCTATTTCACAAAGCCGTGTCCATTTTGTTGTAGAAGTTGTAAAAGTGCTCAAAAAGAATCTGTAAATTCTCGATAAGTGTTTTTTTTTAAAGATATGTATTTTGTACAAATGATGACAGGTTGACAGATATGCTCCACTGACATTAGGTCACATTGGGTGGCATAACCTGATGATCCATATTTTTTATGATCCATATTCCAATAGGTAGGTTATATAAAATCCCCTATGTACCTTAAACCCTTTGATGCTGGTGTAAGGGCCCAAGAGCTTGAGGGGTTGAACTGAGTTACCCCTTTTAAACAGGGTAGGAAATAACAATATGATCTATGGGGGTCAGACTTCTAGAACCCCACAGTGGTCCTGTTCTCAACAAATGATGGAGCAGCAGGTTGATGGAGCAGTTTTCTGCTATTCCATTTAAAACAGAGAAAGCGTCAGAAATTGCCAAGCACAGTGCTGGGGTATCTCCATCATTTCCATTCACTGTTGATAAGATTGCTGCTGAAACCCGAGCGTTGTCCTCAGTAATTTCCAATTCTCCCACAGTACTGAATGGACTGTAGGAAGAATGCTTAATCTTCTATCAATTAGTAAGTAAAGGACCCTCATTCTCATGATTGGAGGAGGTTGGATTTCACCGACTAGATTATATTCAAACTTTGTACAACCCTTTTAAGACACCAGAATGTAGTGGTGGGCTGCTACCTTCACACCCACTAGTACTATAGTACTATGGGGCACATTTACTAAGGCTTTGCGGCACAGTTTTTTCGATCTGTGCCCTATCTTCAATGGTAAAATGGCTTTCCCAGGTATTTAAAGGAAACCTACCACTGCTAATGGTAGGTATTAGCTGTAAACACCGGGCACCAGCTCAGGGTGAGCTGGTGCCAGAGCTTACCTTTGCTAGTGTTTTAAACCGCTATATCGCGGTTTAAATACATTTTGATGAACAGACCCGAGGTAGCTTCGGCGCTGCGCGCGACTCTGCGTGCGTGACGCCTCCGGCACTTCCTATGGAGGAGCGCGCATAAAGCTGCAGACCCGAAGCAGACCCGAAGCTGAGTGCAGGATTCAACTTTCAAATAGTGTCGCAAGCCCTAGCACTTACATGCACCACTAAAAGACGGTGAACTCTGTCGGATCTGAGTGGGGAAGCGACACATGCAGGATATCAAGCGCACAATCTTAGTGAATTGTGGCACAATGCATTATCAACGGACAATGCACTTTTTGTGAACATCCGATGACCGGGTAAGTAAATGTGCGCCTATATTTTTGGTTGGTATAAATAAACTTACCATAAGATTACTATCGCTGCTCCAGGTCACTATTAACTCAAAACCTTTTTGTTTGGCAAAAAGTTTTGTTATGGCTCCAGTATTGAAGATTTCTATTCCGCTTGTGGTATAAGGTAAGCTAATTTTCCTTGACAAAATAAAACATAACAAAGTCAGTGACATCTTGCAATACATTTCTCCACTCATCAGGGTTAGGAATTAAAATCTCTACGGACTTTAGCTTCTACATGATATAGTATCAGATTGTTTTTCTACTATATTGCATTTAATGATTTGTGAATGTGGTTGTAGTGTAGCCTAGAAGACGATGACCTGAAAGTCAGCACAAATCCCATCATTCTGCGTATCTAAAAGTGTTGAAGTGGCCCATCAGAGAATCAGAAGATCCTCCGTTGGGCCCAGCCTGACAATGATATCGGACTACATTCGCAATCATTAATTATTATTAAGTTCTAGTAAGTTCCACCTGTTTGTAGACTTACTTTCCCATTATTGTTATTGCGTTTCCATTGATGACCACATTGACGGTTCCGACCTGAATCATTATTCTGGTAATGGATGATCCACTGGATCTCTGAACTTGGATGTTGAATTCTGGGGTGTTAGTGTTGCAAACGGTGGCAAATATATAGTTACAAGATCCTCTGAATTCATAGAGGTCATTGTCAAAGGTAAAAAAGTGATTGTTCCCCCACGTGGAACAAACTCCTTTACTGGAGCCTAAAGACATAAATGAAATCAATCAGAAACTGGTGGTTACACATAAACAGTGGTCAATAATATATAATTATGGCCAGATTTACAGCAACTTTAAGTGGATGTCTCATAAAATTTTTATTGTTTTGTATTAAGACATACCTTCAGTCACATATCTGCCCATAGAGGGCATTATTGGAGTAGTTTAATATAAAGAAGGCATACTCGGCGACCTGGTTTGTCAGGCTACCCTTGTAAAATAAACATAGGAGGTTCTACATCTCTTTCTGGCTGATCATACACAGCAAACATTATTGTGCAAGAGACATTTCCTCCTAAATGAGTTTTAATGTTGTGACCCATGAAGAGACATGACAGTGACATTTAGTAAACTCTATTTTACAGGGAGTCTTGTCATTCAACTCTTGTGCCGGCAATTACTCTTAAAAGAAAAGTTGTGGACAATAAAAGGTAGTTCGATTTGTAGACAACATATTGTAGTGCAGGAACGGCTGAGCAGATAGCATACAGTGTCCTATCTGTAGGCAGCATGTTATAGTGCAGGAACGGCTGAGCAGATAGCATACAGTGTCCTATCTGTAGGCAGCATGTTATAGAGCATCAGGAGCTCAGCAGTTTGTACATAGGGGCTTATTTACTGAGGGGCGCAGTACTCACTTTCAGATTGTGCACCTTTTTCGGGGATTACATGGCTTGCATATGTATTTGAGAAGTGTCTGTCCTGGGGTTGTGGCGCATGCGACCCTTTCGTGGCACTGCTGCGCTGGCTTCCATGCGACACAAATTGGGGGGCGTGCCGTCGGACGATCCGACTGACTGGGACTGAGCATGGGATTTAACTTTCAAATTGTGTCGCAAGCCCAAGCACTTACATGCGCCACCTAAAAGTTGGGGAGCGGGGAAGTGACACATGCAGGATATCGGGAACATAATCTTAATGAATTGCGGCACAGTGCATTATCGTCGGACAATGCACTTTCGGTGAACTACAGCGGAAACGTTAGTAAATGTGCCCCATAGAGTCCTATCTGCAGACTGCATGTTATAGAGCAGGAGGAACTGAGCAGATTGTACATAATGCCCTGTCTGCAAACTGCAGGTTAAAGAGCAGGAGCAGCTGCGCAGGTAGTACAGTGTCCTATCACCAGCCAGTATGTTACAGAGCAGGAGCAGCTGAGCAGATAGTTTAGTATCCTATCTCAAGGCAGCATGCTATAGAGCAGGAGGAGCTGAACAGATAGTACATAATGTCCTGTCTACAGGCACCATGCTATAGAGCAGGAGGAGCTGAGCAGATAGTACATAATGTCCTGTCTACAGGCACCATGCTATAGAGCAGGAGGAGCTGAACAGATAGTACATAATGTCCTGTCTACAGGTACCATGCTGTAGAGCAGGAGGAGCTGAGCAGATAGTACATAATGTCTTGTCTGCAAGCAGCATGTTAAAGAGCAGGAGCAGTTGAGGAAGTAGTACAGTCTCCTATTTCCAGCCAGCATGCTATAGAGCAGGTACTAAGTAAAATAAAGATCAAACTAAATATTTTCCTCAATAACAATATCTCAATAAGCTCTGCACCTATAACAGGCTGCTGGCAGAACTGATGCAATTGCAACACCCCCCACTGGGGCCTAGCCTTTTCTTGGGGCCTGGAGGCAGCTGGGGCCCAGAATACCGGAGTGGCTGGTGGTTGCGGCCTAGGCACGCTGATGTCACAGTGCTTGGTATGGGGACCGGAGGACTGTCCTACAGCCTGGCAGGTCTCCAGCAGGTGGTGTGTGCAAGACATATGGAGGGAGATGTCTGTAGTATAAGTCCCTAGGTAATGGATGGGGAGCCTGTGGTGGTAACAGCCGTATCCAGGGATCAGACGGAGGCAACGTTGTGCAAAATAACTCACGGTTCTTTATTAGAACAACTGCAGGCAAACAACCAAAACGATCTTGGAACAGATTACTGGAGATTCCGGATTACAGGAGTGGTCATGCGGAGTGGTCTTCAGGAATTGTTTCACCAGCCTGTAAGCAGATGCAGGCTGGGATGGAGCTGTGTCCAGTTGTGGATGCTACAGCTCTTGTCCTGGAGTTAGCTGAGTGTCAGTGCTGATGGTGCCCGGACACTATGGGGCAAATTTATCAAGTTTCTGAAAGTCAGAATATATCTAGTTGCCCATGGCAACCAATCACAGCTTCCCTTTAAAATATTCATGAGCACTGGTAAAATGAAATCTGAGCTGTGATTGGTTACCATGGGCAACTAGAAATATTCAGACACTTGATAAATCTGCCCCTATATCTCTCCTCTGTGACAGGATGTGCTCTATAGTGAGAGCTGAGGCCTAATAGGCCTGTTGTAAGAGCATGTGCTCTAAGATCTGACCTTTCTGGAACTCAAGAGTGGAACTGACCTCTATCCCCCTTCCTGTCCAGGGGTTTTGTTATCCTGGTCAGGTGGTGGCTTACTCTCCAATCACACTCCAGTGTACATGGTGCAATACAATTGGTAGACAGAATCACATCCACTTAACCCTTGCCTGT
Source organism: Engystomops pustulosus (assembly GCA_019512145.1). Lineage (NCBI taxonomy): Eukaryota > Metazoa > Chordata > Amphibia > Anura > Leptodactylidae > Engystomops > Engystomops pustulosus. Next base: position 137,764,003 of record CM033647.1, on the reverse strand, counting down.
TCAGGCAGAATCTATAGCTGCTGATTACCTAATAACCCAGTGTTAGTTACTAGAAGGTTCATAACTCCTTGAGACAGCTCCTAACCTGGAGAGGGCGCTGTTCGCAACTACTCCTCTGTCCATGTATTGGCAGGGATGTTGCACAATGTTTGACAAATTTCATTTAAAGCTATTACCTCATCAGAACATTTAAAGCAATTATTCATAAAAGATGAATTGGTTCGCAGTATTTTATTTCATACTTACAACTAGAGTAGTTTGCAGCTCCTACTCCCAAACCACTGAAGAAGAAATTATCTAAAAGAGAAAATAACAAAAACCAAAGCATTACTCCTTTATTGCTATTATTACCTTCTGTATCAGCACATATGAAAGAAAACCTAACACTGTTATACAGTGGTTATGAGCACTGATCGCTTACATACTGCTGCGGTGCTGTAGGTAAAGGGTTTGTAAGGATGAAGCCCAGGAATGGTCAGTTGTGGAGAAAAAGACTTAGAAAAATCCTTGGACACGGCAACCCTGGTGCACCCTAGCGTTCTCTACCTTGGATGCTCCATGACTGCCGTGTGCTTCATCCTTAAAGGCCCTTCACCAGCAGCATGGCAGCAGTATGTAAGGGACCACTGCTCATAACCAATGCATAGCAGTGGGTAATTTCTTTAAAGGCACCACCGGAGTGATGGCACTTGCACCATACAAAACATGTTTCCTTTAATTTCATCCTCAAGATGTTGTCTACTCTTTTCTTTTAATTATATTGTGATATAATCAGCACCTCACAATCGCTGCTGTGGGGTGCTGATGGGTGCAGAGGGAATTCACTCTCTCTGTACCCACTTAGACACTGTGGCCTATGTTTGCCCTGGGTGTCTAATGGGTTAAACGCCTGAGATCTGAGCTTTTCCAATTCTGGGTGCTGTGACTGGGCTGTGATAACACAGCACAATCCTGGCATAAGTAGGACATGATGTCCTGTAATCTTCTTCTGATGCGGCGATTTCTATGGGGTCGCATTAGAAGTACCCTTGATGGCCACCATAACCCCATGACCACAAACCCATAACTATTACCCTTTATAGCAAGTAAGCAGCTATACATGATCAACTAATGGGGAGTTTTACTATTGTTTCATAAACTGAACCTACTGTAGGACCTTCTGGTGGTCCAGACCTTCTATGGTGAATACAATGGATCAGCTATGGGAACTAGTGTAATTATCCAAAATCTCGTAGAAGCTTTTGTTATACATATTGAAAATGTTCTATCAACACTTTCTTCTAGAAGATATGTTTTGACATTGGTTCTGATCATTGAAATAGTCACTATTGGATTATGAGTGTATTTTTAGATTTTTTTAAATCCAAGGTTTCCTTGTGGTACTGAAATTATTTTTATGAAATAGTTTCTCAAGTAATAACACTTGAGAAACTATCAATGTATCAATCTATATCTGTATAAGGTGTCATATACTGTACTTGTTAATACAATACAGTTCCACTTACCATCAGTAGAATCATATTCTGCTTCTATGGGATCTGTAGTATCTAGAAATGTAGAAATACAAAAATGTATTATCAATATTAAAAATTGCCTTACCATACTACTGTTTGTAAACTACAACGTGTCATCTTTGTGCGGGGTCATAGGGAGCCTCTTACTGACTGTGACTAAAATAGTTTTATTTTGGGGCCTTACTTTTAGTTTTGCCCAGGGCCCCACTTTGTCTAAAACCGGCCCTGTTGCTAGGTATGGGAAAGAGCTTCAGGTTGCTGGATCCGCCTAATCCCATTGTTTGCACTGTTCATCGGGGTGGCCCTTACATCAATTTTACTATTCTGCAAGAAAACTAATTGTGAGAATTAATCAAATTAATCTGATAAATCCCTCAGCCCTACCATGTGGGATTTATTTGTATGCCTGGAAAACAGGACAGCCCAATGCTGGGTATCCCATTTTCTTTAGTAACTGCATACAACTATAGAATAAAAGTATATACATATATAATGACATAAAGTCCAGAGCAGCAAAGCTGATGGGGTAAAGGGGGGGGGGGGGTAGGGGGGAGGGAACTGACGTAGATTATCACAATAAACATCCAATGAAGGGGCAGCACTCCATTGAAAGATAGATAGATAGATAGATAGATAGATAGACCAGGAAAAATACATTAGAAGAAAATTAGTGCAATCAATAGGTAGGAAAATATGTAGCAAAATACAAAAGAGATAACACAAAGCTGCAATACCAAGTACAGCCAGTATACAATGTGATGAACCACATGCCTGAACTTTCCATCCTTCTAACAGCATATCAGTGGGGAGATTATGTCTTACATTACAACGCCAAAATTACATTAATCGCCTTTGATCATCATTGATAGGTGATCAATAAAAAATAAGATGAATAATGGTATACCCCTTTAACTATAACCCTCAAGCAAAACACTTACCATTGGAAAGTGGAATCAAATACTGCTGAAATACTCCTGAAAAAAGAAGGTCACATTAAAGGGAAAGCTGTATTGTTTTAGTGCTTCTGAACATTTATTCAAAAGGTTTGGAAAGAGAAAATCCTCAATAATGTACATAGTTAAATACATTATTTAAATAAAAACTCTGTTGTGGTAATATGTACCATGAGTATGAATTCTCTGTAGCAATTACTTGGACAATTTTCTGTTCCAATTGCAGCACGAAGCAGCTCTTTCTGCCTCTACCACAGCACACTATTGTCCAAACCACATATATTAACCCCCTTGTCTGATATCTCCTACACAATGAACAAGGATGCGAAGGAGACTACAGTATTTTGGGGGCAATAAATACATTGTTAGGCACAAGGCGATTATTTGAAGCTGCTTGGACTCTATGTAAAATCTGTACCAGGCTTTTTAACAATAATGAAATAAGGGAAAGATACCAGGGACGTAACTAGGAGAGGCAGGGCCACATAGCAAATTTCTAAATGGGGCCACCCTACCCCCTCAGAAAATATACATATTTCTACACTCTTACACACATTTATAAACTTATGCGCTCTCATTACTGCACTGATATATACATTTATACAGTCTCTAAAAGGTTCGCCATCACTGCCATAGGTGGTCTTCTTAGATAGGACACCATCAATTCCTGACATTCAATGGAAATACCATATATAGCAGTGGTGGCGAACCTATGGCACGGGTGCCAGAGGTGGCACTCAGAGCCATTTCTGTGGGCACTCAGACCATCACCCCAGGACATAGTTCATCAAATATGACCAAATACACCAAATCTTCCTGCAGTCCCAGGCAACTAAAGAGATGCTGCTCTCAGCGCTATTTTAAAGCGACATTTCATTGGCTGTTAGGAACTGTGGAAAAAGTGAGAAGGTGTGGACTGGGCTGCATTATCTTTGGAGGTCATCCTGCTGGACCAACCATTCTTCCTCTCCAGAATGAGTCCCTGGAGTGAAGCTTTAATGAGCGTCTGAATTTGCCCTCCTTCTTTCAACTGTATTGGTTGCCTCAGGGGTCGATATGATTGAAAGATGTGGAAGAACAGGTAGCTATAAATTACTGCTTAAAATGTTGTGTTGGCACGTCATGGTAAATAAGTGGATTTTGGTTGTAGTTTGGGCACTTGGTCTCCAAAAGGTTCGCCATCACTGATATTTAGCATTAGTGTTTGTGTTAGCTGTGGACTCGCTCCATATCTTGACATTCAATGAAAATATATATAGCATTGATGGTTTTTTGTAGATGTAGACTCCCTAATTATCTGACATTAGGTACCAACTCCATAAAACCATGAGAACAAAACTGTGCTACTACTTCTACTGTTAACTTGCCCAGTATTACATACATAGATAAAACGGGACATTCCATCCTGTAGCTACTAAAGAAGCAGAAGTGGCCAGAGCTACATTCAGAGGCCTATATTTCAACCATGTAAAGTGTCAGGATTACAATAAGGCAATGACTTCCTCTAGAATGAGTACATTTTATAAGAAATAAGAATGAGATAGTGATACTTTATCTAATGCAAAAAACTATATCATACTCACCCAATCTATTGTTTGGACTTGAATCTGGAAAACAATAAAATGCATTAAATTACTGGTCTCTTAAACTTCTGGTGTTTGTATGATGAGCTTAGTTCCAGTGCATTAGGCAGGATTGTGATACGGTCCTTATCCTTTCAATTTTGGGCAGTATGGTAGAAGTTTGGGGGAACTGCTATAATGACACATAATGCTATAATGACACATAGCTCTTGTGTCATTACACTGCATACAACCTAAATAGTCTGCACATAGTTATGGTACAGAATGTGGAAAAGTAGATAATGAGTGTAAGTATAATGTTTGTTTGTATGCATTCACAGTGTTGTCCTATAGTTTAAAACATGATAAACCAGAGACATTTAATTATAGATCCAGACACTGAGACTGTGGTAATCTTATTATATTTGTTATGCATGGCCTCCTCCCTTCAAAATAGAAGGGCTTTGGGGTTGTTACCAGGGCCCCTCCTTGCTGTCGTTTCACAGACTGTTACACTGTCTCACTCCTAGAGCTCTTTTAGCTCATTAGCATAATTCTAAAGTTCATTTTAGAAGGAAGGAGGACATGGATAACACATAAAAGAAGATTACCACAGTCACGGTGCCTGGATCTATGAGTAATTGTCCCTGGTTTATCAGGCTTGATTTTGATGGTAGATTTTCTTTAAAGTCTCCCCTAAATAGGAGAATAAAAATATCCCTATGCTTGGTTAAAATGAGGCCCCTAACTCTCCACTGAGTTCCCAATGCAGTTCACTTCCTTGTGCCACTCAACATGCAGGGGACAGCTGGAGATGGTATTTGAACCAATAATTTCCTAACGTGAACCACTTCTCTTTACACTTTAAGGGCCCTTCATCCAGCCAAGGAAAACATTTATTTCAATGGAAACCATTTTAATCCCCTGAGTTAAGATTGAAAGCAAAATAGTCAATTGTCATGTGATGTCACACAGGTGCATGTCTTGTTATATCACACAGCTCTGATTACTCTCTGTGATATAACGAGCCGTGCACCTGTGTGACATCACATGACCAAGTACCGGATATTTCCACAGGAAGTAAACAATGAAAAAAACTGAAATGTAATTTAATAGAAATGCTGCCAATCCCTAATACAAATCTACCATGTCTACGTACTTGGCAGACTTAAATTTTTAGATTGCTTGTCTGCACCGTGTTTTGATTTAACCTCCTATCTAATAGTAAAATACTGATAGTATAGTGAAAATACTGAAGTATATAAACTATTTAGTAAAGGTATGATAAAAACTAGTGCAAGGCCTCATGCACTCGAAGTGGATACTGGATGCAAATTTGGATGCTCTCAAGCCTCAAACAACGGGTCCACGGGGGAGCTCATATGCCGATTAAATACATGTGGCCTGCCTGAGAAGCAAACTTGTCAGGAATAAGACATACACTGAGATTTGCGGCTCAGAACAACTGCTCGTTTATGTCCCATGGAAAAGATGGTTGAAGCCATGAGTCCATAGAAATATTTGGTTGACTCAACAAAAGCTGACACATGTCATGTGCATGAGACCTAACATTGTGTGCTATAATAAATTAATCTTGCATAAAAGTTTTCTCGGGAATATAGTGCAGTATTTTTCCACCTATCTGTCCTGGATAAGTTAAAGGGATTGTCTAGAATAAGAAAAAAATATTAAAAAAATCTTTACTCATAAAAGCAACTGATTGTATCTATCATGTAGAATCATATGTAACATGCAAGCGAAGGTTCGTTTTATGAACATATTAAATACGTTACCTGCTTTTAAGTAAGTGCCTGATGAATCGGAGATGATGTTATGTAATGCATCTGTGGGAGGAATAGCAAAAAGCTAAGAAAAGACTTTATAAAATGTTTCACATTTTGCATGAAGATTAATTTAATAAAAAGGCATGCCTATATAGCCTTAATGGCCGTACATGGAGTTCCTAAAAGTCTTTAATATGAAGCCATAGGTAGTCTGTGTGCCTATGGTATTTTTGAAGAACCACATACTATCCTCTTAAAGGTATGAGCCATGTGGGTAATGTACTACAGCGTAATAGAATGCTAATAAAGAATTTAGTATAAGGGGGAAGACAAAGTGGTAATGAAAGAGTTAACATAGTTGATTGGAATATTGATATACATGGGCGAGAGAGCTACAAAGCAAGTTTCAAATTCAACCTCTTGCTAAGTTCGACAGAAGCTTTATATTTTTCCCTTCATATAATCTTTTCAAAACTGTTTTCCTAGCTCTACACCTTTATATATTACCCCACTTACAAGGACGAGTCGTGGTTCTTTTCAGTCGGCAGTCTGAACAGTGCTCTATGGCTAGACTGTTGGTTGAATCTATCTTGCACGGTTTTCTGTAAACTTTGCTCTGAACCAGCAAGGGTTAATGCTCACTGCTCTAATGAATTCTCGGGTGCGCTGTCCTGAATACTGGTTAAAAATTTTCTTTCTAGCTTAAATATGTATTTCTGTTTTTTTGATATTTGACTTACGTTCTTGAGAATTCTAATTTGTGCATAATTCTGTACTTTATATGCTTTCTTTGTTTTGACCCAGAATGTCAACCTCCATGTTGTGTTATTTGTTTGTCTGTCTTCTTACATATCCACACTACGACACAGTATATATGTGTGGTTGTCCCTTATCATCAAGGATACTCAGGGCAGGGTTGTCCACTTTCAGCAAATAATTGATATGGTTTGTGTAAGGAAAAGTTATACAATTTTCCCATATACTTTCTGTATCAATTCCTTATGCTTTTCTAGATCTCTGCTTGCTGTCCTTCTATAGAAATCTTCTATTTTTACCTCCGCTGAATAGAAATCTGTCCATGGTTATGTGATGTCACACAGGTGCACAGCTCGTTAGTATCATAGAGAGTAATCAGAGCTGTGTGTTATAATGAGCCGTGCACCTGTGTGACCATGGAAGTAAACATAGAAACTTTCTTTAGAAGGACAGCAAGCAGAGATCCAGAAAACTATAACGAATTGATACAGGCAGTATATTGGAAAATTGTATAACTTTTACATATGCATACCATATCAATTATTTGCTGAAAGTGGACAACTTGCAGCAAATATTGTACTAAAATTTTGATCTATTATCTAGTGTAAATTAACCAACTACAGGCAGCCCCTGACTTAAGGACACCAGACAGTTTACACTAACTAATACACAATATTTTGTTTTTAAAGAATCTTTTGCTTAGTCATAAGTTATAGTTCCCTATGGCTTTGCAAGCGGAAGAAGATTAAATTCCAATATTATGAAGGTCCCTTTGGAGATATGATGACCTGATGAAAGTACTATGTGTACTCAACTAGTGTCATCTGGCCATAAAACTTGGCAAGAGCATCAAAACAGTTTGAAATAATTTCAGGAACCAGTGATAAAGGATGGTGTTCTCATTGCAGAAGTCTCTATGGAAATTGGCCTATCATGGTTGAATATGATATTTAAGTCCAGTTCAAAAGATAGATTTTATCCCAATGCTTCTTGGCTTAATATGTTCTAGAACAGAATATGGAATATAGACCAACCATCAACGGGGATTGGAAGTACAACAAAGTCATTAGCGACATATGGAGGATGTTGTTGGTTTTGCCATGTGTAGATATGGCTTGTATGTCCTGGTGTGTCTGTCAATGAATCCTAGTGTAGAAGTTGCGTGATGTGTGTGGCAATATCCAGTTGTGTGTAGATCTTGTTGACACGCATATTCTATCCATATATGACTTGTTCTACATACCTGTGATGCCCAGCAGAAAGCTGAAGCAAAGAAGAAAGGAAAGGTTCATGGTTGAATCTTTGTAGGCCCCCCTCAATCTTTGGGTTTTCTTGTAGGTTTCCCCAAAACACCCTTTGTGTTTGGCAGTCCTAATGCTGCCCAGGGGTGTGTTAAAAAGCTGTCATGCCAACGCTAGACTTTATATATCATTGTGAAGCCCCTCCTTCTGATCTGAAAGCCTGGAACCTACTACTCAACCAGGATCTGCACCTTATCATAACTTCACCCTTAAAAAATAACAAATCCATTTATAAGTCCATGAAGCTACAGTATTATCTAAATGTCTTAACAAATATCAATGAAGTGATAGTGCTAATGTGTATGTTCTTCACCAATTATTTGCTCTCGCAATAACAGCGCTGGATCTACAAATATCTTAAGAGCTTTTGAGTCAATCTTAAGATGGGGATTGAGTCTTTGTATTGTGTTCATTTGTATTGTATATATCTCAATGTTGGGAAGCCTAAACCATTTACAAGCCCATCTAATGGTTTGAGGCACCTCTAGGTAACAGCCGAAGCCCCCAAACTTCTGTGTTCTGTGGAAACCTAAACGTTGCAATTAAGTTCTTCTCAACACTATTCATAACAATAATTTATTTGATGATTAGTATGAATATGTCACATGGATTTTTTGACATTCTAAGGGGCAAAGTGGGATAGAGGACCACAGCCATTGATCAGAATTAAAATATTTACCGATACAATGGTTTACTCTTCTACTCACCTTGATGGGTCTGTTTAATGTCTCATTAATCACTGCATTGCCATGTCCCCTTGTGTATAAATATGAGTTTTTCCTATATTGTCTTACACCATGCCCGATGAAGAGTAGTCTCAAAAACTCACAAATGTCATCATGTTTTTTAGTAAGTCAATAAAAGAATCAACAACTAGGGACTCTCAATTTTAATTGTATTTTTAATTTCTAAACTCTTTCTCTTGTGTTTTCTCTATAAAGCCAGACCAGATCTCAGCACAATCGATGAAATATTCGTATATAATCACATATTATATAAATGTAATTCTACCCATTAATTCATAATAATCTTTAAATTGAAAATGCAATACCTTGTATACAATGCACCAGTCTTCAAAGGTCCGTAGCTATTTCTTTTATGGTATGAAAACAATCTATGGAATATCTTCCCCGCTGATTAAAATTCAATGACATATCAAGAAGGGAACACACGTAATCAATGCAGAAACCAAAAATAACAAACTTTTTGATATGGTGAGAAGACTAGAAAATGAAAAATTTCCATTATTTTCTAAGCTTTCCACACCGGGAAGCTTCTACAAAGACTTTGTATGGTATCCAGGTTTCTAAATGAATTAATTGTAAATAATAGGTTTTGAACGGTACACAGGTTAAATTGTTATTGTAAGCCAATGAAGCCTGAAGATGTGTCATTTATTTCACATTCTTTTTTTGGCTTCTACGCTTTAATTGTAAAAAAAACCCACATTATTAATGTCTGGTAATTAATCATTTATTTATTTTTACCTGTGGTGTATTTCTAAATGTTGTTTTTATGATATTTATATATTTAATATAATATACAATTAAATGATATATTTAATTTTATGAGAAAGATATATTTTACTGTAATATTGTATGAGACTGAAGACAAAGCTGATTTCTTCCACAAACAGCACCCCTCCTGTTTATTGGCTGCGTGTGGTATTACAGTTGAATGAGGCTGGGTGCTTGTCTTTAACTGAAACATAACACAAATGTGATGCAACTTTTCCAAAATGCTTCAAATTAAAAAAAAATATGTCGATGACAATGGGTAATTCAGATGTTTCTTACCAAATTAGATAGCGGGGTAAAGGTAGAGGGAAGAAGTTGTGGCTGGTGCTCCGGATGAACACATGATCAGCTAGCTCCACTTTAAATCTACACTTACAGTGACTACTTACAGCATTTAAGCCTCAAAACTCTACCACTGGACCCAGAAACTACCTCTATCGTGTCAAAGAGTAGAAATAAAAATTATAAGGCCGCAGAAAATCACCAATTGTATTGGCTATGGTGCCACTCGGGGGACTTTGTTAACCTCTACAATGAGCTTGACGACAACCACTATGAGCTGGAGTCGGAAGGGCCTGCTGCAACAAAGTGTAGTTTTTAGGCATATCTGATGTAATACCTTTTTCAGAAAACTAGAAATACTAGAAAACTCATCAAACATTTTCTCCTAGATCTAGAAGAGCAAGAATTAATAAATAAAAGAGCTCACCGAGTTTCTCGCCCTAGATAAATGGATGAGTCCATTCCAAGAGATGTACTGGAACGCATCCACTTCTACTCTGTCAAAGATAGTTTAATGCAGATCACAAGGACAATGTAAGCCCTTTCAGAATCCTTTCAGGATATTAAGTTATTTACAGATCTGTCCACAAGAACTCTCCAACTATATAGTTACATAGCTTATACATTTGAAAAAAGACACATGTCCATCAAGTTCAACCAAGGAAGGGAAGTGATTGGATAAGGAAGGTATATAAGGGAAACCACTCTATATATACAACATAACCATCAATGTTATTTTGATATAAAAAACTGTCTAGACCCTTCTTGAAGCTCTCTGCTATCCCTACTGTGACTAGCGCCTGAGGCAGGCTATTCCCCAGATTCACAATTTTTACAGTAAAGAAGCCTTGTTTCCTCTGGTGATTAACCCTTGTTTTATCCAGACGGAGACAGTGCCCCCTTGGTTTTTGATTTGATTTAACCTGGAACAGCTTTCCACCATATTTTTTGTTTGGACCATTCATACATTTATATAAATTAATCATGTCCCCTCATAGATGCTAAATAAATATAATTCATCAAGAGGCAAAGAAAGAAGGAAGTTGGCACTCACCATAACGTTCTTTAAAATGTATTTTTCTTTATTGCATTCCATTAAAAGAGAGGCGACCATCACAGGGAGGGGGGTATAGCAGGGAGCATGTATACAGGGACAAGTCGCATGAGATGAAGGTATGATGAAGTGCTAAGGATTGCGCGAAACGACTCGTCCCTATATACATGCTCCCTGCTATACACCCCCTCCCTGTCATATCACAGCTCTTTTAATGGAATTAAATAAAGAAAAAGACGTTTTAAAGAACGTTATGATGAGTGCCAACTTCCTTCTTTCTTTGCCTGTTGATGACTATGAAGATTCCGAACATATAGCTGTTGTTACATGAATTAGAGAACCACCATAAAACGTTTTACAGTCACATTCTTGTAACAATATGTTTACAAACCCAAGTCAAGGGAATTATATCCCAGATCAGGATTGCTAATAGTGTCTATTTATTATCTGTGCTCTATATGTGCTGCTAAATAAATATAATTGTTTTAATATTTCATAATAACTGAGACCCTCCATACCCTGTGGCTCTTTGTTGTACCCTCTTCAGCTCCCAGGCATTATTTTTATGGACTGGTGCCCGGAACTGATTAGTGATGCCAAACCAATGCCTTGTACAGTTGTAATATTACATCCTCATGCCAAGAGTCCATACCTCTTCTGATACATGACAAGATCCTACTAGCTTTAGAGGCAGCTGATTGACATTGCATGATGTTATTCAATTTATGATCTACTAGTACACCAAGGTCTTTCTCAACAAGGGACTCTCCCAGATTTACTCCCCCATGGACATATTTTGCCTTTGGACTATTAGCCTCCAGGTGCATAACCTTACATTTATCCACATTGAACCTCATTTGCCAAGTGGATGACACAATCTTCTGTTATAATATATGTTGGGGTAACTCATTTACACCTTAAATATGTTTCACATATCCATCACCGAAATCTCCCACATATTTATCGAGCTCATTTAACTAAAAATCTAGAGACATATTAATAGCCTTTAAAAATTCTATAGCATTTCAGCATATAGAGACTATACATGTAAATGTAACATATACTGTAGCATCTGTTTATGCTCTAAACAACCAGACCGCTGACAGATCACATTTTTCCACAAAGTTATGGACATTATATCCTGTTATAAAAAAAGGTAAACTACTCCTGATCCTTTGGTAGATAGTATATCTAGCACAGGATCCCCATTATCTGCCCTAAGTTCAGAACTCTGAAAAAAATGATTTGCATAACCCTTGGAGAGCTCTTAACAGTACTGAAAGAGATTATTCTTATCACTAACTAAGCTGCTGGCTTGATCGGAAACGACATCAACTTCTCCAAAATGGCGGCCCACAGAGCCGCCGGCTGGCCTGTTGAGGCCAGGCAACTGCAAAAGATTAAGTGCTGCCACAGAAGTTCACACTGAAGATTAACAGGTCTGCTCTTTAATAATCAATAGGAATGGACACGCTCATTCACTTTAGCGCAACTTGAGATCTCGAGGCTGTTCACCGGTAAGATTTTTCTTCAGTGATACCTCACACAGCGCCGGCGCCAGAACTGGGAAAACCTGGGCAAATGCCAGAAGCGAGGGCAGTTAATTTCTGGATTTTTAATGCTGCCATGTGATTTCACGGCAAAGGGTGCCTACAGAGGCTCTGTCGCCCAGGGGCCTACTGAAAGCTGGAGCTGACCCTGCCTACACACCTGAGCGGCTTTGTCATATATATTTAAATACATCTTATAAATGTAGCAGAGGATGCATAAACAAGGGCAAAATATTACATATATTCTGGAGTTACCCCTTACTCAATGAGTTTTAGTATCTTTAATCTTACATCAGAAATAACAAAATCAACAATAACTAAATCTGCTAGAATGACAATGCTTTAACTAGATATCACATCAGTTCCCAGCAGATATAGAACACTTTTTTTATTTTGCAAATTTTTTACTTTTAAGTTTGTAGGGAGAACAGAAAAGAGAATAGAACTTTTATAATAAAATTTTTACCTATCGCATAATGGCTCTTTCTTATAACTTCTTGAAATCTCAAAATCCATCACCGTTCCATAGTCGTCAACTAAACATGCAATTAAGTTATCATGACAATGTTTCAGCATCCAATCCTTTCTTCTCATCCTCTCCAAGTACCTTTTTTATAGGACCTTAAAAACCTGCGAAGGCATCGAAAATCATATTACTCAGTTTATAGTTTACAGTTACACTATTACACTGTTTATCTTGAAGACGAATTAACATTAGGGCCAATATATTGACCTACTCTTTATACACAGATCACTATATATAACCCAAATTTAATGCGTCCTATAGTTTATTCAGGGTGAATTCCCCCCTAACCTCTAATCAAATGCCCTAAAATAAGGGGAACTCAAGGAAGATCTATTAAAAAAACTTGTAAATTTTTATTTCATACAATTAAAAACTCATACAAACTTTAATTTAGACAATAGCTAAAAGATGGTCCCAAGATATCAGGGGAGACTTCAGCAGCACATCTGTGGCAAGCTAGATGATGATTTTGTACAGTACATCAATTAAAATACATCTTTTTCTATAATAGTTAGTATACAAATTATTACCTTGCTGTGGCTGTTTGTCTACCCCGCGCCCCGACGCGCGTTTCGCTTAATGCTTCCTCAGGATCACTATATCACTGTTAAACTAACATTAATGATGTACGCATTGTTATATACTGTTCTTCACTTCCGCGCAAGTGAAAAGTGCATAATCTCCATAGTATATTGAGCATACTTACCGTATATTCCGGCGTATAAGACGACCTGGTGTATAAGACGACCCCCCTACTTTCCTGTTAAAATATAGAGTTTAAGATATATTCGCCGTATAAGACTACCCCTTTTCCAACGCATACACAACACCTGTAAAAATTTAAAAAAAAACAGATTTGAATTTAACATGGTCCTTTTTTTTATTAAAATTCTTATGACATGCAGGTATATAGCAGGAAACCTGTCGCTCATAAACATACGGCATACAACAACAACATTACCATCGTCCATTTTACTGTAAATGTTACCATACTGTACCTTAAACTTTTATTTTATTAAATATTCCATGCCATGTACTCAGAAGCGGGAAAAAAATTCCAAATGCAATGAAAATGGTGAAAAAACGCATTTGCGCCATTTTCTTGTGGGCTTGGATATTACGTCTTTCACTGAGCGCCCCAAATGACATGTCTACTTTATTCTTTGGGTCGGTATGATTACGGGGATACCAAATTTATAAAGGTTTTATAATGTTTTCATACATTTACAAAAATGAAAACCTCCTGTACAAAAATTATTTTTTTGATTTTGCCAACTTCTGGCGCTAATAACTTTTTTATACTTTGGTGTACGGAGCTGTGGGTGGTGTAATTTTTTGCGAAATTTGATAATATTTTCAATGATATCATTTTTAGGACTGTACAACCTTTTGATCACTTTTTATAGATTTTTTTATATTTTTCAAAATGGCAAAAAAGTGTCATTTTCGACTTTGGGCGCTATTTTCCGTTACGGGGTTAAACGCATTGAAAAACCGTTATCATATTTCGATTGATCGGGCATTTTCGGACGCGTCGATACCTGATGTGTTTATGATTTTTACTGTTTATTTATATTTATGTCAGTTCTAGGGAAAGGGGGGTGATTTGAAATTTTTGTTTTTTTTATTATAATGTTGTTTTTTTTAAACTTTTTTAAATTTTTATTAATACTATTTTTCAGACTCCCTAGGGTACTTTAACCCTAGGTTGTCTGATCGATCCTATCATATACTGCCATACTACAGTATGGCAGTATATGGGGATTTTCCTCCTCATTCATTACAATGTGCTATCAGCACATTGTAATGAAGGGGTTAAAACGAAATAGCCTCGGGTTTTCGGAAGACCCGAGGCTACCATGGAGACGGATCGCAGGTATCCCAGGTAAGATGGCGGCGCTATCTTTTTGAGGCTGCCGGCAGCCATCGCTGTGTAAACACCCTAGCACCGATCGCAATATGCAGCAAAGACTTACCGGCTATGGAGAGGGCTCAGCCCGTGAGCCCTCTCCATGCAGCGCGACCCGGCGTATAAGACGACCCCAGACCAGACAGAAGATTTTTCTGTCTTTAAAAGTCGTCTTATACGCCGGAATATACGGTATATTAACTTATTATTCCTTATCGAAATTATCTACTAATACTAATGTACGATATTGGTGAAGCTGTAGCAATGACTGCCGGTAGTTTTTATTTTCAGGTTAGTTATATTTGTACGCTTCAAAAAAAAATGCACTAGGTCTTATTTTGGGGGGAGGGGGGTCTTATTTTAGGGGAAATAGGGTACGAAGTATCCAGCTGGTGCTTATTTTTCTTTGAAAAAGCAATATAACTACAAGAAAACCTCTGTATAAATGTGTCCCTTTCACAAATAAAACCCCTTTCTACCTGTCCTTTAAGAGAAAAAGGACATAATAGACTTAATGGGGGACATATCATCAAGTGGTTATGGTCTCTAATTGTAGCTATTGCAGGCTAACACCATTGGCAAGGAGATGGTGTGAAATGGGGAAATCAGTGCAATTGCTGGTGGTTCACTAGTAATTGCAATTATTTATGCGTTCCTATGTCAGTTTTGTGACTTAGAAGTCCCGATAAATGTCGCCCAATCATTTTATGCACCAGAATGAAAATAGGAAATTAAACCGGGCAACTTATGGATATCAGCGACAGGGGTTTGGTTTCTTTTTTACACATTCTGACCACATTGAAAAAAAGCCTTTTCATGGAAAATGCCTTTAAAATGTTTTGTAGATACAGCTGTTTTGAGTACTGTGACTAACTCCTATGGGAAAATTTTGCTTGCTATATTGGGTGAGGCGATTCAGACTATCACTGGCCTTGAGTTACCTATATCAATTAACTGAATGTTAAAAAGTAACTGTAAAGTTGCTGACAAAAATAGTTTTAGAACAGCTAGAGAGAGAGAGAGAGAGAGATTTTGATATCAATTCTAATGATACCTGTATCATGCTGCTGGCTTCTTCATATCCTGAGATATAGCACCATATATCTATCATCCCTTCCTGGTTGTGACATCAGCCAAGGGCAGTAAGGCCAGAGCAGTAAGGGCATTCATATGAATCAGGACAGCATGTTTGTAATTGGACGACCTGCTTGTGGCATCACTCGAGGTCCTGTTTTCTTGCACTCCTCTACTACTGCCCTTCCCAAAAAGCCTCATCTCTTCTCTTGCCATCCTGCACGGTTTCCCAAGGTTACCAGAAAGCATGACAAAAGGAGAGTAGCCTGGGGGGGGACAAGGTTAAACCTCTGCTAGCTGCTAAACACCTGCAGATAAGCTAATTAGAGTAAATTAGAGAATTGCTTATTTTTGCATAGCGCAGAGTTAGGCAAAAGTTTTTATCCCTTACAGTTGTACTTTAAGTAAAACCTAGTTGGCACCAAGCTCATGGTTTTTCTAGAAGCTTCTTTTTATTCCATTCACTGCTGGAGACTTTCTTTAACAATGACTTTTACATGCAGCTGCCAAGATGTTAGAAGTAATGTTCACAGGACTATTGATGGAGGAAAAACTGCCCAATGGTTTTTTTTACATCTGTGCTAGAGGTTCCAACAGGAACAGAACAGAGTGCAGAATAATCATTTAAAAATTTTGGTTATCACTTTTGTCCATCAGAACAATGATGACCCCCAAACTGATGAATTTTGGTTCCCAATTAATAGGATTCTGTTTGAGTGGCCTCTATAAAGTAACTGCCTTGCAATACAAAAAGACAGGGATGCACCAGCCATGCAGTGAGTTGAGCCTCTCACTTCAGACAGCCCCACCTCTAGCAAGATGGGGGGCAGCATCAGAGGTGGGGGTCACCTGCTTCAGCTAAAAAAAATATATCATTTATGTATAATGAATGATCATGATGTATGAACAATAGGGGTCCAACTATTTATAAGTATGGATCATTGTCTCTGACATTACCCCAAAAATTTAGTGGAGTGATAGAGTGTATAAGTATTGATTCTCTTGATCAGCAGTGAAACCACAGCTATTAGACATTTATCCCATATTCTATTTATAGAGGTTGAGTTTTGTTTATGATTAAACTCTTTAACTACCTCACACTCAGTATCGGTATCTCATATGTGTCTCAATCAATGCCACATTGGTATCAAGAATGCTACAGAACAAGAACGCTCAACCTATTGCAATTACTGTAGTGCTCAACGTGAAACCTGTAATATTTTGTTGTGTGGATAGTTACAAAATCTAACTATACACTTGGCGGCCCTGACTAGCCACTCGAGGGCTTCTCCCTGCCAGCATGGAAAATACTTTCAGTAACCCTGTGTCACTCACGTGTGGCTCTCACACAGTCCAGCTTCTGTGTCTCCAGGTAGAGAGCGACTTCTGACTGCTCCACACCCTTCTTTAAGGGACTGCACACCTGGTGCATTGTTAGACCCATTGCAAAATGGAAGCTTTGGCCTGGAGCGGTGATCACACTTCTGTCTCCACTCCTGCAATTAGAGTCCTGTACCAGGTCTTCCAAGAGACCAACACGTGGAAAACAGCTTCCAGTTTGACCTAATGCACATTCTGGTCGCTGTAATACTCATTTTCTCTCCAATTCAATAGTGACCTTGTCACAATATATAGTGAAAATAGTACCAAAATATATATGAAGAGATTAAAAATGATGCTTAAAACAAATATTGTGTGTAATATTTGATACTACATTCTCTAGGATTCTCATCTGTAGAACAGGGAGTCCCAGGATACAAAGTTGTTTGGGTGCATTGAATGGTCAGATGTCCAAGCATGTATGGCTCTATTCATTCACAAGAGGATTTATGATTATAGCTCAGCAACAGTTTGTAAACTGTTTTCATCATCTATCCAGTTATCCTCATTTACAAAGAAGATGTATTACAAAACTTGTGGGGGACAAGCAATCTCATGAACATCAAAGGCCTTTAAGATAAGCACTGATCAACATATTGGGGCACATTTACTTACCCGGTCCTGTCGCGATCCAGCAGCGGGTTCTCCGATGCTGATTCGGGTCCTGCCGGGATTCACTAAGGTCCGTGCGCCCAGGTGTTGCTGCTGCGCCGAGGTACGCCGGAGTTCACCTTCTATTTCTTGGTGCAGGTAAGTGCGTGTCAAGCGACACTTTTTTAAAAAAATACCGCGGTTTTTCGAATGCGTCGGGTTTTCCGACGGCCACACTGCCGATTTCCATCACATGCAAACCGGAATCCGCGCGCGCGCCAAAATCCCGGCGGAATTTGTCGCAAATCGGAAATCGTCGGGACACTCGACGTAATCGCGCGATTCGGACCCTAAGTAAATGAGCCCTAATATATTGTTCATCAGAGGGCCAGAGGTGAGGTAAGAAAGTAATCATAACGTCCACTTGCCCTGCTCAGGTTCCATCTTTTTGGTGCTTATTTGGGCTCAGCAGTCTCTGGTGATGTCATTGTTGCACGTCACTTAGAACTTCTCCCTTGATTGTTGAGGCCGGTGACGATCCAAGCACCAACTTTGAGCCTTGACATGAGGGCAGGGAGCAGCATAAAGCTTTTTCTGTATGCTGTCCATAAATACTAAAAATCCCTTTGACTGCTAAGCTCAGCCTGTGTAATTGGGTCTTTAATTCACACACAATAGATTTATGGAAGGCTTATCCCATTCATCTGACCAGATGTATCGTGCCCTAAATTTGCCATGTTTGAATATATGATGTTCAAGCCACAAACTGACACCCATCTCACAATCATCAGGTCAGTAGTTCCCATAAAACTGCAGTATACAAGCCTTTCTACTTCATCCACTCCCTTTTACCAAACCTTG
The DNA here is from genome assembly GCA_019512145.1 of Engystomops pustulosus. NCBI lineage: Eukaryota > Metazoa > Chordata > Amphibia > Anura > Leptodactylidae > Engystomops > Engystomops pustulosus. Next base: position 137,745,389 of record CM033647.1, on the reverse strand, counting down.
GGAGAGAGAAAAGCTAAATAAGTTATTACCATCTTGAAGAAGGCAATATTTACTGATGGAGATCAAGTTTCCATTCATCAGCATCAGAAGCAAAGCGAATAAACAAACTTATCTTGGGAAGTGTTAAAGGGTATCAGTATCCGCCTGAGAAATACACCTTACGTCCCAGAGTTACCTACTATGTAAAAGAAATCCTGGAACGTAATTTTCCGTGTATGGTGAAACGCCGTGACGTGCATTTCTAAACTCCATCTGATACCTCGCATTTCATCTAATGTAAACGATAGGGTGTTTTTATTGTTTGCTTCAATGTTTATGAGGAACTTAAGTGAAATTTCATGAGATTCTATTAAGCAATCCTTATATAAACAGTGACGATTGCAAAAAACATTTATGCGACATTGTGATGTTCACATAATACCCGACTTGGCTGGATCATATCCCACCTGCTGTTTACCTGGTGGCAGCTGGAAAAACTAGTTCATTTAAAGGGCATCAAAGTTAATAAGAATAAAGTGATGTCTATAAGCTGCTCACAAACATATAGCTTTACTAAACTTTGGACACAATTTTAGAATAGTGAAGATATGCATATTGAAGAAATCTTTTCCTATGTTGTTCTTTTTCCTGTTCATTTCTTCCTTATTTGAGCAGTTCACGTAAATCAGCTTTCTGTCCTGTTCACCATTGACATGTGAGAGATTGAGTTGCCTGATAGAGTGTCTAATGACTTATCTCTTTCCAGACAGTCCCTGGATAGTCTAATCTCATCATTATCATTAATAAAGGACATTTTCCTAATGTCCCTGGTTTATCGTGATTGATTTTGATTTTGGTTGATTTGCAACACATAAAAAATGTAATAAAAAGTGATTGAAAGGTCTTTCACACTTACGTTGCAGATCACGTTAGATTTTGCATTTTGGTCAGTTTTTGCTAGGAGACGTTAGCATTTTATCGTTTTTACAGCGTTTTTAATGTGCACGTTTCAAATCACATGATTATTTAATTGGTACTAACATGTCCCTTCCTGCCTTTCACCTAGCAACCCCTCCAATGGTCGAAAGTGCAAAGCGTTTTTGATGCGTCTCCATAGACTTGAATGGGGCGTGAAAATCGTGCGTGAAATGAAAAAGTAGAGCATGCTGTGATTTAGACAAGCGTGAAAAAATTGAAAATAAGAACAAGTCCAAATGCAAAAGTAGAGCAACCTGTGATTTTTGATGCACATGAAAAATATGCAAATAAGAAGCCTATTGAGTTGTTGCACAGAAAACAATGCCCTTGTACAGCTCCATAAATGGAAAAATAAGAAAAGTTGGATGGATTTGTAAAGACAAGGAGTGAAAAATGGAAGCACAGAAAAACTAAAATGACCTGATCCTTAAAGGGTTAAGGGAAATCTACTATTAAAATCCAGAATGGTAAACCAGGGACACAGAAACGCACCACAGAATTGGACATCAAGAAAAAGAAAAGATATGTTCACACCAATTAAACTTCCCTGGCTGCCACTCAAACTGCTTTGTAAAAAGCACACAGACAGCTCTGCTACACCTACCTCCCCCACACATAGCACTTAAAATGACTACCCCCCCACATACCCTCAGCTCCCCAAACACACACACATATTATATATATATATATATATATATGTATATATATACAGGCGGTCCCCTACTTAAGGACACCCGACTTACAGACAACCCATAGTTATAGACAGACCCCTCTGATCTCTGGTGAAGCTTTCTGAATGCTTTACTATAGTCCCAGATTGCAATAATCAGCTGTGAGGTGTCTGTAATGAAGCTTTATTGTTTTTGTATCATTCTTTATTGCAGGAAGATTCAGAGAAAATAGATATACATACATTTTATAACAATTAAAGTTATATAGCATTACATAAGGAATTCGTAACAGTAGTAACATTAATTTAGTTATCGAACATTAGTATGTAGACAATGACAAGCTCGGGAAGAGCGCATAAGGTAATTCGTATCAGTGAAATGTGTCAAAGCTTCAATGTTTAAGGTATAAAATCTATAAAATTTTTAATAATAACAAAAACGGATAGGGGACTAGAGTCAGGGAAAGAGAGGGTAAGGATGCGGGTGGGGGGAGGTTATCCAGATGATCTATATTACCTATCAGTACAATTTTTATTGGTGTATTTTAATAGTCATGAGGATAGGAGAAAGAAATGCTGTTGTCTTTTGGAAGCTATCCACGGGGACCAGGTTTCTAAGTATTTTTCGTGAGTTGTTTTATTTTCCGCCAAAAGCTCTTCCATTTTTGTATGTGGAGTATTTCTTGGAACCACGTCCGTATTGATGGTCTCTGGTGAGTTTCTCAAAGTCTTGGAATCACCGATCGTGCTGCTGTAAGCAGGAAGGAAGCAATTGTGTTTATGTTGGTCTAGATGATTTCGTCATGGGGAGATGGAGAGAAGTAGTATGGAGGGATCATTGGGAATCGTGTGGTACAAGATTTTTGAGATTGTGTCGCAGACTTGAGTCCAGAAAGGTTGTATAATTTTGCATTGCCACCAAATATGGGACATGGTACCTTCAGTGAGCTTACATCTCCAGCACTCGTTGGGACTGGAGGGGTAGATTTTATGGAGCTTGGACGGGACCCAGTACCACCTAGAGAGGATTTTGAAATTGGTTTCCTGAGCTTTGACCGAAGGTGATTTGTGAGTGCGAAATAGTGCTTTGGACCAATCTTCTTGGGAGAGTGAGATGTTAAGCTCCTTTTCCCAAGAGTTGATGTAGTGAGCAGGGGAAGTTGACCATTTGTCCAGTAGTAGATTATAGATTGTTGAAATGGTGTGAGTGATTGGCGAGGATGAAATGCAGAGTTCTTCAAATGCAGTTAGGTTTCTTTGCAGGTTGAGTTTGTTCTTGTGTTTTATGTAGAAATTTGTGAGCTGCATGTATTCCCATTTGGTTTTTGATGAGAGGTTAGTGTTTTGATCTATTGAAGGTAGGGATCCTAAGTTGAGCAAGTCTCTAAATCTTAGTGGTTTTTGGTGTGGTCTGAGTGGTTGCAGAAAGTCTGCTGCAAAGCCTGGTGGGAAATCCGGGTTATCTGAGATTGGAGTGAGAGGGCCGTGGGGTTCGGTTAGTTTGGTTATGTCTGGAGGTTTTTGTATTGTCTTCAATGTGTGGGCAGCTATCAGGGGAAGATTGTTTAGTTGGTGGGGGAGTGAAAGTGAGCTGGATGACCAGGGTAAGCCTGACAGTGGGAAAGGTGAGATGTCATTTTCGATTTTAACCCATAGTTTGGTGTCTTGGTGAAACCAGTCTAGGATTCTTGAGAGATTTGACGCATAAAAGTAGCCTTTGAAGTCTGGAAGACCCAAACCGCCTTGTGTTTTCCTGCGTATCAATATGGCTCTGGCTAGTCGGGGTGGAGAAGAAGCTTTATTGTTAATCCTTGGTCCCATTACAGCAAAAAATGTTTAAACTCCAATTGTCACTGGGGCCCAAATTTTTTTTGTCTGGATCTACAATTATAAAATATACAGTTTCGACTTACATACAAATTCAATCTAAGAACAAACCTCCGGACCCCATCTTGTACATAACCCGGGGACTGCCTGTATATATATATGTGTTAAATACTGATGCAGGGTCAGACTGGGGTGCCTGGGGCCCACCTACTACTACTTTCTACTACTATTCTGGGATAAGGGCATTTCTAAGCACTAGTGGGGGCAGTGAAGTAAAGGATAAGCTAAGCCCTTTCTCCCTCCCCCTCTGCTAGTGCTCGGCTCTTGGTTGGTTTACAGGGGCTGCAGGGTGGGCTGTGGTTAGGGATAGTATAAAAGTTACCCCTGGTTTCCTGGGCTTTCTTCTGGTGGCTGGGCTGTGGTTAGGGATAGGATAAGAGTTACCCCTGGTTTCCTGGGTTTTCTTCTGGTGGCTGGGCTGTGGTTAGGGATAGTATAAGAGTTACCCCTGGTTTCCTGGGCTTTCTTCTGGTGGCTGGGCTGTGGTTAGGGATAGTATAAGACTTACCCCTGGTGTGCCGGCCTTTCTGCTGGTGGCTGGGATGTGGTTAGGGATAGTATAAGAGTTACCCCTGGTTTCCCGGGCTTCTGCTGCTGGCTGGGCTGTGGTTAGGGATAGTTAGGGATAGTATAAGAGTTACCCCTGGTTTCCTGGGCTTTCTTCTGGTGGTTGGGCTGCGGTTAGGGATGTAAGTGTTCGCACTGCACACCAACCTTCCTATAAGGAAATGCTGAAAACTTTTAGAAGAACTGATGACAATAACCCTACTATGGTGTCCCCGCACCACATAGACAGGTCACACCGGGCTCTCTGATCCTATAGATATAAAAGTACATAAGCTGAGAGCTGTCTCACACTAGAAGGTTAGTCAGTGACTACAATACTGATCTGACACAGGAAGAAGTAGCATCTAGTACCTCACAGGTGACATTTCTTCTCTGTCACATCCAGTATTGTCATAAAATCTGGTTGCAGAATTTTCTGGCAGATGTGCTCAGCTCTGGGAAGCAGATCCCCCTCACTGCACCCATAAAAATACCACAGTTACTTACAGTACAATGTCACCTGGATAAAACAATGTCCCACACTGAACTTCTAAAGAATCTACTTAAGAAACCCCTTTGTGCCCCCATCATATCAAAAATTACATTGTTACCCCCAAATATATTACTATGCTACAGTCCGTGAATAAATAATACTATACCATTAAAAAGTATGTGTAGTCCCAACCCCCCCCCCCCCCCCCCATTAATAAAATAATTTATGGTTCCCCTGTGAATTATTTTAATGAATTTATCTATTTAATGCCCCTTCTAATTATTTTTATACATTTCCCCTACTAAAAAATGTGTTATATAACAATCTTTTTATTACTTTATTTTGTACTAATGTTTTTATACCGTGTCCTAATTATTATTATACATATAATCCCCTCCAAATTATAAATAAGCATTTAGTATCCCTTCAATTATACATTTCTACAATTTCCCTCCTATTTATTCATTTACAAATAATATCTGCACATTATTTATTATTCTATTATCACCGTATATACTCGAGTATAAGCCGGGGGTGGAAAATGCATTGGTCACAGCCTCCTCAGTATATAGCCAGCCAGCCCCTGTAGTGTATAGCCTGCCAGCCCCCTGTAGTTTACAGCCTACCAGCCCCCTCTAGTATAGAGCCTGCCAGCCCCCTGTAGTATACAGCCTTCCAGCCCCCCTGTAGTATACAGCCTGCCAGCCCCCTGAAGTATACAGCCTGCCAGCCCCCCTGTAGTATACAGCCTGCCAGCCCCCCTGAAAAATTAAATTAATGTCATGTGAATTAAAAAAAAACTTCATGCTCACCTGTCTTCTATCTTCTCTCCTCTGCAGTGTAATGACGTCACCGTGTCTCCTGCTATTTGTAGTGAAGAACGGAGCTTATGGCTTCATCCTCCACTGCAGCACTCGCCTCTATCTGTGTCCGGAAGGGATGCAGACAGAAGTGAGAGAGGGGTGAGGGCCTGGACAAAAGTGGGACAAAAGTCCAGCTGATCCGGGGCATAGGCAAAAAGATCCATTAAGCCTAGCGACGCCCCTGGCTGCAGTTATAGTACTCGAGCGGTCGTTTCAGCCGCACCTAGTACTATTACAGCCACTGGCAGGGGCCTCTGATGAATCTGATCGGAGGCCCTTGCCATAGTGCCAGGTGGCGGGGCCCACCGGGGAATTCCCTGGCCTCCCCCAGCGGGCCAGACCGAGCCTGCACTGATGGCCCGGTGCTCTTCTGTTCCCTAATTATGCATGCCTACTGCACCTACTACTTACTTCATGACTACCTAAGTCACGGGTGTCAAACACAAGGCCCGCGGCCCGGCACCTTCCTCCGCTGGCGCATAGTCACTGTCTCAGTGACTACAACGGCAGTAGAGCGCACTGATCGTGCTTGAATTACCATTCATGCGTAGGTATGCCGCGCCGAACTACTTACAGATGAATGTCACAGCCCCGTCATTGTTACCTCACTTTGGCTATGCAGCGTGCCTCATCGTCATCACCGCTTCTTGTGCCAACCACCACACTGCATCGAAACCATCGGAGGTACACAAAGAAAATAAGCTCGGGTGTACCTACATGGCTCCACAACGGACCTGTACAGGGTGTGCACTCCGTGCACTCCCGGGTGGTGAGGAGGCAACTAGTGCTGAAATGCCTCATCACTTTGGCTACTGTCTGTATATTACATAGGGGTGTGGCTACTGCCTGTCTATTACAAGGATGGTGTGGCTACCCCTGTGAGAGATGGCTACGGGGCTACCCCTGTGAGAGATGGCTATCCTTGTGAGAGATGGCTGCTGGGCTACCCCTGTGAGAGATGGCTACCTGGGCTACCCCTGTGAGAGATGGCTATCCTTGTGAGAGATGACTACCTGGGCTACACCTGTAAGAGATGGCTACTGGGCTACCCCTGTGAGAGATAGCTATCTTTGTGAGAGATGGCTACTGGATTACCCCTATGAGAGATGGCTACTGGGCTATCCCTATGAGAGAAGGCTACCTGGGCTTCCCCTGTGAAAGATGGCTACCTGGGCTACCCCTGTGAGAGATGGCTACCTGTGCTACCCCTATGAGAGATGGCAACTGGGCTATCCCTATGACAGATGGCTACCTGGGCTTCCCCTGTGATAGATGGCTACCAGGGCTACCCATATGATAGATGGCTACCTGGGCTACCCTTGTGAGAGATGGCTATCCTTGTGAGAGATGGGTACTGCACTACCCCTGTAAAAGATGGCAGCTGTGCTACACCTATGAGAAATGGCTACCTGGGCTACCCCTATGAGAGATGGTTACTGGGCTATCCCTATGAGAGATGGCTACTTGGGCTACCCTTGTGAGAGATGGCTACTAGGCTAACCCTGTGAGAGATGGCTACCTGGGATACCCCTATGAGAGATCGTTACCGTTGTGAGAGATGGCTACTTGGGCTACCCCTGTGAGAGATGGTCAGAAAATAAAATAAATAAGTCTAAAAACTTAATTTTAATATAGCTGAATTGCTGTCCTTGTATTTTGATGATTTCTCAGATTTTTTTTAACAATATGTTCACCTTTCTGGTTCTCCTCAAAGGGCTCATTGTGATGGTATTATTGTATTTACTAAACAGCTCGTCCAACTGTTGATAATTATCTACATTTTTACACTACTAAAATGACATTCACCCCTTTTAAGGCAACGATGAGGCGAAAGTGGCCCCCGGTGAAAATAAGTTTGACACCCCTGCCCTGAGGGGTAGCTTTCCTTTTATAAATCCACTCACCCCCATCTGATTCTAATTCTCTTTTCCATTGTCCAATATAGGACATGGTGAGAAATTAGGGTTATGATCTATGACTCTGACTTCTGATCATGTCCTAAAATGGATTCTGTACTCTCTGCAAAACTGCCCTCTCCTTCTTCTTCAAATCCCAAGCTAATTACAGTCTGTGCTACAGGCAGCCAATCACAGCTATGCTCCAGGGTCACTTGATTTGAGACTGTCACATGACCCAATTACATCATCACAGGTCCTGGTGCCTGGGAGGGAGAGGTCAGAGGAGCTTCTCTCATGGAGATTGTGTGCAGCACTATGCCAGCATGTCACCTCATCTCCATCACAGTGGTCAAGAGGGTCTGGCAGTGCTGGATCCTCCTCACCTTCAGTCTATAAGACCCCTTTCACACTCATGTTACAGATCATGTCAGAGTCTGATCAGGGTGCGATCAGTGAAAAACTGACATTTTTCATCAGAGCTCAGTCAGTTTTCAGTCAAAGTTTGTTCAGTTTTTCACGCACTTTTTTTTTTTTGGTGTTTCCAATGCGTTTTTCCTGCGCAGATAACGCACATAAAATAGTCTCAGGACTGAGCTCTATCTTTTCTATGGCAATTGATCAGTGAAAAACGCATTGCACTTGCATTGCACTTGCATGTGTCTCAGAGTGCGATGCATTTTTGATGCATCTCCATAGACTTGTATGGTGCGTTTTTCATACGCATGACTTGCAAAAGTAGAGCATGCTGAGATTTAAATGCTCGTTTAAAAAAACGCATCTGATCGGCAATCAGCGCCCGGTGTCTTGTATTGTGTAATTGCGTATCGTCAGCGAGCTGCCCCAGTGCGCTTTGATTTAATTCCAAACGTAATTAAAACGCTAACATGTGACACCATCTTTAGATGCAGGCACTTTTTTAATTGGTGATTATAGTGATTTATTTAATTTTACATTTTTTTAAATATTTTGTTAAACTTCTCTATTCTTTTATTATCTTTAGACCCCATAAGTTTTTAGGATCCTGTCTTTCATTGTAAACACTATCCTGATAGTGGTGTGGTCATTGGGTCCAGGAGGACTGCATCCATGTACTGAAGTGCCAGTTCGTCATAATCTGTAAAGCTGCTATGATACTCATTACTATAGTGTGTGATTGTAACACATCAAGAAATAAATCACATGCAACAAAAACTATGGAGATGTGTATATTCCTTTATTAAGTAACCAATACCAATCAGTATATTTAGTGATAAACTTCATCAGGGACTCAAGTTAAAGACACATGTGAAAAGCTGCCAGGTCAGCGTGTTTGTAAATTCTGAACCTGCTGACCCTCTCTTCCTAATACCCCATGCACAGGACTATATGGGGGCCTGTGATTCGGCCGTACAGTCTGGTGAGCACACAGAGCCAGGGCCACCACACCACACCACAAAAAATAGAAAAATTTCCATATTTAGCTGTCTTTGCGACTTGGCGCTCAGCTTTCAAAAGGGTGGTGTGAGGAGCGTGCACTCCCCCTCCCTTCTCCACCATGTTCTACCCCCGGGATCTGTTGCAGGCGAGCACACAGCAGTGTGAGACTGACCACTGGCCATGATGCATATGAAACATTTGTATGAGCCAATCTCTGCCAGTAAGAAAATACTGTGTATACAGATACTGTGACTATAAAACTCAATATATATGTGTCGCAAACATTCCTCAGTACAAATAAAGAGTAAAAGGTATCACCAGGGTAAATGCCGGGCGGGCAAACTGCCGTACACTGGAGAGGAGGAGGTGACTCCCTGCCCCTCCATAGAAAAAAACGGCGCATGGCCGCAGACACGGGGAAAGATAGAGCATGCTTTGTGGCTGCATAAACATCCCCACAGAAGGGCGTCTGAATAAGCCCTAAGGGGGTTAATTTTTTAAATATGGGCTGCAGGGTATATGAATACAGAGCCCCAGCAATGAGAAGATGTGGAAGGGGCTGTAGCAGGCATGTGCATGTAGACCAGACATGACCGCTGAGGGTGATGCCACACATGGCATTTTGAAATTGTTTTTGGTCCGTTTTTAAGCACTCCGTTAAAAACACATGCTTTTTATTGTGCAAATTCGGAAAACCTGTCAAAAAAACGGATGCGTTTTTTTAACGGATTGCTTAAAAACGGACCAAAGACAGTTTCAAAACGCCATGTGTGGCATCACTCTGAGCCTCTGTACATAAACAGATGGACAGTGACGAACCTCACCACGCTGGATCTCAGAGCTGGAGAGAGGTTATTAGATGCTGTTTAATATTTTCATACCCTCTGGGACTCCTAGTAAACAATAAAAATCTATATTGGACAACTTCAGGGGTTGTACACTTTCAGCAAATAATTGATATGGTTTATATAAAGATAAGTTATACAATTTTCCAAGATTTACATATGGCTGGAATACGTGTCTTGCTTCTCACAGGCCGGACAATCTAATCAGGTAATAATTGGCGGATGCCCAGGAGGATATTTACAAAGCAGCAGTAACTTATATTTAGAATTAGTCATGAAAAAAATGTCAGAGACAGATTACAAAATGTTATGGACAGGGCCAACGTCATTGTGCATTTTTGTCTTGACACTCAATCAAAAAATGTTCTGGTTTGACCCTGCAAAAAACTGCTCTGTGGAAATAATAAATATTCTTTATTTAGGATGTATTCTTGATACAGTATTAACACTGATTAAAGGAAACCTACCATTTCAAATGGTAGGGGTAAGCTGTAAATACCGAGCACCAGCTCAGGGTGAGCTGGTGCCGGTGCTTACTTTCGTTAGTGTTATTAACCGCTGTATCGCGGTTTTAACACTTTTTAAAGTTTACAGCCGAAGCTGCTTCGACGGTGCGTGCGCACGACCGTGTGCGCGCCTACATAGGAAATGCCGGAGACGTTGCGCGCGCACGGTCGCGCACAGCGCCGAAGCAGCTTTTGCAATAAACTTTAAAAAATTTTAAAACCGCGATACAGCGCTTAATAACACTAACGAAAGTAAGTACTGGCACCAGCTCACCCTGAGCTGGTGCTCGGTATTTACAGCTTACACCGACCATTTGAAATGGTAGGTTTCCTTTAAGGCCCCTTATATGGCGACTGTACAAATGGCAGCTAGCATATGGCTCACATAGGAATGCATTGTGCAAAGCATGTGTGTTACAGTTCCATGCCGTCCCCGGAAAGAGGATAGGGAGTGTGTACAGCCTGGTATGCTATGGTCGGATTCCATACGTTCTTGTATCTTTACATACTTTATACTGTAAAAAATAAAACCAAATGAAAATGGCATGTTTTGACTTACAAGGCCACATTTATTAAAGTGTTTGCTCCAGTTTTCTGTCTGACTTTGCACTAGAAAAACGTGCAAACTGCTCGCACATGTATTTATAAAGTGTTTGCACCAGTTTTGATAAATGTGAGCCATAGTATTCACAATGATCCATCCTTTTAAAAAGAAATACATGATTTATCCTGCTCAGTAAACATCTAAAAACCCCAAATGCCACCTCTCTTAAAAGAAAGTGGAATAAATACTGAGCAATTAGGTGTATATACCACAAAATGGCTTTGAGGTAATGTAGAACTCATCTCAGCAGAAACTAGTCCTTGGTCAGCTCCATTCATGAGAAAAAGTTATGGTTCTCAGAACCTGGGGGCACAAATATATTGCTGCAGATTAAACATACTGTTTGGGACATACATCTTTCTAAATCATGTGTCACATTTCTCAAGGCTTTTTAGAATATTTTTAGACAATTTTCCGCACCATTTTTGCATATGCAAAAGTGAAAGCTATGCAAGTAAAACCAAAAATTGTACTTTGTATGCATGAAATTCTACTGATCCATAGACTAAGAGTACATATAGATTTACCAAAGGCCCAGATATATGAAAAGTGATAATATACAAGGAAGTCAATGCTCAACTCATTTTCCAAAGAACAATTCCATCTGTGAAAAGGCCGATCTCACCACTCTGCTATGTTCAGAAATGGAAGACATCCCGCGTTGCCTCATGCATAAGTCCCAATATGTGATCCTTAAAGCTAGGTGTCCGAGATGCTTTACTGTCCGAAACTTGTCATGGATCTTGTAAAAGAACCAATAGATTGTGCAGATCGCCCAAGTATAAAGTGTTTATTTTTGTACTCACAAAAGCAGGTTAAAATTGTTCATATAAATCATTAAAAACCCCTAACGCCTTATCTCAGGTTTAAGCCTGAAGAGGCGAAACCTGAGGTTGGACAAGGCGTTTGGCATTTTTAAGGGTTTATATGCAGTTTATATGCAGTGTAGTCCATAGGTTAAGTATTTATATGCAATGATCAGTTGCATTTTTTTCTTTTTGGTGCACTTTCACTATACAGCGTGTGAAACAATTGCGCATTAATTATTTATTCAAACGAAGTAGAATTATCAAAATTATCAAGTGTCTTGTCTAACTTGTGTAATTCCCATAAGAGAATCTGTACTAATCACTGCAGAGATCTGTGTGATGTTTCAGGACGTGTTCTTTTTCCTTATCCAATACATATAGACTACATTGCTGTCCATGCAACAGAGCCCATTGTGCTCATCTCATTCCAACTCTGCTGAAGCATTGCTCCAGGGTTAAGGTAAGATAACCTGCTATTCATAACTGGAATCTCTTTCCACATCCAGCCAAGGACCTCCCCCTCTTCTTGCATCCTTCTCTTGCCCCATGACTGAGGCCTCTTCCTATGGACCAGGCCATCATGACATATTCTGGTGCTTCGCTGCAATACAACCAGTCACTCCTGAGTCCAGCTACCCCAACACTGCGTTCAGCCTCTGGTGGGGTAGACGTTCCACTCATACCTCTAATTATGCCATAAAATTGTGCTAGATTTTTGCCCACTTAATAGATCATGGCAACTGCTTCTAGCTTTATGCCCCCTGTGTGTATGGCATCAAACAGCTGATTAGTACAGGGGCCAAGTGTTGGCCTCCTCCTAAAATTTGTTTATAACTCCTTTAACGGTTGACAAATATGTTTCGTAGTCAATCCCTATTTTGAAAAGGTAGCCTGTACATCCACTAGTCGTGGAGAAGCTGTAGCTGTCAAATTAACAGAGGGGTGAAAGTTCTCTTAAAAAATAGGGCTTGCCCATGTAGAAAAACCTCTGTTTGGACTGGTTCCATCTCAAAGCGACAAAATGTGCATATTTTACAAAGAAGTACGGCCTCGGCCTTGAGCTTGCCAAATGAATGGCAGCTAGCTCATGGCTCCGTAGCTTTCTGTTGGGCACTTTCATGTAGCGTGAGGCACAGTGTACAAGGAAAATGGCAATTACCAGCAGAGCAAATTATAGGGCACGTCTTATTCCTGTCTGTATTGCCTGGCGTTGCTCACCTGCTGATGTCAGCCAGGCCCCAAACACCGGAACACAGAATTGGTAAAATAAAACAACTTTAGAAATGTTTTTTTCGACGTACCACAATGAGTGGTCAGAGAACTTTACAAAGAGATTACCAACACACTTAAAGTAGAAAAAGTCACATGCACCTGGATAAAAGAACAGCAAAGCCTTTGCACTGAGTTTTCTGTGACAGGTGCAGGTCCCTCTAGTCCACCCGGACTGTGGACCATGTGGCAACTCCGATGAGGATATTGATGCATAAAAATGCAAAAACAAAATATCAGCACAAATGTGTATTTTACGTATAAATATATGATGCAAAAGTTCTTTGTGCTTGGTGAAATTGAGTTGGTTTATATCTATGGTCACTGAACTTTATCTCCTGGTAGACAAATTTACTTTTCATGGGCAAATAAATAACACGTTGAGTAAAAGCCGATTAACACTAGTAATTACATTAGTAATCGTGACGATTTTCCTGCATTTGTTGGTTTTGGCTTTGATTTGGCTTTTAAATACATAATGGTGAGTTCCTTGGGAAACTGCATTTCCAAATATTTAAGTATGTATCAAAAAAGAGTTCCTATTACGCAGGAGAGATAGACAGATTATTGTGCAATAAAAAACCTGTAGGGAACTAGAGTTCTGACACCACATGCAATAAATCAGCATCTAATGACATCAACAAAGTGACCACTTACTTCATGATAAAGTTATTTTGTGCTTGTAGAACAGGCAACATGATAAAGAGCTGGTAAAGCTGAGTACATAGGGCCACATTGTCGCGATCCCCGAAGTGCATTGTTCCACCAGAATGCACTGTGCCACGATTCACAAAGATCATGCGCCCAATATCATGCATGTGTCGCTTCCCCGCTCAGGTCTGCCGGAGTTCCCCCTTTTCTTCCTGGTGTATATATGTGCATGTCTTGCGACACAAATGGAATCTAGCGCTCAGTCCGAATCAGACGGATCATCTGACGGCCCACCCCCTGATTTCTGACGTATGAAAGCCAGCGCAGCTGCGCCAAAATCCGATCGCGTGCGACACAATCCCGAGTTAAATACCTGTCACAGCGGTGCAAATCCCGAAAAATTTGAAAATCCGGGAAAGGTGTCATCCGATCTATCTGCAGGCAGCATGTTATAGAGCAGGAGGAGCTGAGCAGATTGTACATAGTGTCCTATCTGCAGGCAGCATGTTGCAGAGTGGGGGGATAAGTATTTAGTACACAGTTTCCTATCTACAGGAAGCATGTTATGGAGCAGGAGGAGCTGAGCAGATTGTACATAGTGTCCTGACTGCAAGTAGCATATTATAGTTTTGTGGTAGAATAATTATAACTTGTGATATATAGATCATAATCCTTGCTCTTTCCAGAGGGCAACATTGGTTATAAATAATCCATACTCTGTACACAGAGATAGCTTTTAATCACTGTGTTAGGGTGATAAATTTATAAATTAAAAGGTATGCTAAAAGTTAACAAATGTGTTAACTTGCTCAGCTTCTCTTGCTCTATAACATATAGCATTGGATACAATGAATAATCTGCTCTGCTTTTCCTGCTTTTTATCATGCTGTTTGCATATAGAACACTAAATACAATCTGGTCAGCTCATACTGCTCTATAATATGGTGCCTGCACATTGGACTTTATGTTCAATCTGTTCAGTTTCTCCTGCTCTATAACATGGTGCCTGCAAATAGGAAACTATATATAATCTGGCCAGCTTCTCCTGCTCTATAACATGGTGCCTGCAGATAGGACACTATGCTCATTCTGCTCAGCTCCTCCTGCTCTATAACACACTGTGCATAGTGTCATATCTGTAGGCATTCTGCTCAGCTCCCCTTTCTCTATAACATTCTCCTGCAGATAGGACATTATAGACAATATGTATTGGACTGCAGGTTGTGGGGTTATATAAAAGATCAGTAGGGGTGCTATAAGAAGGAGCTCAAAGGAATAATGTAAGGGCGATGTCAGACATGCCGCACCCAGCGGGGCGGGCCGCGGCCCGATTGCATTGGCGTTTCTATGCGATCGGGAGCGAGCCGCTGGTGTTTTGAGTGAATTTAATGCAAAACACCTGCAGCTCGTTCCCGATCACAGGCGTTTCCATAAAACACTGATGCGATCGGGCCGCGGCCCGCCCCGGTGGGTGCAGCTTGGTCTGCGTTTGCATTGGTAAAGGCAGCCAAGGCGGCACGTCTGACATCACCCTAAAGTTGGTTATGAGAGAAGCCTGTTTTTTCCAACCTAAATAATTCTTAGGTTATGTGCTCCAAGTCTTCAGGGGCAAAGCCCCTAACAATGTGTAGAGGTTTGGGTGAAGATTTTATAAATATGGAACATATCCACTGCAAAAGGTAAAAATCCATTACTTACATGTTTTATATTTCAGCATGTGAAAGAGATTTATTTTGAATTTTATATTATATAATCTATATAGTAAAATATGCAGCATATACATTCCATGTAAACATACTCTGAATATCACATAGAGAGTGGTAGATAATTGCAATATCCCAATATATTATTTTAATGTAAGGATGAATCTATCTACTGTACCTGTAACTCTGTGTTCCCATGTAAAGTCGACTCTTTTACTCTTTATTTTATACTAAACAATAGCAAAAGCGATGCCCAGTGAATGAATAATGTGCCATACAACCCATTGCCATTGACCCAGATCATTGCTCTGGGCACAATGAATGTGTTAAAAGTATTATTCATGAAAAGTCCTGGTGTGGAAATTCTCTCCATGTTGTGCTTCCAGAAAGACTTAACACTTATACACATAGCAAATATCGGTTAACCTTTTATACGGCCAATATGGGCGGTTTGGGCTTCAGCCCGGGGCCCAAGGCTTATAAAACTACCCTTCAAGTTGGATACTGCCGTAAAGAGATTATAAAGAGAAGGGCGTCCATCCCTGAAATCCTCTTACATGTGTGCTAGCCATTGTCAAACATGTATACAAGAGTCCTCCCAGGACATGTGAAGGTCCTTCAAATGTCCTTAAACTGCAGAACTGAATGCAGACATAAAATAAAAGGCCAATAATACTTTCCCAAGAAGCTTGGATATGATACTGTATGTAGCTAGTAAATATCAAACCATTAAAACAATTTTTATTTCTTTGAGTCCCAAAATTTTCATAAAACCTTAAACCAGGAGTGGATCTAAAACATGTCACAGCTGCATGCCCATCACTTGTTAACCATTTCATACCTTCCAATTGATGAAAGAGGGGCAAAAGACACAGCTGCAGTCCCTGCATATGATGGCTCCCTGCATCGACCTTGCATTGAACTCTATCTGTATCCAGAGTCATTACTGGATCATAATAAGGGCAGTTTGGGCTGTAGCCCAGGGCCTAAGCCTTCTAGAGGGCCCATGGCCACCCAAACCACCAACCAAATTTTATACTGAGGAGGGTCTTCAGCCATTAAATCCTCTTACATCTTTTCCTACTCTCATTGCACATGTATAAAAGAGCCATTTCAGGACCTTTGAAGGTCCTCCAAAGGTTCTGAAACCTCAGATTGAAAGCAGGAAAAAGGGACACATCCTCTATTACCCAAGAAACTTGATTATAGAACCATATGTAGACTCTTGTTAATATTCCAGGCTCTAATATTCATACATCCCAGGGACCATGGTCTTCTGATGCCCCTGTCCAGAGTATAACTAGGACTTACTGGTTGTGAACCAATAGTCTAATGGCCAGGACCAACAAAGTGGATCCGATTTTACCAAATTCCTTCCAAATTTGCTCCACAAAAACACTCCATCAGTAACTTCTTCTTTCAGTACACTGCTGTTCCATAATAGAAAATAATTTTTTGGAGCAATAATAATAAGCTTGAGAGGTATAGGGAGCATTTATAACTGGCTTTGTGGCAGCTTTTTGTCGCTTGTTTTTTTTCTTTGTTGCTGCACCATATTTTTTGTATGTTATCACCACAATTTAACTTATTTTAAGACACTCACATCTTTTTTTTTTGGTTGCTGAATTTGGGTGGAGCTTTTGAATCCCGACACTTTGCTTGCACTTCTAGTATACCTTTTCTGGGGCAATTTATTATGCACATGTATGGGGGACGTATATACGGCCAAGGTATATACGCCATATATACATCCCCCATACACTTCTATAGGCTCACAGCCCTGTACAGGAACGGTCCGGTGCAGCACACGTGTGGCACCATACCACTCTGTAGCCCGTAGTAATATAGGACATGTCCTATCTTTCTACGTAATACGGCACCGCTGCGCTCATCCCCTGCTCCTCTCTGCAGTGCCGATGTATGCCCGCTATACTACTGTACGGCGGGCATACATCATGTGAATGTAGCCTAAGACTGCATTCACACTGCCGTATGGGGTACATATATACAGCCGACATATATATGACCTATATACCTCCCCCACAGCCGGCAATGGGGGCATGGCGCCCTACAGGAGCAGTATGGCACAGCACAAGTGCAGCACTGTTCTGTACCTCGTGAAAAGATAGGACATGTCCTATATTTCTTGGAATACAGCACTGTGCGCAATGTTCCTCTATGGAGAGGGGCGGGGGTGAGCAGCCTCTCTCCCCGGCGCCGCCGTGTGCCTGCCTTGCTACGGTACGGCGGGTACACGTCAGTGTGAATGCAGCCTTAAACTCACAAAAAGCAAGTCTACCAAGTTGTATGACACTTTTATGAATGTGGACAATCATTTCAGACACTTTCTACCATGTGCCAAATTATAAAGCCCTTTTGAAAAGCCCTTCTAAAATCACAGTCTAAAAAAAAGCACCATTCATGCACCAAGAAAACAGATCCTGCGACACAAATAATAAATGTCCCACAGTGTACAGGTAAGTAAAAATCTTCAAATACAAGGTCCCAATTTTTTAAACATTAAATCTCAGAATATTTGAGGCTGTAAATGTTGCATTTGAAAAATTACAATACTATGTAAAAGTAAATTAGGCTGTAAAAGTGAACATACAACAGTATAAAGTTTAGAATATAAGCAATATAAGTAAGTGAATCCGAATTCAAAATCTAAATAGCGCCCTCTAGTGTAATAATGTGTGAAGGACACTTTAAGAGAGTTAGAATGGCAATACCTGTGGTTTACTTTGGCGAATTTTTTCTGAAATTAAAATAATAATTAAAAGACTATATACAACACCAAGGCATAGTAAATGTTTGAGAGACAAACGTTCTAGTTATTTAACCATGGCACAGGGATGCCATCTCTTACCTTCTGCTCCAAAGATATTTTGTAAGGAACTAGGAAGTATATTAAAAATGAGAGAAAACTTAGTTTAGAGATAGGGAAAGTTTCCTGTAGAGGAGATAATAAAGAGCACAAGGTTGGTATCACAATTAAAGGTAACATATGGGTGATATGAGAACATTTTTTTCAAGAATATATTAAGGAACTAGGAAAGTAATTACATCTAATGTAGAAGTGGTATCAGTTCAGAAATGGACACAAAAGATGAAAGGTTCGGACGGGAATTTGGTGCAATGGAAGTAAATATCTCACCTAGGTATTGCACACATTTATTTATAATTCACGAGTTTCACTTAAGGGTACACCAGCCATGGGGCAAATTGAGCCTCTTACCTCAGGCAACATCAGGGTCATGTTACACAGAAGGACCTTTCAACTTAAAATAGTGTCTCTTCATACTTGATATCAGCAGGGGTGTAAGTGTGCTTGGAGAACTCAAATACTAAAGAACATAACATGATATATTACTATTGGATTGGAAATAGAAGGACATTATTCTATAGTTCGTTCAAGCAGCAGATAGTTTAGGTTCTAGTGCGGATACCGTTGCTTGGCAAGTGGAAAAATCACAAGTTAAAATGTATTGGATACTTCTGTTTGCCATGTAGTTGCTAATTCCGTTGAGGCTTATTGAAGGCGTTACAGAGAGAGGATCGTGCCTTTCTGTGATTGCAGAAATGGCGAATAAAAAGCATTTCAAAAACATGATTGTTTTTTTGTCAGAGGGCAATACCAGTTACGAGGAATATTATCAGGTGATGAATTTTCTTATATGTCATATATGTAACATTTATATCACCACGACCTTATAATACATGTAACACCTTAATAGATTAATAACAACACAATAGATCAATAAATATTGCTAATGTTTTGGTGAACCTGAAATCTATCTGAAAATTGTGGGTAACATTCTTGTTTGGGCGTTGTGAGAATAAGCACTTTAGAATATAACATGTTGGGAGATTTATCTAACACTGGCGCTGATATGATAAAGGCCATGCCCACCCCACCGTCTCGGATACATCAAGAGGTTACGACTTCTTGATTCATGTGCCGCCCGGCAAAACTAAGCCAGATCTCACATGTTCACAGGTTCATGAAAAGTATGCAGGCGCGGGGCAGGGATGTGCCCTCCCACTGCACCGGCGGCCGCGCCCCTCCACCTCTGCCTGGCATAGCTACAAATAACATGCACGTGCACTGCAATAAATTTCAGCACTCCTACACCAGAAACTGGCGCAAAAGTGCTGATAAATCTCCACCTAAGTATTTTAACAATTTTTTGCACATTAGAGATTTTTGGTCTTATCTTTCTTTACTCTTCTTTCTTGTCTCAAAAAAAAAACAAGACTTCCAAACTGAGTGCAGGAAGACAGTTTCCAAACTGCGTTTATACCCAGAGGACCAGGTATTGAGCTCTTATACAATAAAGTCACTATACATATTTTCCTTCTGTATTTTTTCTGTAAATAGGTTTAGCACAGCTCTGCTCTGGTTTGTTGAGTGTGATCTTTTAGGTTTGAAATTTTTTTTTTCTAATCTAAGACTTAAATATATGCAAATCATTCCTAGGATAGATAACATTTTTTACATTTAGTCTGACCCCCTAAAGAACACCTCTATTGTCAACACAGTATCATTTATATGGGACTAGTATTATAGACAATGGGCACAATTGTGGTTCACTGTTATGCAACTTAGACTATGGCCATCAAATTATCAGGGTCTGAAACATTCAAACAAGGATTATTAGACAATTTTCAGTTTCCAGTTATACCGGAAATATTAATTATTTTATTTAGGAAACACCCCCCCCCCCCCAACCCATCGCAGTATTTTCTGGTGTAATTGAGCTTCTTTATTTTACTATTTGGTGAGGTTTCAAACCTCCAGAATCCCAGAAAACATTTCAAATTAATATTATTTGCCTTTCTCTGCATTCACCATCTAACAAATTCATTTTTTATTTCTCAGATGTAAATGAATCAGATCTAAATGAATTTTTACCATCATCGAGAAATGATGCGCTTGCCTCGAAGATGAAGCGCTAGGTGCGCGAAACGATTCGTCCCTTAAAAACGCTCCCGCGTTACCATGTTCCTCTCCCTGTAGTGTATGCCGTCCTTTTATGATGCAAAGAAATAAAGAAGATACATTTTAAATACGTGGTGAGTGCCAAACTTTTCTTTTTCTCTTTTTCTTTGATGATACTAAAGGAAGGATACGACAAATCTTCTCAATACTGAGCTTAGGTCCTATGAAGAGACATTTTTATTGAGTGCAATCTATGTGGATTATCTAAGCTTCATAAATTATCCTCATGGTTCCTGGTGTATTATATATATTTTTTGTTCCAGTCTAAAATATGTGACATTTCAGTGATAGACTTGTCATTTCTAATTTGTAAATGTTTATATTTCTTCATACAGATATAACAATGTCATAGTTATTTCGGATGATGATGATGGCGAGTCTTATGATGTGGAAACACCAACGACAAAGGTAAGTTGTACTTAGTTTTTTGTTTTTTAGACACAGTCTTGAGTTCTTATATTGTGCATAGTTCATTAGTATTTTTATGTTTTATTCACAGGACTCAGGACATCTGATAAAGATTATATGGTTATAATTTACCATTTATACTTATACAAAAAGAGCATGAAAAAACCTTGGTTATTGCTCGGTCTCAGGCCACTTTCACAAATGGCAAATGGCATTTTGGTTGCATTTTGAAACTTATCTCAATAACTGATCACAGGTGAAGCCTTGGGATTGCATTACAAAACATATATGTGTGAACGTGGCCTAAGAGATATGGCTATAAGCAGGGGTGTAACTAGGAGAGGCAGAGCCCCATATCAGACTTCTAAATTGTGTCCCCCTTAAATAAATTGTACATACATGTATACATGTTTACTCACACATGAGTTACAATTACACACATTTATACACTCAATAAAAATATGCAATGAAGCAGCACTCCATAGGATAAAGTGAAGTGAATTTATTCCACCATAATGATGCAACGTTTCGTCTTTTCAATCAAGACATTCTCATGCTTCATTGCATATTTTTACTGGATCTGGGGGTCGGTGTCGGACCCTCTTCTGAAGACCTGCACCCAACTTTTTTCATTTTACATGGTGCTGCTCTGTAGATTTCCCTTGGTTTGTTTCATTTATACACTCATATATACATATATTTATAGACTACAGTTTATAAACACCACATATACATACACACATACATACAGCATATACACAAATACACACACATATAGCATATAATCACATATATAGTATATAAATACTACACACACACAGCATATACACACCCAATACACACTCAATAGTCCAAATGCTGGGACCTCCTTCAAACTTTGGGCCCCATAGCAGCTGTTATGGCCGCTACCCCTTTAGTTATGCCCCTGGCTATAAGAGATGCAGAAATAGTAGTTACAACTGGATTGCAAAGTGTGTATTGGACAATAAAACAAAGCCACGTGGACAGGTCTGAGATGATTTGACTGAACTTCTAAATTGTGTTTGAAGGAGCATCAGATTTTATAGATTTTATTCCTTCTTTCTTAATCTTTAGCTCCCGAAGTTCACGGAGATTACCTGGAATAAAAAACTGAGGGCAAAAGCTGCACAATGGGGCAGATTTATCAAGTGTCTGAAAGTCAGAATATTTGTAGTTGCCCATGGCAACCAATCACAGCTCAGCTTTCATTTTACGAGTGCTCATGAATATTTTAAAGGGGAGCTGTGATTGGTTGCCATGGGCAACTGGAAATATTCTGACTTTTAGACACTTGATAAATCTGCCTTAATATTGCAGATAATGAAGATAAATATTCCAAAATAGAAATATCTGATAAAGTCAGTGACTCTGCAGGTAAGTTCTTCATAACCAACATTTTATAGGTTATTTATAATGTAATGTAAGGATTATAGCAGTGATGATAATATGTTTTATGATATCCTCTGTCATCTATAGAGTGTGTAAGAGATGCTTTAGCTCAAGAGATGTGCCACATCACCTGCTGGATCATAGATGGTATACAGCTTGATGAACATGGTCCTCAATGGCAATTATATGCTGAAAATGTAACTCAAATTCATCCAGTTACCCCTAGTGACTGTATATCATACCTATGAGATTAACTACAAATTCAACTATGTGTGTGTATTGTGCCAGAACAGGTAAGGTGTAAAGTTTTATATATTTACAAAGCTGGAAGAGTATTATTCTGTCCTATCAGTGATCACCTGGAATGTAAAAATACCAAAAAATACACAGAAATACATTGTCCTTTCACATATACAATAATGACACTTAAATCTTTAGTCCTAAATCTTGCACTAAATCTTGGTCTTTCTGTCTTCATAGTGTGGGACGTCTTACAAGTCTGGCAGATGGACGAGCACATCACATGGAAGCGCTGCAATGCTTCAGCTGCCAAGTGTAAGTATATATATATACGAGCATATACGTATAAGTATATACATAAGCTCTTCACGGGGAATGTCATTGATATCTCCCTGTATGTACATCTACCTTTATATGCATATGAGTGGACAAAGGGAAACAATTACATCAAGATGAATAAATTAGGTTTATTAATGTACTAACAGTCTATTCAATGTAATACCTAGAAGTAGGTATTGGACACGTAAACAGCCACTTGGACAGGTCTGAGATGATTTGACTGCACTTCTCAATCATGTTTCATGGAACTTCAGATTTTATAGATTTTATTCCTTCTTTCTTAACCTTTAGCTCTTTAGGACCACGGAGATTACCTGGAATAAAAAACTGAGGGCAAATACTGCACAGTGTCTTAATATTTCAGTTAATAAAGATAAATTTTACAAAATAGAAAAATCTGATAAAGTCAGTGACTCTCCAGGTAAGTTCCTCATGACGAACATTTTATAGGTTATTGATAAGGTAAGGATTATAGCAGTGATGATAATATGTTTAATGACATCATATGTGATCTGTAGAGCGTGAAGGGGATGCTTTACCTCAAGGGTTGTGCCACGTCACCTGCTGGATCATTGACGGTATACAGCTTCTCAATGGTAATCATATGCTGAAAATGTAACTCAAATTCATCCAGTTCATCCAGTAGTGACTGTATATCACACCTATGAAATTAACTACAAATTCAACTATGTGTGTGTATTGTGCCAGAACAGGTAAGGTGTAAAGTTTTATATATTTACAAAATTGGAAGAGTATTATTCTGAACTATCAGTGATCACCTGGAATGTAAAAGTACCAAAAAATACAAAGAAATACATAGTCCTTTCAAATATACAATAATGACACTTAGATTTTTAGTTCTATGAATTGACCACCAATGTCTATGTACTAAATCTTGGTCTTTCTGTCTTCATTGCGTGGGACGTCTTACAAGTCTGGCTGATGGACAAGCACATTGGGGCACATTTACTTACCCGGTCCTGTCGTAATCCCTGACCCGAACGGTCCAACGAAGATGAAGTCCGTCCCGATTCACTAAGATCGTACGCCTGAGATCCTGCAAGTGTGGCTTCCCCGCTGAAGTCCGCCAGAGTTCACTTTCTTCTTCCCGGTGTATGTGAGTGCATGTCTTGTGACACAATTTGAGATGTTAAATCCCGCACGTTGTCCGAATCCGTCGGATCGTCTCACGGCCCGGCCCCCGATTTGTGGCGCGTGAAAGCCGGTGCCAATGCGCCAAAGTCCTATTGCGTGCTCCAAAAACCCCAGTTAAATGCGTCGCAAACCAAAAATTTGGAAAACCCAACGGAAATGCGCTCCGCGGACCCTTAGTAAATGTGCCCCATTGTATCCCGCCCATCACACAGAAGCGTTGCAATGCTTCAGCCACTAAGTGTAAGTATATAAGCTCTTCACGGGGAATGTCATTGATATCTACCTCTATATATATCTACCTTTATATCTATAAGAGGGGAAAAAGGGGGTCAATTACATCAAGATGAATAAAATAGGTTTATTGGTGTACTAACAATGTATTCTCATTTTTACCACTTTCAGAATATAACATAGGAGATTATGCCTAACACCACTGAACATATATATTATTGGAGCAATGTTTTAAGAGCACACATACTGCCTTCAGCCCCCAAAGGTAAAGGACGAAGCGGAAAAAAAAGGAAAAAAAAACCTAGAAAACCCAAAAATAAAAAGATCTCCTATTTTACACGTATACCCCATATACTAAAAAAAATAGTCTGGAATTAGCTATCCTGCAATTTCAACCCATTAACGATGTGTTACATAAAAGTATGTCACGCTTCGGCTGTGGGTGAATGGAGAGGGCTGAGCCAGTAATTCTTTGCTGCATATCACGGGTGTTAACTTCTTCATTGCAGCCGACAAAGCTACGGGCGGCTTCAAAAAGATGGTGGCGCATGGGCAGCACCATCTGGGTGAAGATCATTGCACCGTGTGATGTCATCGGGGGACGGCGATCAGTTGCCATGACAGCCTTGGGTCTTCAGAAGACCCGAGGCTGTCTCCTTTTAACCTATTCATTACAATGGGAAATTCGCACATTGTAATGAATGAGGAGGAAAATCCCCATATAATGCCATACTGATGTCACACAGTGATGTCACACAGTGATGTCACAGTACAGGGATAATACACAGTCATATCACAGTACAGAGATCATACACACAGTGAAGTCACAGTACAGAGATAATACACACAGTGATGTCACAGTACAGGGATAATACACACAGTGATGTCACAGTACAGAGATCATACACACAGTGAAGTCACAGTACAGAGATAATACACACAGTGATGTCACAGTACAGGGATAATACACACAGTGATGTCACAGTACAGGCATAAAACACATAGTGATGTCACACACCAGGAATAAGATCAGATGATATTATATAGTATCTTAAAAATAATACACATTGTAAACATTGATGAATGCAGTAGTGAAAGGATTGGTGATACGTACAGTTGTGTAGTAAAGCATATAACCTTTCAATGTCATTGTTATTATTTTTAACAATAGAGTTTTAAAGGGGAGAGAAACCACTGTAGGACTCTTTAAGGGGTTTTCCCAAGAAAGAAAGTTCTCAAATTTTAATCCCCTAGTGATGATTAAATCAAAATAAAGATAATTTTTAACACCTTACTCTGCAATTCTAGCCAGTTTTATTGCTGTTTTTGGTCCTATCATTCTCTAGACAGGGAGTTTCTAAACAGATACTCCATGATTCCTCTGTGCTATGAGATGCTGTGTGGTTTCAATCTAGTATCTAACACATAGATACCCATGACATGGATATAAAACACAATGACAATCTCAGCTCTGCTAAGTCACCTAATCATTAAAACACACAGTCAGCTATGATTTAAAGACCTTATCTGTCTGTAGCTTGTTGAGTCTGCTTGTTGGCAGGAAGTGACTGTGTCTGAGCCGGTAATGCATGGAGGGGGAGGGCACGAGGCAACGAGTACTGCAGTGTGCAGACAAGAGAAGCTATTCATGAGAAGAATTCGACCATAGTCAGCAGATTTACGGTCATATTTAGGGACAACCAAAAATAACAGGACTGATAGAAACAGGATGGAATTATATCTGCGAAATGCTGTATTTTTTGTTAAGAACAGTGAATTAGAGAATGTGTTATTTCATTATCCTGCGTATATTTAAGAATCTTGTCTTCTTTGGAATACTCCTTTAAAGATCATTCCTGTGTATGTGCTTGTAATGCAGCCACTGAATAAAGGAGGTTATTTTTTGGCTAGGGATAGGTATGTAAATGTAAGAGTCTAGATCTTCTTTTTCTAAAATTCTGTGTTGTATTGTCACTCCTTTCATGAATATATTGCCAACTAGGCATCACCTGTACAGCTTAAGGCTACATTCACACACATGTATGGGGGACGTATATACGGTCATACACTTCTATGGGCTCACGGCACCGTACCGCTCCGTAGCCCGGGAAAAGATAGGACATGCCCTATCTTTTTTCGTGTTGCGACGCCATGCGCCATATGTTCCTATGGAGAGGGGCGGAGGGGAGCAGTGTGCATGTAGCCTAAGGGTACATTTACACAACCGTATGCCCGCCCCTCCATAGAGAAAAGCGCCCCCATGTGCGGCACAGAACCGTGCAACATATGTCTGGCACCGTACCGCCGCAATTTCCGTCTATGGGGACGTATATGCAACAGCAAATTTGCGGCCCCATATGCGTCCCTATAGATGGGCATCTAAATGTACCCTAACACTATCCTATCAGTGCTGCTAGTACCTGTAGAGACACATTGCTAAAACAGACTGTTGTACACCCAGTTATAAATGTATTCAGGAGCAATAACAGAGGATGGGAACAATCATTTTCATGTCATGTCATTTTCAATCATGAAATGTCCACCTATAAATGGGAACAAAATAGCCTAATGCAGCTAATTACCCCTAATTGTGGCTGGAGTCAGACATGTTATCAGTTTCCCATATTATAACTCTATGGTCAGCATTAATCAAAAGCGGAGACGTTTTAGCCAATTTGTGAGTTAAAAACTACCTAGTGACATACATTGTGACACCTTTATGACTGTTTCCTTCTTTCATAAATCTATCAACGAAGATCAAACAATTCACTTTAAGTTTCTCTCAAATTATACCATGTGAAGTAGAAATCCAACTTTTCCATTGATTGACAATGTTTTGTGACTTTCCTAAAAAGTAGCATTTCCATAATATGTGAAATAGAAAGACATTCTCACTTATATCTCCAGTTTGACAAACTGATATGAATTGAAATTTATAGCAAATTCAAGATTATTGAACAAAAGGAATTAGAGAGGATCAAAAATTTAGAAAAAGTCAAATACTCTAATAATTATAAACAAAAGCTATGGAGGAGTAGATGGTAACTAGATTAATGGGGGGGAGGAGGGGTTTTTTCCCCCTTGGTTGAGAAGTAGTGGATGGTGCTTGAATTGAAGTGGTAAATATGCTTGTATAATGGGATAATTTATGTGATTGCGAATATTGTTATTAAAACCCAATAATAAGAGTATAAAAATGATAAAATGTATTTGGTCAATTATAAGTGTAATGCTTAGTCAAGAAAAATGCAGTAGGGATGGTTACAAAGTACAATAAAGTGTATAAAAGAGCGTGTACAGAGCTGTGTGAGGGCTTATTTTGTGTGTAACTAATTTTACTTCTCCGTCGCATTATTTATTATTCCATGCCATGCACTGGGAAGCTGGAAAAAAATTCCAAATGTGGAAAAATTTTTGAAAAATCACATTTGCGTCACATTCATCTGGGCACAGGTTTTACGACTTTCACTGTGCGCTCCAAATAACACCTCTACTTTATTCTTTGGTTCAGTACGATCGCGGTGATACCAAATTTATACAGGTTTTATTGTGTTATAACACATTTTCAAAAATTAAATGAATGTGTACAATAAAGAAAAAAACATTTTCGCCATCTTCTTACGGTAATAACTTTTTCATACTTTGGTGCACGGAGCTGGGGTAGGTGTAATTTTTTGCTAAATGAGACAACTATTTCATTGCTTTTAATTTGACGTCTGTGCGACCTTTTGGTCACTTTTTATTCCATTTTTTATGTGAACTAAAATGGTGTAAAAGTCACATTTCGGACATTTGGGCGCTATTGTCCATTATGTGGGTCACCGCCGTCAATAACCGTTTTTATATTTTGATAGATCGGGCATTTTGGGAAACGGCGATACTTATTGGGGGAGATTTATCAAGCTGTCTGAAAGTCAGAATATTTCTAGTTGCCCATGGCAACCAATCACAGCTCAGCTTTCATTTTACCAGTGCTCATGAATATTTTAAAGGGGAGCTGTGATTGGTTGCCATGGGCAACTGGAAATATTCTGACTTTCAGACACTTGATAAATCTGCCCCATTGTGTCTGTGATTTTTAATGTTTTATATTAGTTCTAGAAAAAGGGGGGTGATTTGAACTTTAGGTTTTTAACTTATTTGAAACTTTTTTTTACTGTTCTTTAGACCTTCTAGGGTACATTAACCCTGGATGGTCTGATCATTCCTACCATATACTGCACTACTACTGTATTGCAGTATATGGCATTTCTGCACAGTATGCATTACAGTGAGCCACGTAGACCCAAGACTGTCATGGCAACCAATCGCTGCACCCCAATGACGTTCGGGGGAGTGACAATCAGATCCAAGATGGTGCCGCCATCTTGGATTGAATAAAATATTTCTTTATCTGAAGTCTGTTCGCTCCACAACGTTCTCTATAGACATTGCAACCTTAGAAGTACTCATAAAGTGAACATTACTGAACTTGTCCTCCAAATAATCAGGCCTGGGATCAACCGGTCATTACATGTATTGATAAAACCATTATGATCTTTAGTAACCACACTGGACTCTTTGTGAACAGCTGAGGAGTTCTCCTTTAAGCAGCCATGTCTCCGATTAATGAGTAACCGGTAAATCATCTGCGATATGGAAGGTGTGTGCAGGTCATGGAAAACAAATAGAAGTCTTTTGTCACGGCTCAGACCAAAGAGCTGTGATCAGTCCATCAGTATCATCTCTATAGGGTTACGTCCTCCTAATACCTGTCACACCTAAGATACATGATGTCTCAGAGTGAAACACCCGGATATTGACTTATAAAAGAAAATCGTCCCTCGCAGAACAGCTGTCACGAGCGTGTTCACTGCTATGAGGACAAGGCGTTGACTTCTCAGATCTCTCATGATATCTATTGATGCAGGGGTTTTCCCATGGAAACAAACCCTAAAGAATAATGGGGGAGATTTATCATTAGTGTCCGAGGTAAATTTGTTTCCCGTGACAATCAGAGCTCAGCTTTAATTTTATAAACAGCTGAGGTAAAAGGAAAACTGAACTCTGATTGGTTCAGAGTTTTACCTCATAAACTTTTGATCAAGTAAAATGTATCTCTGAATATATTGTGAAACTATTGTACAAAAGAGGGAGGTCTCTTAGAGCTTGGGTGCTTCAAGAGGTGGGCATGTAGGGGCCAGGGATGAACTAGGAAAGGCTGTGCTCCATAGTCAAATTGTGGTTGGGTATGTCCATTATACAGCCTTGTGGTGCACCACACACCAAGAAATCATCATATATAGGTACCATAATGTGTTAAAGGTTACCTACAATATTTTCTTCTTGATGACCCTAATTAAACCAGGAGAACATTATATAATTTAAAGGAGCATTCTCATGTATAGTACTTATGACTTATCCACAGGATATTTCATTAATACATGTTGTCAGGATTCGGGATGCGTGGATCCACTGGACCACCGCGGGAGGTGGTACTAGCCGACACCTGGAACCTGAGTCTAAGCGGCACCTGGTCTTTACCAGAGCCCGCCGCAAAGCAGGATGGACTTGCTGCTTCAGGGTACCACCAGGTCATTCCACAGGTGCGTTTAGCCTGCGGTGGCAGCCGAGGTCGAGGTACCTAAGCAGAAGACAGTCTCAGGGTCAGGTCCAGGCACAGGGTCAGGGCAGGCGGCAGAGATGCAACGTCAAGTCCAATCTGGGGTCAGCAACGGGAGGTCCAAGCAGAGGGGTACGGGAACACGGGCACTCAGGAACACAGGACTAGGGAACTCAGGAGCAGGAACACACGGGAGCAGGAACGCAAGATACACGCGAACAGTCAGGCACGCAGTAGACACAGGAACGCAGGGTACACAGGAACACAGGATACACGGGAATGCAGGAGACACAGGAACGCAGGAATATCGCTGGGGAGATTTTTTTAAGGCTGTGAGGCAAAAAGATCTGGCAGGGTGTGATGGGAGAAGTAGGTTTAAATAGCCTTCTGGGAAAATTGCCAGCGCCAATTAATGGTGCGTTGGCCTTTTCAATTTCCTGAAGCCGGCTTGTGCGCGCCCTAGGATACGGGGCATGGAGTGTGGCGGGACTTGGAAGCGGGGACAGGTGAGTGGCGCTGCGTCTGCAGGCAGCGAGGGACACAGGTGAGCGCGCGACCCACAATATGGGTTATATGCAGGTCCCACATTTGGGACCCACACCTACCTAAAAAAACAAAGGTCCACTGGGCCGAATTGAGAACACGAATACATGACCAAAAGATGATTACACCAGCTCTGTGGGGGAGATTTATCATAAGTCTCTTAGAGCAGAACTTGATGATAAATCTCCCTCTATGTCACTAAACAAAGCACACCCCAGTTATTTGTTATTTCAAAACACGTCAACATGGATTTCTGTAAAGTTATTAAGTGATTCAATAAAAGAACAATTTTTAAAGATCCACATCATGCTGGCATTGATCTTTTTTCATGCTGGCCACTACTCCATGAGACAATTAAAAACAGGGGAGAGAAATGAATCACCCTTTTTAGGTTGTACAATAGACCTGAACAGAAAAAAAGCTTCATTTTGCCCAGTTGCAGCAAGGGGTCAGGGAACCCTCATTTTTTGATAGGGGTCCCAGAAATAATATCATGACATATACATCTCATTTCTGGGACCCCTATCAAAAATGAGGTTTCAGATCACAATGCAGGACTATTGGCTCACAGTATAAATTTCTTGTCAAAACCCATCCTTAAAGATTAACACCAGTAAAGACACAGATTCTTTACTGACAGACATGTGTTGGGATCAAAAATATCAAAGGTTATGGAAAGAAAAATTTGGTTTGTTCATCCAGGGAGCTATTCTAGGATCTGGAGTTTTTGCTTTTTTGGGGCGAATTGGAAACAGCGTTTTGGGACATTTTCACCTTTCTCTGGATCAGCACTGTATGATCTATGAGTTGGAATTGATGGACCAATGGCTTTTTCAACCTTATTTACTGTGATGCATTGTGGTAGGGAAGCTAGTTGCCTTCCCATGGCACAGTTGTTTGGACATGGTCTGTCAGCAATCTTGGGTGCAGTAATCCCTCCCTCAAAATTTGTGGTGTCAAGCATTCCAGCAAGAATCTTCTTGTCTTGTATAATTGTTCTGCTGTTTAAAGTAAAGTATCCTACAAAGACAGTGTACAACCATGTGTTACACAGGGAGTGCCTGTAGCAATGACATTTATGACCAAAACAATTAGGTTTATGATATAATTTTATGTAAGCCTAATTGTTATGTTAGCATACATGCTGTGTTGCCCTGAAGTTTGCAGAATGAACCCTGGCCAAACATTCTCAAGATGCTTTATGATCCAACCTCAATGACTTGTTTGTCTCATGAGAACCTAAACATCTGCCCTTAATTGCCTAAAAAGTGTTTCTTCTCTCACAAAGGTCTTCCCAGAAGATGTAAAAGTTTGGAAATCACAACTTTTTCCATTTGAGTGATATGAATCGTGGAAAAGGACATTTTATAAGTCTAAGTATTTCCACCCTTACAGGGGGAATTATTTTTTTACATAAACACACAGTTACAGATTTCTTTAAAAAAAACTTGCAATACTTTTGTTGTATCATTGCACAGACCATGTAAATAAAGTTTATTTAGGTATAGGTAATAGTATAGTCAGAGGCAGTCAGAGACAGTGGGAGATAGAGACAGTCAGAGACATTCAGAGAAAGACAATTAGAGACAGCAGAGACAGAGATGGTGAGAAACAGTCAGAGACAGTCAGGGACAGAAATGGTCAGAGGCAGTCAGTGACAGAGACAGTCAGTAACAGAGACTGTCAGTGACAGAGACAGTCAGTGACAGAGACAGTCAGTGACAGAGACCGTCAGAGACAGAGAGTCAGACAAACTCGGAGACAGAAACAGTCAGAGACATACAGTGATATATAGAAATAAGATATTTTATATTAACCCATTTTTTTGTTGTAGCTAAGAGCAGTTTATTAAATTTACTAACTACAGCTAGGATAAAATAAAACCAGAAAGTGTTCACCACTAGAGAAAAATCTAGAAAACTCCCTGTACCATCAAGAGAACCTGGATCATTTACAGTTTATTTTTAATCCTGGAAAACCTCAAGGCATATATCCAACAAAATGTCCGTTGTTTTATTTTTAGGGTTAGGGTGGTGGAATTATGGAGTATACACAGTTTTATCGGACAATAGGAATAGCAAAGCTGTGATCAGTAATGGTCCCTTAAAAGCCCATTTGAGTAGAAGCAATCTCTTGTCACCAAACAAAAATTCATAGCAAGTGTATCGTAACGATGGAAAATTACATTTGGACTCATTTCTAAAGAACATTGGTTTGACAGAGCAAGCAGTCCTCCAGAAGAAAATTCCACAACCCTTAACTCTCTGAGTGGATATATAGTTATGAGAATAAATACATAGACTCTCTTTGAATTCTATAACATCACATATCAGGACATAATGAAAATAAACTATATGATACTTAGAAGGTCTTTTTGCATTCTTAGATGGACATCAAAGAATTGTGTCTTTACTTTTTCGACAGACAATAAGGCCAAACTGCAGAAGTCGTATGTGAAAAATTAAGTGCACTGTTTCATCTTAACATAATCATTAGAAGAGTAAATAGAAGCCTGATATCGCTTTTCAGATGTACTTGAAAATTTGATCATCAGCAAGTGTGACCACTTCTATAAAAGCAGATTTTTTACAGTTTGCTGGAACAATGTGCATTAAACACACAAAGCTTAAGTGGGGATCTTTGGCCATATTATAATATAATAGCACCACATTTGATGAGAACCAAACACAGCATATGATATGAGCACAAACACCTAATATTAACTCACAAGCATAGTTGAAGACTTGATATTGGCGCAGTGCAATTATTGGTGATCTTTCTCATGATACTATGCATATGTGTCTATCTAACTCTACATAGATGGGTAGATAGATAGACTGTATATAGTTTTTGAGACATAGTATCTTTAGTCAATAAATTTACGAGTTAAATTCATGCATTCATTATAGAAGTAGTCACACAACCATAACACAGGCACCATAATATTTCATAACTGATGATAATTACTTAACAATTCTCTGATTTCATCCGTAAACAAACAATTCTTTTATCCGGTGAATTAATATCTGTGCACGTGTTGTCTTTCACTTGCATTTCTATGTCTAATCTATAAATCTGGGTGACTATACAGGATTTATGTGATCGTGTATCAGAGACACTTCATTAAAGTGCTATTAATATCTACTTCTCAAGTGTGTGATGGACCATACATTCCATGTTGATTCTGGAGACATGAAAGCCTCACTAGGAGCTTTTTATACACCAGCAGCTGCTCAAATCTGGTAGTTGGCTAAAGTTTGCCAGACTGGGGGACAATATTGCACATACTGTAGTAAAGCTATTTCTATACAGTATACCCAAAACAGTGGCATAACTAGGAATGAGTGGGCCCCATAGCAAACTTTTGGCCTGTATATTTATACACACGTGTGGGTTTGTGTGTATATATATATATATATATGTACAGGCAGTCCCCGGGTTACATACAAGACCTATCTTGTATGTAGGTTTTTCTGTAGGTTTGTCTGTAGGTTTGTTCTTAGGTTGAATTTGTATGTAAGTCGGAACTGTATATTTTATCATTGTAATCCCAGCCAGAACTTTTTTGATCTCTGTGACAATTGGATTTTAAAAATGTTGGGTTGTCATAAGAATCATTAACAATAAAGCTTCATTACAGACACCTGTGATAACTGTTATAGTTGTTCCAGAGGTCCGTTTGTAACTAGGGGTCGTATGTAAGTCAAGTGTTCTTAAGTAGGGGACCGCCTGTATATATATATATATATATATATATGTGTGTGTGTCAATGCTTTAGACTTCCCCTGATTTGGTGGACTACATCTATGGCCTCGTTAATTTTTTAAACAAAATGGATGACAAGGGTGTGTAGGGGAGTTTTTGTTTTAATAATTTTCCTTAAACTTGCCTTAGTAATAGTGCTGTCTTATAGACGGCACCCATTACTAGGACTGCAGCCTAGTGTAAGCCAGTAAAAAAGGCTAACATTAACCCCCTTATCATTACCCTGGTACCCAATGCCAAAACCAGTCATTCCAGTAATGTCCGGGTGTTGCTACTGTATTGTATCTGGCTGGTTATAGAAAATGAGGACCTTATACCCTTTTTAAAAAGTCAAGAATTAATTGAAAATAAGATGACGTAGGAACCCCCTAATTT
The DNA here is from genome assembly GCA_019512145.1 of Engystomops pustulosus. Lineage (NCBI taxonomy): Eukaryota > Metazoa > Chordata > Amphibia > Anura > Leptodactylidae > Engystomops > Engystomops pustulosus. The sequence continues at coordinate 137,711,202 of CM033647.1, read as the reverse complement.
TCATAACCAGCCAGATACAATAAAGCAGCAGCACCCTGACATTCCTGGTATGTCAGTTTTTGGGCCATCACAGCCCAATAATACCATCCTTAACCCCTTAACGACTTGGCCTTTTTTATTTTTTTCACTTCCATTTTTCACTCCCCACCTTCAAAAATCTATAACTTTTTTATTTTTCCACATAAAGAGCTCTGTTGTGTTTATGATTTTTACTGTTTATTAATATTAATATCAGTTCTAGGGAAAGGGGGGTGATTTGAATTTTTAGGTTTTTTTATTATAATTTTTTTTTTAACTTTTTTTAACTTTTACTTTTACTATTTTTCAGACTCCCTAGGGTACTTTAACCCCAGGTTGTCTGATCGATCCTACCATATACTGCCATACTGCAATATGGCAGTATATGGGGATTTTACTCCTCATTCATTACAATGTGCTGCTCCATGAGACCCGAAGCTGTCATGGCAACGGATCACCGCTCCCCGTGACGTCATCGGGGAGCGATGACCCGCAGCAAGATGGCGCCTCCGGCAGCATTGCCGATCCCGAAGTCGGATGGTCGCAAGGCTGAATTCTCTGCTATCTAAAAACAAGGAAGTTATGATTAATGATTTTTCGACCATGGTGCATAGCTTGATGGGCCAGCTAGTTAGGTGCCTGTGCACAATGCTTATAACGAATTAACTGAACCCTTCACTAAATTTTCTAGCATACTTTCAAGAGAACAAATGATCTTTGCTTACTTTGCTTAACGTTTTCTATGGTATCTGTAGGAACACAGCATGTAGCATGTATCTATTTTTTTATTCCAGAATTGTAACTTGACTTGAAATGCTGGGATGCACATCTTTGTGGCTCTCCACAGTGAGTTGGTCCACATCCTCTCCCTTTTACTCTGATGACTGCTGTAGTATTCAACCAGAAGCCTTCTACAGCATAGACTAGTTGTTAGAATTGGGTAACACAGAAGACAGGGGATAGTGTGCCCTGAGCTTGCCCCAACCTCTGTCCCTTCCTATAGCCCCCCCACGCTAAACCGTGGGGCGACTACTACTTGAAGACTCGAAATACACTGGATAAGTGTGGGAAGGGAAACACAAACAGACTGACAAACATAAAACACAAAAGAATGGTAAACTAGCCGGAGTCACAAGAACAAAGTCAGAAGGCAAAAAGTCAATGTCAAAAACTAGCCGAGGTCACAACAATTCCAATACAGATACAGAGCAAGTCAACCTAATGCAGAGAGCGAGTGATGAAGGGATTTCAAACACTGGCACAGGTGACTAGTGAAGCTGCAATTTATGCAGCCAGAACTCCACCTCCAGAACCTGATAGGAGCTGGATAACTTCTGGGAATTAACCCCTCATGGTGCAGAATAACCAGGCACCATGCAGAGGTACCACAAGTCCCAGCAGTTCCGAACACAACTCCTAGACAGCGCGAGATCTTAGCAGCCGCTGCCCGGGACAAGAGGTGGAGTTTGGGCGGATACCACCAGAAGAACCAGAAGTCCCAGCATTCTCCCTAGCGAACCTGACACTAGTGGTAAAGGGGATGGGCCTCGTTCAGGGAACAGATCTCATACACAGTGTTTAATGTCCAGCTACAATCCTAGAATATAAGTGCATTTTTCAAAGTCCTGCTGCTACTAACAACTTACACAGCAAATAGCCCTGTCTGAAGCATTGTATAATCAGATTCCTTTTTTAGCTGGTTTTATCTTAGCTAATTCATTGTATTAACTCAGTATACTTGGAATGGAGATAGCTGATACTGAGCTTAGTATAAAGTATTTCTTGACCTTTTGTAAAAATGCCCAGAAGTGATTTGGTTAAAGAAATGAATATCTTTTGGTAAATCCCTCCCAAATGGCTTAATTTAATAAAAAGGGAATGTTTATCTTGCTTATGGGGATTAAATTTTCTGTCTCCCCACTGTGATGTCACCAAACACTGCCTAATCCTATAAAATTCATAGTGTGAATATCAATATACTCAGTTAGCCTCAAAAAGGTATCAGCTGATTTCTTCACTCTTCTTCTATCATTATACAACTGAGCTTGACATGAGCTATGGAACATAGGACTGCCAGCTTGTGGGTGTTTTGTCTGATTTTGGGGTTCTCCACAGCCATTGACGTGATTCCAGGCAAGTATCTCAAAGTCTCCTTGGCATCTCTATATGCAGAACCTATTACAGGCAGTCCCCGGGTTACATACAAGATAGGGTCCGAAGGTTTGTTGTTAAGATGAATTTGTATGTAAGTCGAAACTGTATATTTTATAATTGTAGATCCAGACAAAAAATATTTTGGCTCCAGTGACAAATGGAGTTTAAACATTTTTTGCTGGAATGGGACCAAGGATTATCAATAAAGCTTCATTACAGACACTTTACAGCTGATTATTGCAATCTGGGACTATAGTAAAGCTTCTAGAGAGCTTCACCAGAGGTCTGTAACTATAGGTTATCTGTAAGTCGGGTGTCCTTAAGTAGGGGACCACCTGTATATAGATATTATAGCCTTATATGGTTTAGATTCGGACCTGTGACTCTTTTTGGAAACAGGACTGTTGTTTTTCCTTTGGGTTCTTATGGTTCTGCCATTACTTGACTCTATAGATATAGCAATAATAATGGTACATGAAGTAAGCTTGGACTATTTTAATTTTTTTATCTCTTTCATGATATTTTCTGACAGGTCGTCTCCATAATCATGGTCACTTTGTCTGTAGTACCTGGGGGAATTATCATTTCAAGACCTTTGACAGTAGCTTTTACCAGTTTCCCGGGAGCTGCAGCTACAACTTGGCTTCCCATTGCAGAGACTCCTATCAAGAATTCTCTGTCCATGTTCACCGGTCATTTGTTGGAGGTCATCCGTTAATAGACAAGATCACCATCACTATCAAAGATGAGACCATCCAGATGACAAGCAACTTAGTGGAGCTGAATGGAGACAAGTGAGTTTAAGCTATATGGTTATGATGGTTCTAACTGTATGGTAATGGTTATAAAGTTCCATTTTGTTGGTTGTTTAATGTTATTGTTTCCAGTTTTTTAAATACCCCCCCCCCCCCCCTTGATCATCAAAACCTGGAATTTTTAAAGGCAAGCTTTTTTGATATTGGTTGTAGATGGAAATTTCCACCATGTATTACAAGTTATATATTTAGAAGGGAATGGGTGTAAAAACTCTAAAACACCTTTCTACTTCCATTTAGCAAAAAAACACAAACCATAATGTTTTGTTGAAATATCTCCTCACCTGTCAACACATTGACAAATCTGGAGGCTAAAAGTGCAATACTTCACAAACATTAAATTACTCTTAATACCAATATTGTTTATAAGCTGCTTTGACTACATTTGGCAGGGTGTTTCCACCTAGATGGACATCTGAAGAAGCATCCTCTTGGATGTCTATTTTATCAACTAACTTACTTCTCCTTCCAAAACACAGTATAATTTTTAAGCTATCAGCTTTTCCACAAGTAACCTCACACCCCACCATCTCAGTTCCCTCATGTTTCCCTTACATCCCCATAAATCAACTTTATCTTATATTACCTGGCATAATAGGAGGCGTGTCCTGCTCAGATGGCCCCTCCCATATTTTTGCCTGCCATGTACCATGCCTCTTCTCAGCATGTCATGTGACCAGAGTTATGTTATCTAAGGTCTTTTTACATTAGCAATGTCTAACCCATATATGTATCCGATCACATGAAATCACAGTATACCTCCATTGAATTCTACACCTTCCCATCCTCTATGGAAGCATGTTGTGATTTCATGTGATCATAAACATACACAGGGTAGATGTTGTAAATATAACGAGACCTTAGATGACATCACCATGGTCACATGAGACGAGGGCCCAATGATGTAACAGAGCTCTCTCTCAATGTTCCACAAAGCAGCATGTCTTAGTAGTGAGACCTGTCAATCAAAAACAAGGAGGTGGGGCAATGCAGTAAACATTGCATATACCGGACCCCACTACAAAGTTTACAAAGTGATTTTTTTTTAACCATTTAGAGATAAGGGCAATGTATTTTTATCATAGTTTTAATGACATATTTATTTTGTGTGGGTTATTTTAAATGGTAGGTTCTCCTACCATGTGTCCTCAACCAGCAACGCTGACCTTCCTCTTGATGAATATGAATTGCAGTGTCCCCCTAAGGTTCAAAATACCAAACCTTAGGTATTCTGTGAACCAACATATGGCACTTCCATAATATGTCATGTCAAAGCTTTTTACAAGGGTTATATGAAGGAGCAGTGCAGGCTTTGGACAGTCCCTAACATCTCTATGTATCCATAATTTATTACTCAAAAATGTTTATTATTTTTATTATTTTATATTATATATATTACATATACATTTTATTATGTATATTACATATTTGTCAAATATTCTGTATATGTTGTCTTCTAAATTGTTTCTTTTTAGCAATCTGTTACTTTTATGTTATGGCATGTAACATGTGGGCCACACACGTGTTTAACTGAGATGCTTTTAAAATGTGGTAAAACAATAGAAATGTGCAATCAATGTTTTTGAAAGGCATAACATGGGGAGGACTTTTCACATGACCTCTTTTTATATTTGTTATCCACGGCCATCCTTCATTTTAAAATCAACTGTTAAAATTATGCTAATGAGCCTGAAGGGCTACTGGGAGTGTCATTCCATGCTGCAGATTCACAGGCTCTTAGATGGTCTCTCCATCCCCCATACACCCTTAGTACTTTCCCCTCACTCTACCTGTGGGAGGGAGGAAGCACTCCTTGTAGTGTTAAAATCTGTGAAGCTGCAGCATGAAGGGGCTAATTAGCATAATTCTAAAAGTTGACATTTGAAGAAAGGAAGCCATGGGTAACAAATATAAGAAGATTACCACAGTCAAAGTAAGTGCCCCTGGTTTATCCATTCTTAAATTTTGATGGTAGATTTATAAACAAAGAACTGTCAAAATCTGTGTGTTGCTCATCTGAGGTGGAATAAAATCCAAAAATACTTCATTTTCCTTTAACTACTATACATATTTGAGTATAAGCCTAGTTTTTCAGCACAAAAAAATGTGCTTAAAACCCAAACTCGGCTTATATCAAAACTCACCTTTCTAGTTCTCCCGCTGCTGGCTATATACTGGGGCAGCGGGCTGGCTATATACTGGGGGATAAGGGCTGGCAGGCTATATAATGGGCAGGTTGTGACCATGCATTTCCCACCCTCGGCTTATACTCGAGTCAATAGGTTTTCCCAGGTTTTTGTGCTAAAATTAGGGGCTCGGCTTATACTTGGGTCGGCTTATATTCGAGTATATACAGTATAGTATAGTTCAAAATTAACAATACAATAGGAAAATGTTATCTTAACATCATTTTAATTTTTTGGCTGTAAAATTTGAAAATATAGTGCAATACATTTATTTTCTTTACCCTTTGAAATGCATAACACAAATAAAAATAACAAAAATTCCTCAAATACTGTCAATAAAATGATTGCCCTAAGTGTCCCAAAAAACAAAAATATTTTTGGGGAGTCGCAAAGATAAAGCTATGATAAAGCAAAGATAAGCTGAAAAATAGGTCCTAGTAATGCTCAAAGTAACACTCTATCCTCCCATAATTTGCGGTGGGGCAAGATTCTGTACTGTACATATATGATGACTGGATTTGTGCTACATTTTTTCAGATGAGAACATTTACTCTTATTTTACACTTAAAATGCCCTGTGATCACATACAGGGTATAAGCTAACTGATCCCCAATAAACACCCATAGAGGGCTATGGTAATAGTAGAAAATTCATGATGGTATGTTACATATAAATCACAGAGTAACAACAATATGAGGCCAATAATAACATATCAACTGTAAATGGTATTATAAATAACCAATATAATTCAGGCCGCCATACAGCTTAGTATACACTCATATGTAGCACTGACAATAAGTAGAAAATGAGCTAACACAAAAAATGTTTACATTACCGGATAGTGTATGCCCTCAGCTGGGGGGGAGAGAAAACCCATTGTCAACTTGTTTCTTTAATCATGACTAAGTATGTTTTTGTCTAGAACACAAGGAGGCTTGATCTGCATTCCTACAAGTGTTGAGTTATTAGATTTCATGATCTCTTAATTTCTCCATAAAGCTGCTTGATATGGGGCAGCATTACATGGGTACTTGGCAAAGAAGGATTTAATCGGTTTTGTAGTCTTAAAATAACTATTGTTATTTCAGGCAACCTGAGATCTTGCTGGAATTGACCCATGTGTAACTTCTTCCCCTTATCCTTTTGGATTATTTTTCCCACCATTACTAGCAGTCTGTTCTGATCTCCTCATTGTCATCATAATGATTAGGATGTGATCAGCCAAAACATCTTGTACTCACGTTTTCAAGGAAAATCCATCCGCAGATTTTCCTCCGAACATCTTATCTGTATCTTCACTGGTAAATTGTCTTTTCCTAGAATTTCCTTCTTGTACATTGAAGACGATTTCACAGTGGAAGGACCATTGGTGGGAATGTCACATTTTTAAAAATAAGAGGCCCCATCTCCATTTTTGAATGGAGTGGTCATGCTAGTGTGTTGCCACCCTAATCAGTCTATAGGGCTAATTACAGGTTAGAACCAGGTCGAAACCAGGTTCTTGTCAGAAGTGAAAAGCGTGGCCACCATCAATAGGATAATATAACAGCGACATACCTGTGAATGTTCTGTTGCCACTCATCAATTGGAAACTTTATTTGAAACTATTTTAGCTATCCCCTTTCTGGGCTTTGGGACCTTGATCAGATTCTCCTCTTTCACATTAAACTTCACTCACCCCATTGTCCCCTGCCAGTCAATTTCTCTCTATGACTTAGTTTTGATATGTTTTCCATCTGTTGCCCTCAGCTTTGTCTTCAGCACTCTCATTTACCTATTCTGTCAGCTTTTCTTAATTAAGAGTAATCTGTATCATACAAATACGCTACCAGAGAGAGAACTTCAAAATAATGACCCCATCAGTAATATATCACCAGATTACTGATGGTAGGGTGTCCTAAACTGCAGGTTTGGTCCAGGAGATGGGGGACCTTTTTTTTACACGTTTCCTGACATCTTTAAAAACGGAATAATAACTTATAAGTAAAACAGCCAAAGGCGCCCAAGGCAGATGGCGCCCGAGCGCCACTTGGGTTCCCTGGCTTTTAATTTATGCATGCCCCCGCTGGAAGGAGAGAGCAAAGGCTCACCAGCTGGACCGCCAGAGGGCTGGGGGAGCAGGAGAAGGCGTGCAGCAGGGGGGCGTGCATAAATTAATGACTGGGGAAGGCAAGAGGCGCCTGGGGCGCCATCTGCCTGAGCGCCTCCAGCTGTTTTACAGTTATTATTTTGTTATTAAAGTGGTAGAAAAAAAACAGTTCCCCTATCCCCTAGACCAGTGGTGGCAAACCTATGGCACGGGTGGCACTCAGAGCCCTTTCTATGGGCACCCAGGCCACCATCCCAGCACATCAGACAGTACTAAAAGAATCTTCTTGCAGTTCCAAACAACCTAAAATATGCTGCTTTCAGTGGTATTTTAAAGTGATACTTACTTGGCTGCTTGTGACTGCAGGAGGTCCTCCTGCTAACTCCACAATTCTCCATGTACAGTGCAGCCTAATTAATTAGGAACAAGCAGCCTAATTAATTACGACACTCTACTACCAGTGATCTGGAGATTGATGTCCTTTAACACTTTTTCAAATATTGTCAAGCATCTTCATCCGTTCAGTAAATGAAAGTAAATGAAACAAGTACCATAGAAATAGAATGTTGGACTATTTTTTTTAGCTCTATCAAGTCTGAAAGACTTCCTCTGAATTTTTTGTTCCAGTATCGGAACAGAAGAATGGAGCAAACCATAAATAATATCTATCTAAAGATGAGCAGCAAAGAATCCCAAAGGATCCCCTGTGACACATAAGGGTCTATTGGATATCCGTTACCGGACCCGCCAGATGCTAGATGGAATAGTCCTGCATATAAGACTTTTTCATCCATAATTTTAGACAAACTTTGTTATGAATTCTCCTAACAGAATTTCCAATGTCGATGTGAATATATCATGTCATGTGTCGATGTGAGCAAATCATTTCATCACATTTGCATGCACTGAGCCATTTTGTAACCCCATATGCAAGTTGCTGCAATTTTTCCTGACTATACATTGATGAAGCGCTGGAAGGGGGCTGACTCCATGCAATAGCTAAACCTCTTTCCTGCCTCTGAATCAACTGTGATGGCTTAGCTATTGAATCAAGCTTGATAGTTTCTTTTTCTAGCACTGCCACCGGCAAATCCTAATGGGGAAAACTTGGAATTAAAGCTGCATGGACCAGAATAGGGGGTCAATACAAACAATCCTAAATAAATGCTTAAGCAGATGCTTCACAACCCCTTTAAGAATAATATATAGAAATGTATGTAGGTTATCAATGACCCATCCAGAATTCATAGGTTTTTTTTTTCCAGGATCCAGACACCTTACTACAGTTTTGGGATCCTCATCCAGAATAACGACGCCCATTTTAAGATGTATACAAAGATAGGTCTGACCCTGATTTGGAATAAAGAGGATGCTGTCATGGTGAGCTATGGTTGTTAAATACTAAAGGCTTGGATATAACTTCTTGTGATGCTATGAATAATTAATGCATCTCCTAAAGGTCCTAATCAGACATGAGCTACATTGAGGTTGGGAAATTTTTTTCAATTTACCAATGACCACAAAAGCCAAGTATGTGTATTAAGCAGGAGATCCATGGGGCAGCTGCCATTGTTCTATTTTATTTTATGTCAGCAAATTACTGTAACTTGTCATCATGGGGCTCAAAGCAAGTATCATTCAGTTATACTCATTTTTAGAGCCAATAAGTTTAGGGGTTCTTAATAATAATATATTTTTGTATTTTTTATCACTGACTGCCCCTTTTCTTGTTCTTTTTTTATTAAATTAATTTTACACATCATTTTTAAGTAAGATAAATCTCCTTACTTTATGATGTGGTGTAGTTCTCTTTATAGGGCACGCTACAGACACCAGCTGCTTACTGCACTGAAAATAGTATAGAAAACCTGCTTTTGTTATATAGTACAGAGAGCCCCTTGGTTACGTACAAGATAGGATTCTTTAGGTTTGTTCTTAAGTTGAATATGTATGTAAGTCCGAACTGTATATTTTTTAATTGTAATGCCAGACAAAATTTTTTGGTCTCTGTGACAATTGGATTTTAAAACCTTTGGGTTGTCATAAGAACCAGGATTAACAATAAATCTTCATTGTAGACACCTTTAATAACTCCTACAGCTGATTATCGTAGCCTGGGACTAATGTACAGTAAATTACCAACATCCAGAGGTCCGTTTGTAACTATGGGTCGTCTGTAAGCCGGGTGTTCTTAAGTCGCAGACCACCTGTATTGGAAGCAAAATTGTACTTCTCTTTTGCAGTTGGAGTTGGACCCAAGTTTTAACAATCATACATGTGGCCTCTGTGGAGACTACAATGGAGATCCAAGAAATACTGAATTTCTAGGTAAGTAGATTAACATTACCGTATACAATAAGTGGTTGGAATCTCATGCACATGTCCTCATTTAGGCTAGTTTCACATCTTGTTTCATGTACACCCTGAGGGTATATGCCAGGAAAGCTCCCAAAGTATACTTGCAGCATGTACACAAACTTATATTGGCAGATGGAGGCAATGTTTACGGGTCCCCCCCCAACCCGGGACAGTATATGTCATACATTGTACAAAGAGCATGATGGAAAGATGGGGCAAGGTAGGTCTTTCCAGTGATGTCACTGTCCAAAAAAGGACACTGACATCACTGGGCAAACACCCAAAACATCGGCAGCAGCCAATCAATGACTTCAGCTCATGCTCACTCCTCCCCTCACATTCTGGGGGTAGGAAGAGCCATTGAATAAGAATACAGTGGGTCACATCCTCCTGACAGCGTATTGCAAAAATGATGTATGAATTTGGCCTTATGCATATGTTGGAGGATCCCAGTGAATCTTATTTAATTGTCATTGGTGTGTGAGCAGCACTCATATGCTGACAGTCGTACCACAAACAATGGTTTATGGGACCGTTATTTGTGGCCCGAGTAACTGCACACATACGCAAGGTAGCTAAAACTATGCATATTTTCCCAGGTCATGCAGAGGAAGGCTCACAATCAGATTAGTCATTGATCATTAGACACTTTGATAACTCTGGAGTAGTATAAGACTGTCTAGTCTAACTTGCAATGGCTATCTTTTAGTAAGATGTCTATCTAATTGTAAATATATCTGATATTATAATTTTCCCCCACAGATAAAACCTTCAGCCCTATAAATTTTGGAAATCAGCAGAATATTAATGATCCAAATGAAGTGTGCAAGGATACGGAAGAAAGTGTAATCATAAACCCAGCGCAATGTAGTAAATATGTGAGTATATGGGGGTTATTTATCACTTGCAAAAGTGCCTTTGTAGCTCTGCTGTCCATCAGGTTTTTAAAGGGAACCTGTTATGGGGAAAGTGAAGGGGGGGATATGGGGTACATGGGAGTGGTTTTGCATGATGGAGTGGTTTCATGAGGGTTGGGGAGGGGGACTCTCATCACTGACCACTCCCAGGGGACTAGGGATCTGCATACAAAAAGGTAAACTTTGAACTAACTTATCTTTTTTTGGGAAAAAAACGAGTTTTACTGTAAAAACTCTTTGCCAATGTGTTCACCTTTCTCAATGGGGGAGCCGGAAAAAGAGCTCCTGATGACAGGTTCCCTTTAAAGTGGCCTTGGCGCCTTATCAAATCTCTCAACAGTGTCGGTAATAATTGTCAAATATTGTCAAAAAGCAGTTTGCACCTTAAAGAACGTGCAAAGTCCAACAGAAAACTGGTGCAAGGTCCTTAGTAAATGTGCCCCTTTATTTGCTTGCTAAGAGCTACAAACACATAAAGTGACGCAATAAACTTAGTGGTCTCAACACTAATCACAACTAAATATAAATGGCAGAACTAAGTGATTTTTTTTACATTTTAGTGGTCCATCACCAGGATTAGTGGACAGTGTAACGCTTAACTATTTTTCCTAGGGTTGCATCCAAAGTCACTGCTATGTTTCTACCTTCTTATCCTGTCTCTGAAGCAACTTCCTGCCACACCCTGTACTTTTCTTGTAGTATTACTCCAACCATGTCATATAGAGATACCACAGTTCATCAAACAAAAACAAAGTAGTGTGTCACTGACATAATTTGTTCAAAAAGACATGAAATTGAGATCGACAACGAACACAGACACTGAACATAATCATTAAAATTGTACCAAAGTACATACAATTATATACCATGTAATATGCACTATGATCGGTGCAAAAACAAAACACCTCCTGAATGGGTGAAATCCACCCTAACCACCCCTAAGGGGTAAGTAAACACGTAAAAAGTGCAAGTGCCTCTATCAAGCTGCCATAGAAGTAAGAGCCCTATAAGTTAATGCCTATACAGGCAGTCCCCGGGTTACATACAAGATAGGGTCTGGAGGTTTGTTCTTAAGTTGAATTTGTATGTAAGTCGAAACTGTATATTTTATAATGGAAGTTCTAGACAATTTTTTTTCTTTTGCCCCAGTGACAATTGGAGTTTCAAAATTTTTGGTGTAATTGGACCAAGAATTATCAATAAAGCTTAATTACAGACACCTTACAGCTGATCATTGCAGTCTGGGACTATAGTAAAGCATCCAGAGAGCTTCACCAGAGGTCACAGTGGGCAGAGGGGTCGGTCTGTAACTATGGGTTGTCTGTAAGTCGGGTGTCCTTAAGTAGGGGACCGCCTGTAAAGTAAATAAGGTAAAAAAGCCCCACCCAAAAATCATGGGGGAATAGGTAATGGAGGCAAAACCCTAGTATACATTACAAATAGTCTGGCAAGAAAACCAGTGAAGTAGCAGCATTCAAGCGGGGTGGTAGAATAGGTGGTGGAGGGCTCCATTACCTATTCCCCCTTGTTTTTTGGGTGTGGCCTTTTTACCTTATTTACTTTATAGACATTAACTTATATGGCTCTTACTTCTATGGCAGCTGGTTAGGGTGGATTTCACCCATTCAGGAGGTGTTTTCTTTTTTGCACCGATCATAGTGCATATTACATGGTATATAATTGTATGTACTTTGGTACAATTTTAATTGATTTTATGTTCATGTCTGTGTTCAGTTTTGGATGTCAATAAAATTTATTTCATGTCTTTTTGAACAAATTATGTCAGTGACACACTATTTTGTTTTTGTTTGATGGCTTGCTCTGAGTGTGTCGACCATTACCTTTATATGGTTTGATATTTGGTTGTGCAAGGTTCCACATTTTTCTGTTTGAGATACCACAGTCCTTCATTGTGGTGGTAGATGCCCTTTAATTATTACAAGCCCATGTGATGTCAGCTAAGGCTTCTTACAGGACTGAAATCTCACCTAAATCAGCCTACACAACTTTCAATACACTTTCCCAAGCAAACTCAACATACTGTGACAATACTCTGGTCTTGACCAGACCAGTGTTTAGCTTCTTTTCGGACACATCAACACTTACACAAGCTTCCAGTCTTCTAAAACAGCCTTCATACGATAAACTAAAGCCAAATTCATTACAAATATCCATAATGATATCACTACTGTGTAAATATTCATGATGACATATGAGAAGAGTTGACTGTATTGTGAAGTAAGATTTATTGTCTTAATTGTCATGTCTTTAGCGTACCGTGTGTGAAGACCATCTAAGCCAAGTTGCATTCTCTGACTGTACAAAATTTTTGATTCTGGAGCCCTACATCAAAGCCTGTATGATCGACATGTGCTCCTGTGATCTGTCTCAAGACTCCTTCTGCCTGTGTAGTACCATCACTGAGTATTCCAGACAATGTTCTCATGCTGGAGGACGCCCCGGAAACTGGAGGACTGATAATTTCTGTCGTAAGCTTTCAGTTGATTAGATAAAATGAATAAACATCTGAAGCCATAACGCTCTTCATATATATATGAACAATCATAGAGGGATAGGACTGGTACTGCTAATTCACAGTCATGTCCATATCCCATGTCCTACACAAGTAATCTTGCATTTCTTTCCTTAAAACCTCTTCTATTTTAATGAAAAATAAGATTAGTGACAGCGAAAGGAGGGTGGGGACAAGAAGAAAGGGACAGGAATCACTGGTCTAATGTTCTTTAGTGGCATGGAAACTGTCTATCATGAATTAATTAACCAAAGTATCTTTATCACGCAAGTGACTCCAGGCATCTTGGATTGCCTCAACCACGTCGTACTTCCAACCCAGACCTTGTCCCATCACCTACCCTCCAACCTTTGTTTACTAGTCCCTGATAAGAAGTTTCAGTGTTATCTAAGCTTGCTCTTGAATGTATGGGCCTGATCGGAGGCACTGACTTAATGAATACAGAGTCTAAAACATATATATGTTAGACAGATTGATAACACTACACTAGATGTGTAGCTACCAGGAGGAGATGGAGAGCGGTCTGACTTTGAAGGGCCAACTCCCTAGTTTTCAACCTTATCTGTGTCCCTAGGATGAAGATACAGTTGCTCTCTCTGTAGTACAAGAAGTGAGCCCTTCACCTCACTCACTCCCCATAGATGTATTAATGATTTACTAATAACATTTTTGTGTGTATTGACCAGCTAAGCGGTGTCCAGCAAATATGGTTTATCAAGAAAGTGGCTCTCCTTGCAAAAACTCCTGTTCACATCAGGAGGTGCTTAGTCTGTGTGAGGAACATTACATGGACGGCTGCTTTTGCCCTGAAGGTGAGTCAAGTTGTTGTTAATATTGTATCACTATGTTGCTTTATATTTTTTAAATGAAGCATGTAAAATATGAATACCTTATTAAGAGTTATTTGGGGACTCAACATTTCCACCTAGCGCTCTTGCTTGTTACATGGTATCCAATAGTTAATGCATTGTGTTGTCAAAAGCGATCAGTAAGCCCAGGGCCGGCGCCAGAACTGGGCATACCTGGGAAAGTGTTGGGGCCCAGAACTGCTCGGGGGGCCCACATAAGGCTATACATAAGGAATCCATGGGGGGGACAGGGGCTGTATCTGATTAATCCATATGGTGTGAGTGGGGCTGTAAATAAAATAACCATGAGGTAGCAGTTTAGTATGATAAACTGTAGCACAGGAGATGCTAATGCTGCCACATGAGCTCACTGCAAAGGGGCCCACTGAGGTTTTGTCACTCAGGGGCCTACTGAACCCTGGAGCCAACCCCGAGTAAGCCCCTGTACGAGGTTGGCTTAACCTTAGTGAGGAAAAAAAACATTTTTCCCAACATAATGTGGCACATTTACTTATCCGGTCCCTCAAAGTTCCCGGAAAGTGCATTGTCCGACGACAATGCACTGTGCCGCGATTCACTAAGATCGTGCGCCCGATATCTTACATGTGTTGCTTCCCCGCTCAGGTTCACCTTCTTCGTGGTGCATGTAAGTCCATTGTCTTGCGACACAATTTTAATCTTGAATCCCACGCTCAGTCCCGTGCCAAAATCTGATCGCGTGTGACACAATCCCAGCACAAACCCCTGTTAAATACCTGTCAAAGCTGCGCAAATTCCGTACATTCAGACAAAAGTGTGATCCGCGACCCTTAGTATATAAGCCCCAATGTGGCTAGTCCTGGAGTATGCCTATAATATGGAGTAAGTATTTGGGCACTATGCCCGGCTCAGGCGGTGACCTGCATATCCATGGTAAGAAATGCATATTAACACTTGGTAAGATCTGTTTATCTCTATCCCTTACATGATGGCTTCCATTCAGTTATACATATATACTGTGGCTTGTTGGTTTCCATCATGGTGACACTATTTTACAAGAAAAAAAGTATTTTTTTACTAGTCAATAAATTGACTCAGACTTTGATAAAAGTAAAATATGATAATAGAGGAGCTGTCAACAATAAAGAGATTTCAAGAATTGTTAAATTAAGTTTTCCTCCTGACTCTATTTTTATCCGAAATTTAATTTAGCTCCTGGATACACAAGACAAATAAGAATGCTCACTGTCTAACTGGACTCATAAACTGCTTTATATTTTTAATTAAAACAACAAAACATGTAAAAGCTACACCGCTATTCTGATATAGATTTTCAACGCATGCCACCCTGCCTTATCAGATTTAAGCCACTTTTTTATTTTCAATCACCACAGGTATGGTACATGATGATTACACTGGCAGGGGCTGTGTACAGGTTAATGAGTGTCATTGCAAACATCAAGGAAAACTCTATGCCCCCGGAGAATCAATTTATAATGACTGTGATAAATGGTGAGTTATGCAACATTTAGACAACTCCACCTAAACCACCTAAAGCACACAAGACACAATGTCATGGTTAAGGTCTTGTGCACACAATAGTGTCCTTAAAACTGGCATCAAACTGCAGCCAGGTGGAGATGGGAGTGCGGAGTGTTCTATACCCCTACCATCACCATAGGAGCTGAACACCCGTAACGCGATTCAGGGCAGGTATAGGATCTGCTCTAGCCACAAGCCACAAACTCCACTGCAGGTCATGACACAAAGCAACTGTTCTTGGGTGGGTGATAAGCTGTAGATTTGAGTTTTGTATATGTAATCATTGTAGAATTTTTATTATTACAGCCACTGTGCTGCTGGAAGATGGAATTGCACAGATCTACCTTGTCCGAAAATGTGTTCCATCGAAGGGGGAGCTCATTTCACTACCTTTGATGGAAAGAAGTATACTTTTCATGGGAACTGTTATTATATGCTGTATAAGGCAAGTCCGGTCATTTTATGACCATGATAAAAGTTGTGTTTTAATAAAAGCCAAATACATCATAAATGTAATAGAAAATGTGATTTGCTGGTGATAAATGGTAAGAAGGAATGTCCAGTTTGTAAAACCCATGCTTACAGTTAGTAGGGAATTTGGGTTAATACAGGTGTAGGTGTCCTCTTTCAGGAGCCTCGTCTCATAGTCAGACTGTAGAGCCTTTAAAAGGTGCTTCTAGATCTAGAGGGCCTGACCTGTATTAAGTAGACAACAATAGATTTAAATGAGCACTATGCCTAATTTATCCTGTATTGGTGCTTTAGTGAAATTGCAAATTTATTGAAGGTCTTCAGATATTACAACTGATTGCTAGGCGTCTCGACAAGTGCATACTTTATAATCCCCTTATTGTCAAGGTAATCTTCCAACAAATAAGGATTGTCCTGAGAAAGAATGGGATTTACTTTAAGGAGATGGATCTTCATTTATACTTCCATCCTTGATAAGTTTTCCTAAGATAAAAACTGTTCAATGTGATCTGCTTACAATTTTTCATCTTGTAGGAAAGCAGAACACATCTTATCTTGGGTGAGCTGGTGCCTTGTAGTTCCTCCGAGAGAGAGACTTGCCTCAAGTCAGTGACACTCTCGACAGATAACTGGAGTCATGTGAGTATACATGTTCTGATAAACTGGTAGCAACAAATTATACACCACACAGACCTTATGTAGAAAGTGCTTGAAATGGACTGGAAACATAGCATCATGGCCTTACTATGTGCGCTTGAGACATGGGTGTGGTGGGGAAATAATTTATAATCTATATTTTCATGTCAGATTCTATGTACATGTTCAGTCTACAAAACTACCTGTTAGTAGCCTCCTGACTAACTCCTGCATTCATGTAGGTTGTGAAGGTAATAGCAGATGGAACAGTTTTACTGAATGGCCTCAAAGTTACGTTGCCTCATGTCTCAGGTAATATTTACCATAATGGCCTAAGAACACATATAGAATTATATAGTGAATGTTAATTTCCTCTCATTTTGAAATTGGTCCAACTTGTCCAACCCCAGCATGTTCCGGGCCCAGAACTGCTGGGGGGCCCACACAAGGCTGTACATAAAGAATACATGGGGGTGAGGGGGGCTGTATCTAATGAATCCATAGGGTGTGAAGGGGGGTTTATATAAAATAACCATGATGTGGCTGTTTGTAATGATAAATTAGGGAATATTATAGGACTGGAGACTTTTAGTTTCTGAATTTTGAATGCTGCCATGTGAGTTCACTGCAATAGGGCTCACTGAGGAGCTGTCGCCAAGGGTCCTAATGAAACCTGGAGCTGACCATGCCTGCTCACCAAGGCCTCTACATTTATAATACCTGGTATTGGATCATGGAAATGTAGCTTCATCTCTTTTACTTGAATAAGACAAATGAACTACACAGAACAACCATGTCTAATCACAAGTCTTATCCCACTAAGTGTGCAACATAAGGCCGAAAAACATGCAACTTTGTGTCTCTTTAGGGTGGTGTGTCATTGACGTCTAAGTTTCACTCATGCACAGATAGGAGTAAAAAAAGGACTACACGACAAGGGCAGGAATAAAACATGCTCCAAAATTTGCGGCTCAGCAGTTGGATCACACATGAGGCCCATGGAAACCACAGCCATGTGTATGAGCCCTGTTGAAACAACATCAAGCACATTGCCAAAAACATATTTGTGTGCATGTAGCTCATATTAGCCCCCTACCTAGAAGTTCCCAGCTTTGATGATAGCTCTTCCCCATTCCCTTGGAAGCATTTACACTGATTTTGAGATAATGTGATATCAGGTAAATTTTCCAGATTTTGTCTTTTTCTCCACAGCCAACTTTTCAATACTGGAACCCTGTAAAAACTATGCTATTGTTCAAACTACTCATGGACTCCAATTGGAAGTTCAGCTAAAACCTAAAATGCAACTGTATATTAGAACAGAAAATAAGGCTTCCAGAAAACATCTACAAGGTCAGTCACAACTGCAAGAAAACAGGAAGGTTACATGGGGTATTGCCATTGGCATATTTTATATTTTGGCTTAATCCATTAAAATAGAAATGGATTGCCTCCAATACAATTCTACATCAACCTACTGCCAATTTATAAAGAAAATGGCCCAGATTTACCAGTTTTCTGTCAGACTTTGCACATGACAAACTGCTTACACATGTATTTAAGAAGTGTCTTTGACACATTTGTGGCACACACGGTTCCAGTGCTCAGTTGGACCATGCGCCACATTTGAAATGCAAAGTATATAAAAGTGTGTTGCATGCCCAATGATAAAGGTTCAACAAAAAAAAGTGGTGCAGTCTGTCAAGCAGTGCAGGGGCCACCAGATTCATGAAGAACAAAAGCCACAAAGCCTGAATCTGGTGCCCCCTGCACCATACACAGGCAAACTGCACATAGTAAAGACTGCACTGTTCTTAGTAAATGTGGGCCAATATGTCAAATGAAGTCAAAGTTGGGAAGTTGTTTAAAGGAGATGTCTAATAATATAGTAATAATATCGGTTGTGCTAAAGTGGGTCAGTTGGACAATTAAAAAAGTTGAATAAAAATTGTTCAAAAATATGAAAACAAGTTACACTCAACTGGCCAAATCCTTTACCACCTATGTTCTGATGATTCCTGGCCCCTTGTTTGTTTGGTGCCTGGCACGAGAAATGATCACTCATGAAATGTCAACCTCTACCATGTTGGCATTTCTAGACTAAGACTAGGATCAGCAGTTTCGTACCTTAGGTATTTCCATAATTTATTTTCTCTCTGAAGGCCTCTGTGGGAATTTCAACTATAAAGAAGGAGATGACTTTTTAACATCTGGAGGTCTAGTAGAAGCCACAGCATCTGCCTTTGCCAACACATGGAAGACCTTGGCCATATGTCATGACAGTTCTGACTGGTTGGATGATCCTTGCAGTGCCAGCATTGAGAACAGTAAGAACAAGGGTTATTGTGTAGCTGTAAACCATTTTGCAATTAATGGAAACATGGGAGTTAATTAAGGGAGTGGTACCTAATGTTCTCAAAACTATGGAGTTTTAGACCATCCTTTTTAGAAAAGCATGTAACATACATTACTATGAAACCACCAGACAACTGTCTAAATACCCTCATATTGTTTCTGATACCTTTCCTTGTGGTTACTACTGGGCCAGGAGGCTGAGGAGGTATTGCACATACAGTCCTCACAAGAAGCAATCAAAAATTAGTTGAGGTCCAGGTATTGATTTTGCAGTGGGTCCAGCAGGTTTAATCCTTTCACTTTCACATTACTTTTAAGGGAAAGGAATGAGCAAGTACTATTTTCCTAGAGGAAAACTTTGCCTCGGTGTTCCCTTGAAGGGCAGCCCCAATTTACATCAACTAATCACGTGATACAGTGGAATATCCAAACCAGTATACATACAGTATTCCATAAGGATCAGACTTCCAACTGTGGACAGAGCGGTTTCAATGTTTATGCATCTCATCAGCACAGAGTAGAGAACTAGCTTGGCTAGGTAAGAGGCTGTAGATGCACGTCTGGGAAAAAAATAAACTCATAAGGAGGATTTACTATTAAAGGTCACCTTTGTAGGTGAGTGGAGGCTTAAAGGACATAGGGGATTCTGGGAAGCAAATATGCAAATACATTCTCCATGGTTTCTTGAAACCTGTACTAAATATATAAGGGACTGCCTTTCAAGGAAGCTCTTAGGAAAATTTTGCAGAACATCTGATGCAGATGTAAACACAACTTTGCTCAGAGCAATTAAAATTTAGGTGTCTCACTTGTTTGGCTTTTTCAGAAAACTACGCAGACTACTGGTGCTCCAAGCTGGAAGATGAAAAGTCTCCTTTTGCCAAGTGTCATTCCACATTAGACCCTACTGAATATATAAAGGTTAGTATATTGAATCATATTTTATGGATTCAGATATTTACAAGGGAGTCTAAAGGGAATGCATCATACATTTTCTTTTTGCCTTATAAAAATAAAATAGAAACTTTACAGCTTGCAGTCCTATCATCACAGTGTCTTCTTATAGTTGTCTTCTTGTAGACCTATCATCACAGTGTCTTCTTATAGTTGTCTTCTCACAGTTAAGGAGTATAATAATAATAATAATAATTCCTTTATTTATATAGCGCACACAGATTACGCAGCGCTGCACAGAGTTTGCCAAATCGGACCCTGTCCCCAATGGGGCTCACAATCTAATCAACCTACCAGTATGTTTTGGAGTGTGAGAGGAAACCGGAGGATCTGATAAGAAAAAATATTATATAAAATTGTGATACTGTTTCTACAATAAAATCCCCTTAAGTGCCAAGTCTTAAAGGTCATGCATGATTCAAAATTTTGGTAAAGGAATATGCAACACTGTTTTCCTAGATGGTAAAAGGAAATCTATGCCTGTGGTGTTATCTTAAGGAAGGCAGCTTATTATAGATAATTTAACAACATACATGATACAGAAGATCAATGAAGGACAAATAACAAAACATGATAAAAAAAAAAAAAAATACAAATGTTCTATGAATTATTAAAATACAAAATTTATGCAATTGTGACAAAATGGCCCAAAAGTAGCGAAAAACTCACACACAAGTGGCTAAAGTGCAGTTTTCTGTGGACGTGGCAGAGTGTGCTAGATCATAATAAGGGGTGCACACGGTACATCAAATTTTGCACCCGGCATTGCTCGGGAAGTGTGCACAACTTTTTTGGTGACACATTTTAGCGGGCCAAACACAATTCTGTAGAGTGGCGGGTAATAAATGTGGCACAACGGTCGGATTTCTAACCAGAAGGGCCCTTAATGTGCGCCGAAATATTCGTGGTCAGGCTGCGTCAGCCACCAAACACAAATGTGGTGCTGACACTCATAAGTCAAGTGCGAAGCAGTTTGCCACGTTCGTTTAAGTGAAAGACCAACAGAAAACTGGTTGCAATAGGCTTTTTAATAAATGTGGGCCACATAGTTAAATACACCACAAACACAAGGGACTATAGAAAATAATAGATATATGTGTGGTATGCAGAGGGCAGGAATGGTGGTCATCTTGAAACACATGCAAGACAATATGAGTAGGAATTTATTTAGTAAAAAAGGACAGTTCAATGGTACATAGTAAGGCTTTTAAACCCATTAAGGGTTTTGTTGTAAATAGGATAAGAAGCCCAAATTCATCAGAACTTGCCCACAGTGCATTCCCTGTGGGCACACATCGGCGCACGGGAGAGGAGGATGGCGCAGTTGCGTGTCAACACTACCCCACTCCATAGAAATACACGGTGCTGTATAAGGCTGTATAATGGGAAAGATAGGACATGTTCTATCTTTTCCCGGGTTATGGAAGGTACAGTGCCGTTCCACTCCATGCGCCCATTGCCAGCCCATGGGGGGTGTATATACGGTGTCGCCTATATACGCCCCCCAAACAGTCATGCAACGGTGTGCAATGTGGCCTAAAAAAAAGCCAAAATTGGCAATGAAAACTATTGAACCAATCAATCACCTGTAACCTACTACCTTTCTCTTATTGATCTATGGGAAAAACTTCTTCAAGGGACTGCAAGCATAGTTTTCTTTCCCAACCTTGGGAAACTAATTTTTTCTGTTCCTTTCCTGGAAGAAGTAGATACTTTTTCCAATGTCCTATGACCGTTTAAAGTAAAGCTAAAAAATACCTTTAGTTATATTTAACTAATTAGATCCACATCCAACATCATTTTACATGATTGTCTTTGGCTTCTAGACTTTCTGTCTAAAGAACTGAATGAAATGCCTTAGCTATTACAGAGTGTAAGGGGGCTGTGTATATAAACACTCTCACTCTATATGCTCTTTTAGGGCTCCAGATAAACATGGTACACATAGGTACACATTTGTAAGTCTATACAGGGCCCAATTGTAACAGTCTGGCATTAGCCTAGATTGACTTAATTTTTTGATAGCAATTTGGCAAATTGGCTTGTGGTTTATGTGTTCCCTGTCTGGAGGGCACATTTTGGCCTATGAATACATGTCAGAACTTTTGCCAAATGACTTGACATCTGGCATATCTGAACTGTCATTTATACATGTATCTACTAATACAAAACACCAGATTAGCGCCAATGTAATTTCAAAGAAGTAACTGAAGGATGTGTGGCAACTGTAAGCATCTAATCCCATTATTAGAATTTAGTGGAATTACAAAAGGTGCATCAATTAGAATTGCATCTATTATATAAAGATTATTAAAGATATATGAAGGATCATTACTAAGGGTGTGCTGTCACTTTTGTCGGACTGTTGCCTTTTTTCGGGGGGATTACACGGCCTGGACGGGTATTAACAGGTGTCTGCGGGGATTGTGTCACACGTGTTGGTTTCTGTCACAGCTGCGCTGGCTTCCATGCGACACAAATTAGGGGGCGTGCTGTCGGCTCGATCCGAATGATTCGGACTGAGCACACGATTTAACTTTCAAATTGTGTGCAAATCCAAGCACTAACATAACTGCCCATACTAAAAAGATGGTGAAGTCTGTGGGACCTGAGTGGGGAAGCGACACAGCAGGATATCGGGCGCCACATCTTAGTGAAATCGCGAGCAAAGGCCACAGCCAATTTCACTGAGACCAAAAAAATTCGGCTGGGGTTAGAATGATAAAATATACAGTTCCAACTTCATAGAAATTCAACTTAAGAACACAACCTACAGAACCTATCTTGTACATAACCCGTGGACTGCTGGATACCTTTTTATACCACACTCCAGAAAAACATACATAGAGGGTAAGTGTAGATTTGAGTTTTGTGTAGGCTTCTTCTGGCTTGGTTGAAAAGGAACTGTCATACGATACGTAACATGACCATTGGGGACCAACAGAATGCAAGGCAGCTCTAGCTAGAATTGGAGTGAAGACTGATGAGGGGGCTGCGCCCACAGCTGTCACAGTAGCCCTGGGGAGGCCTGATCCACACTCATGAGTGCCAGCAAGGGATGAGAGGAAGGAGAGGGGAGGGTCGCGTGACATAAAAGTTCCCTATGAGGCACTCCCGTTATTGGTGACAGATCCCAAGAAGATGGTAAAAAGAAGGCCCATGATGGGTAAGAGGAAGCACACAGCATTTCTTTTTTTGGGACATGCCAACAGCAGTCGATATAACAGTTTAGCTGGCAGGGCCTGGTGTAGTGGACCCAGGACTCCACAACGTTATTTAAAGGTTATTCTGTCTAGACAGTCTGAGCTGCAACACAATAACAGTCTGCTATACCTCGGGAAGATATAGTCATTCAGGCATAAGATAAACTGTTAACCCCGTGAAATACTTGTTCACACATTCTATCTGGACAGTAGATGACAGCAAGGTATAATTACATATATAGCTGGGAAAGTAAGTTATGGGGAGAATGCTTGTAAAGGGGTGACCAAGCCTTTAAGGCCTCTGAGCATGAAGGTGTCATGGAGTCAAGTGTGGCAGACCCTATCCAGCCAACTTAGAAGTTAGGCTGGGTGTAGAATCTAATAAAGGCCGCATCCTGTGTACATACACATACACCACCGGCCACTTTATTAGGTTCACCTGTCCAACTGCTCGTTAAACATAATTTCTAATCAGCCAATCACATGGCGGCAACTCGTGAATTAGGCATGTAGACATGGTCAAGACAATCTCTGCAGTTCAAACCAAGCATCAGTATGGGAAGAAAGGTGATTTGAGTGCCTTTGAACGTGGCATGGTGTTGGTGCCAGAAGGGCTGGTCTGAGTATTCAGAAACTGCTGATCTACTGGGATTTTCACGCACAACCATCTCTAGGGTTTACAGAGAATGGTCCGAAAAAGAAAAAACATCCAGTGAGCGGCAGTTCTGTGGGGCGGAAATTCCTGTTGATGCCAGAGGTCAGAGGAGAATGGCAGATGGTTCGAGCTGATAGAAAGGCAACAGTGACTAAATCGCCACCGTCACAAACCAAGGTGGCAGAAGAGCATCTCTGAATGCCACAGTACGTCGAACTTTGAGGCAGATGGCTACAGCAGCAGAAGACACACCGGGTGCCACTCCTTTCAGCTAAGAACAGGAAATGAGGGGACACATTTGCACAAGCTCATGGAAATTGGAGTAGAAAGTAGAAGATTGGAAAAAAATGTTGCCTGGTCTGATGAATCTCGATTTCTGCTGCAACATTCGGATGGTGGTAGGGTCAGAATTTGGCGTCAACAACATGAAAGCATGGATCCTATGCTTGTATCAACGGTCAGGCTGGTGTGGTGGTGGTGTGTCATGTGTGGGAATATTTATTGGCAACTCT
This sequence comes from Engystomops pustulosus, assembly GCA_019512145.1. Lineage (NCBI taxonomy): Eukaryota > Metazoa > Chordata > Amphibia > Anura > Leptodactylidae > Engystomops > Engystomops pustulosus. The sequence continues at coordinate 137,686,977 of CM033647.1, read as the reverse complement.
TTGGGCCCCTTGGTACCAATTGAGCATCGTTGCAACGCCACAGCTACCTGAGTATTGTTTGCTGACCATGTTCACCTTTATGAAACAATGTACCCTAAATTGAGATGGCTACTTCAGCAGGATAATGCGCATGCATTAGTGACCCCCCATTCATCTCAGAGGCTGGTTTTAGGACAAATCAGCTCACGACTTGGTTTCTTGAACATGACAATGAGTTTACTGTACTCAAATGGCCTCCACAGTCACCAGATCGCAATCCAATAGAGCATCTTTGGGATGTGGTGGAACGGGAGATTCGCATCATGGATGTGCAGCCGACAAATCTGCGGCAACTGTATGATGCCATCATGTCAATATGGACCAAAATCTCTGAGGAATACTTCCAGCACCTTGTTGAATCTATGCCACGAAGAATTGAGGTAGTTCTGAAGGCAAAAGGGGGTCCAACCCGTTACTAGCATGGTGTACCTAATAAAGTGGCCGGTGAGTGTATATTCTATATATATGTGTGATACATATTCTAGAAATAGTAAACAGTCTTACATGTAATGCATGATCCAATGATAATTCTGGGAAAGGAATATGCAAATAAGTTTTCCAAGATGGGAGAGGAAAACTATGCCTCTAGTGTTTTATTAAACAAAGGACAAATACCCAACTAAGAATCCCAAATCCCATATCTAAGCACAGGGCCATTAGAAAGAAATTTTTTGCTGAGATAAGACACCCATAAGACACAATAACCAATTTACCACCATAACATACCACCACATGGAAATGCAGAAAATCCAGAGGAAATATGTAACGTGGGATACCCTATGGGGGACAGAGAAATCCTTTGATTGAAGGAGGTCTCAGACACAATTTTTCTGTGGGGCCCAGGCTTTCCTATTTATGCCCCTGGTTGAACTTTTCAGTATATAGACATCTAATGTGAAAAATAGTCTCCAACCTATCCTTCTATACACCAGATTAGCAGTAATGTAGTTTCCAAAGAAAAAACTGAAAGATGTTGCCAACTGAGTAGCTCTAATCCCATTTACTAGAATAGAGTGGGAACATAAAACGTGTATTCATTTATCTATTATGTAGATGCAGAGCAGGTGAAATTACATTCTCTTTGTAAAGAAACCTATAAAAGACACATGTCCACATGTACAATACTAATAGCTAAAACACTGCTAACAAATATCACATTTCATTGCTTCTTTTCCAGTTTTTCCCTCCTCTTTTCCTCTACTGCAATCAATGGGGCACATTTACTTACCCAGTCCTGCACGTTCCCCGTTCCAAAGTGTCAGATGAGAGTGCACTGTGCCGCGATATTCTAGGATCGTGCGCCCAATATACTGCATGTGTCACTCCCCGCTCAGGTCCGCCAGAGTTCACCTTCTTCTTCCCGGTGCATGTAAGTGCATGGCTTGCGACACAATTTTAAAGTTAAATCCCGCGCTCTGTCCGAATCAGTCAGATCATCCCGCCCCCTCATTTCTGTTGCATAAAAGTCGGCGCCAATACGCCAAAATCTGATCATGTGCAACACAATCCCCTTCTAAATCCCTGTCCCAGTGGCGCGATCCCCTAAAACGTTGGAAAACCGATGGAATTGCGGCCGCGGGACACTTAGTAAATAAGCCGCAATGTCTCTGAAAGCAAAGAGAGAACAAACGAGGAGGCAACAATACTCCAACAATCAATGAAAGAAGTGGTTCTTTATTCACCTAATGGCATAGCAGCAACGTTTCGACTCACAGTGAGTCTTTCACCAATGAGAAAGACTCATTGCGAGTCGAAACATTGCTGTTTTTTCATCAGATGAATAAGAACCGTTTCTTTCTTCAATACTTGAGGTGCCGCTGCTTCCTCATTTTTTCTGTGAACTATCAGTAGTGTATACCCACTATGACCAGTTGGTCTCTGGGATTGTTGTCCTTCTTTTATTCCTCTGAAAGCAATGATGAAATCTCTTTTGAAGGTAGACAGATAAGTAAGAGGGAGGCCGAGGGGCGTAAAGATTTTAAAGGGTTGTCCCATGATTGTAACTGAGAATAAGTCGTCATATTAGTTTATGGAATCTAACCTCTGGGACCCCAGCAATCGGGAGAAAGAGGAACCTATAATCCCACTGTGAACAGGATGCTGATCCACCCTCAAAACAATCTGCTACTTTTATTGGACAAACAATACTTATTTGTCCATGACTCTTCCTCTACTTGATCTCTGATCAATGAAGTTGACAGGAACTAGGAGCACTTATAGAGCACACAGGTATAAATAGGATGGTACAGCTTTTTAGGTCTAAAATGGGTTGTCCGACCTACATATTCCCTTTCCAAAGTTAATGGGGAAAAAGTATGGAATGCTGGTTCAATGCCAGCAATCTATATTTTACATTGGTCGGTCAAAATCTTAATGGGGTTGTCCACTTTAAGCACATTACAGCAAATAATTAAAATTGTTTGTGTAATGAAGAGCTATTCAATTTTCTAGTATACTTTCTGTATCAATTCTTCATGGTTTTCTAGAACTCTGCTTGCTGTCTTCTTGCTGTCATTCTACTGGAAGCTTCATTGTTTACTTCCTGTAGATGAACACTGGTCCATGGTCATGTGATGTCACACAGGTGCATGGCTCGTTAGCATCACATAGCATTGATTGCACTGTGAGCAATAACAAGCCATGCACCTGTGTGACATCACATGAACATGGACTGGTATTTATCAGGAAGGGAATAATGAAGCTTCTTATAGATTGACAGCAAGTAGAGATCTAGAAAACCGTAAGGAATTGCTACAGAATGAAAACTGGAAAATTTTATAACTTTTCATCACACAAACAAAATCAATTATTTGGTAAAATATACTTAAAGTGGACAACCCCTTTAAACTTCTTTCAGATCTGGATAATGTTTCTCTTGATAATAAAGTCCTTTAAGGAGAGAAGGCTAATATCAATTAGATACTATCCGGGTCTGTAAGGAGTTACGTCATTAGAAATTTAGCTGGTCCCTTTATGTGGACATGAGAACAGGAAGTTGATTTAGACCCAATAGATTGATGGATGGGGGTAAACCAAGACAAAGAAGTTTTTTCTTTAAAACAAAATATATTACATCATTTACCGTTTTTAAAGTTGATTTACTATTCAAGACACGTCTTTCACTTGTTAAGCTAGTTGTGAGAATCATCCTAAAAACAAATGCAACATTTTACACCCAAATTGCACCAAATTTTGCTGCATTTTACACCACTTTGAAAGGTGCAAAACATATGCCCAAAGTGCCTTAACTATTTAGAGCAGAATATAGCAGATGACGCGACCACTTCCTTGTATAAGATTCCTTTAACGTGAGGCACTCTAGGTTGTGAGCTGTGTAACCTTTGGGGTTAATAATTACAGATAAATCTGCTTCCGTCACATTAATTTAGGGACTAAGTGACATATTAATGGGTTCAAAGTCCATTATCAGACTAATGCACAGTTCTTACTACTTTCCTGCCAAAATATTAGACGGATACAGTTAATACTAAACCAATGGTTTTGTTAAAGGAGATACAACCCTGGATTCCATGTTCTACACTGACATTTGCATCAGCATCTGTATCACAGATTCTTATGTTCCAATATAGATGATGGGAAGGATAGAGAAGTGTGTGGTGGCACTGCCCTGGGGTTTCCATTTATAATAAAAAACACAAAATAGGCCTCGAGGTGGCCATGAATGTTGGTCAAACCCACCAATTGCAGCAGGATCATCTTTGTATGAAGGTTCCCTAATGGAAATGGGTGAGGAATGCTGAATTGTAGCATGACGGATGTTTTTGTTCTCAGATCTGACTGATCACCATAAGTAGCTTACCTCCCTCTCTATAGATATGCCCAGTTGGTAAAGTGCACCATGGAGGAGCTAAAGAGGTTGCCGTGTCCATTGGCAATTAGTTTTACCTAGTGCAGACATGTGGTCCATGTATAAAATCCTAAACATAGGGGGTCATTTATCTTTATTTTACTTCCATTTTTTCCTGTTTTTTGTTTTTTTGTGGAAAAAAAATACCATAATATGACATAAGACATTTGTGCGACTTTTTTGCGACATTTGTAACAAATGTCTCAAAAAGAGATCTGAAAAAAATTATTTCTCCAGTCCCGTATTTACGGGCCGTATCAGCCCGTATATACGTGACGTTTTTCATCCGTATGCAGCACATATGTAAACCGTATTTTATACCTCCACATAGACTTCTAGGGCTTACGGAACTGAAATACGGGATAAAATAGGACATCCTCTATATTTTTATACGGCTAGTATACGGTACGCTACGCTATGGTGTCAAAAAAAGTAATATAAATGGTTGACGTATTATCCATTATAATGAATGTGGCTGTATGTAACCCGTAAAAAAACAGTACTGTATGGTATGGTTACAGCCGTTTCCATACGTCCGTGTGAATGTAGTCTAACACAAAGAAAAAGTGAGATTGATAAATTACCAAGGAAGCAGATGGAAAAAGACAAAAACTAGCCAAAACACACAGAGATAAGATAAATGACCCCCATAGAATTGAATAAATTAATGTAATATTTATTTTTGGATACTGCAGTGCTATGTGCTTCAAACCCAGGTTGACGTTCAGGTCAAGAGATGAATGTAAACCAGCAAAGGAGGTGTGAAGTCCAAGGCAGTGTTCTGCTAAGAAAACTTGTAGATGTTACCGATTACTATTAATCCAGGTGAAGTATACCTCTTATGTGGTAGTAGCATGAAAGTGGTATTTCACCCTGCAACACTTGGCAAAGAACTTAGTGAGCACCTGTTGGACGTTCTGGTCTTGCCACTGAATTCAGCCATTCTGGTCTGAAGTTATGGAAGTTCTCAATTCTTACTTTGATCTGCCCTGTGTTCTTTGCCCAAAGGTCTGTTTCCTGAGCATAATGAATCATCTAGTGCGTTGTCACTATGATAATATTTCTTCCATTTTGCACGATATTATGGACATAAACTGGTTGTTGTGTCATGAAAGGAACAGGATACCCCTGCTTTAAAGCAATGGATGCTGCTCAGTATTGTGAATTCTCTGGAGCTGGGGCATTTTGGAAGGGGGATTGGGTGCGTCTATATGTTGTGGTTGTAGTGCTGAGTAGTATGTTTTGTGGTGTAGGGTCAGGAAATAAGAGTTCTCCTTACGGAGACTGCCAATTAAGGCCACCATGTAGGTGTGTGGAGTCTTATAGCCATGGATGCTCTACTAGGGGATTCTGGGAAAATATGCAAAGTTTTCCAGGATGGGATAAGGAAAACCACGCCTCTTTTAGCTACCTTGTAGGGCAGCTCCCTTCGACCTACCCAAATCGCACACACTTGGGGGTCCCCTTAAGGGCAAAGTGGTGGGGGCCCCGGGGAGCGCGCCTTACGCGCAAAACCTTCAATCAGGCCCTGTGTGTGCAATTTGATAAACATTAGTATGTAAAAGATTACTGATAACTGAATGTTAGTAGATAATAAGGGAATAATCAGGGGATGCCCATTGGATGGTTGAACCCATTTGGACACTTTTCATCTAATGTTTACAGAAGTTTTTAACTCTAGTTCTATAGAATTCACCTTCAAGCATATATAATACAGCATGATAAGTTGAGTTTTACCGAGTCTCTGCTCAGCAAATGCATGGACTTCATTTATTTCATGGCTCTATAGGCAGGAGGTCTCCATAGTTGTGGTAGCCACAGAGCCCCAGTGCATGATGATGGAATAACCTTAATGTGAATGTTCATTACATTTGGAAAACTCTTTCCCTTGCATGATTTACATGTACGTCAAATGTCAGGAAGGATTTACTGTAATGTGTCAAATAACCACAATTTTGGCAATACCTTTGCACTTGTACCTGCCATCGGACCCCTTGTGAGACATTGTTTGCTACAATATGAAATGGCCACATCCTTAAGGATGGAGGATGTTGAGGTCCTGGTGGGTTGGTATAAATGATAAATGATTTTATGATTGAGGATTATTTACTAAAAAACCCTTTTAGAAGTAGATTGTGGCTCAACAAAATGATGTATCGTATCTCTCAAGTGTACAAAGTAGGAAGCTCTAAACCAATGCCGGAGTAAACATTCATGACAAAGCTAGTTCCTGCTAAACTCTTAATCTGCCTCTTATACGTTTTCTTCCTTGGAAGACTTCTTCTAATCTGCATGGCATCTCCTGTTGCTATGTTCACCATATTGTACAGGATCTTACAGTCTTATATTGGAGGATGGAATATTTTATCAGGTCCCTTTGTGTGTTCTGGTGTCACCCATTTATGAAAGTAAATAAGTGAAGCATGGAGATTAGTGTTGACATAAGATTATACAATGTCTAACCATGTCATTTATGAGATCGGATCTATTATCTGGTGGAATGAAAGTTTTCCTTCAGGTCTTACATCTCCCCGTGCTCCGTGCGTGCAGGCAAAACCTGATTATCAAGTTTTTGACTCGGTTTCAACATTTTTTGATGAATTGACATGAAGACATTGTATAAATATTTATTGGTCTTAGCACAACATCTTAAACAAATATAAAAGTTACTGAACACGGGTGTGAGCTTTCCCAGCTGCTGTTTGTTTAGGGTTTATAGTGCTAAATATATTTCTATTCCATATAATTGAACTCGTCACATAAGTCAGCACACATTGCAATATCAAGAGCAGCATGAGAGCTTGAACAAAAATGAGTATTTTCCTTGTTTGGTGGAAGACTCATCGCTTGAATAAATCAGGAAGTGGGAAGCCTAAGAGCTTATTCACTGGAATATTTTCAGTCTGTGAATATAGACCATAGGGGAGATTTATCAGTGCTTCTATGCCCCCTCAATGTGGGCAAGTAGGGAGCGTGAAGGGGCATAATCACCGGCAGAGTGAGCAGGCATGAGTTGTTCTTTAACCGTACCTGTGCACTTCTTATTAATCTGCAAACATTCACCACTGAATGTTCACAGGTTTCTACTAAAAACTACCTCAGGTCACGTGGCTTGTGTCCATGTTGATTTGAGACATTTGCAACAAAAAGTCTCTAAAAGAAGCCAAAATTTGTTCCTGCCAGGATAGGAAAAAGTGAACATGTATCACAAGTAAAAAGACAGGATCATACATAAGGTGCAAAAAAGACCTTCCAAATGTCTCAATTATACACCAAAGAAAAAAAACTATGATACATGTCCCCCAGTGCTTCCCTCTGAAGCATCATATCTGTAGTTTTATATCCCCGGGTCAACTACTCCCTACTGGAAGTTTCACAAGGATGTAAGGGCTTCTATCCCCAAGGGCTCATTCAGTCAAGAAATACAGTTGGCACATAAAGCCATTTTAGGGATTAAATATATTTGGCTAAATGCTTCCTAAAACTGAACAAACACATTGTGATTAGTGTATTAAACCATGCTTTGAGTGGTAAAAAGTACAAACCAGTGGTATTGCCTAAATGAAAGATTCTCATGGTAATGTCAGGGAAAAGTGACACCAGTGTCCTCAGCTGTTTTTATGACCTTTCAAGGGTCATAGGTTTGAAAGTTCAATAAAATCCTCTGCCTGCCTGCCCTTGCCTGGGCAAAGGGGTATCAAGAAGAATGTGCCATATGTCAATTTTGATAAATCCCACCTGAACGAAGAGTTATCTTTCTTTTTTACTGCTGCAGATTTTGCTTCAAAAAGTTATCCCCAATCTACAGGATTAGCGATAACTTCCTAATTAGTGAGGATCTAACAGCTTGGACCACCAGCAATCATGAGAACTGGACCCCCAATAATCATTACAAGGAGGATCTCATTCTCACTCGGCCCAAATGACCAAAGATTTCCAAGCACAGCACTCGGCTATCTCCGGTTGTTACCATACATCTTAATGGAGCAGCATGTTGCATGCTTAGTCAGCCACTGCACCCATGGGTGAGAACAGGATCCCCATTCTACTAATTACCGGGGGTCCAGTTCCTATGATTAGGGTTGATCCCAGCTACAACACTGCTCTATTTTTTAAGGATCCATTGTATGGTCCATTAAAATAATGCCCGTGGACACTGATCCATTAAAAAGTATTGCATTTCATGCAGCCGAGTGCTGTCCCTTCAAAAAACTGAGGGCTCACATAAAAGTGAAATATGACATGTGTTCTTTTATTTAAAAAGATGTTGCAAATGATGAGTAATTTATCAGATTACAGATGGTTTCACAGAGAATTTCTTCTTAATCTTGGCTTAGTCTTCCCACGTTGGTCGTAGTATTAGATGTCATCTCTTCAGCTGATTTTACGACGTCACAGCCTGAATTCATGCAGTCACATTTCTCCACTGCGATGTACTCATGTTCTACCTGACTTCCATCAGAACATTGGAGCGTCACATGTTTCTGGCTGGTCTGCACCTCCTGGCAACAGGCACATTCATGTGACATGGCTTTGGTGGTCATAGAGTACCTGAAAAGGTAAAAATAATAAAAGTATTTAAAATATTAAAGGGATTTTCCAGACAAAAAGTGGTCATAGAATTGGTCCTCAATATCAAATTGGTTGTGGTCCAAACACCCAGCAACCCCACAAGTCCCAAAGTGTAGCTTAATACCATGTTTTATGTGTCTATGTGCCTTTTTATAACAATATAAGTCTATGTATCTGCTAAGCATTAATGTACATGTCAGGCTACATCTTTCCATCCTGCTGCCTCCTGTTTGTTACATGCAAGCTCAGCAGAGGTCATTAAAATCTATGGGGATGCAGATGAAGAAGTACTACACCTCCGAAAGATCACTTCTCAGTGGCTTATACAAGCATCATTAAAAAAAATATTTACTACATGAGACCCTTCTTTTAGCTAAAAATTGTTTCCCTCACATCCCCATAAAATGAACTTAGCTATATTACCTGACTTACAGCCAGATACAGCTGGAGTCAAAGAGGGCGTAGCCTGCTCATTTTAGCAGGCTACGCCCTTCTTCTCACCAATGAGCACTTCATGTCATGTGACCAGGGCCAAGTCATCTAAGGGTCCTTAGAGGTCCTTAAGCTTTTCAAAATGTACCCCATGTGTGTATCTGTACACATGAAATTGGTATGCCTTTATGGAGGCATTGGCACCAGTAGAAGTCTATAGAGCCATGCTATGATTTCATGTGATCAGATACATACAGTGGATAAAAGACCTTCGATGACATTACCTTGGTCACACCTCGTGCACGTGGAGTATGGATTAACAATAAATCCAAAAGAATTCCCGGCACTACGAGATGTGACGGGACTTCTTTCGGATTCATGGCTGTATGCCACATAAGATAACTAGGTTAATTTTATGTGGATGTGAGGGAAACAATTTTTAGCTAAAAGAAGAGTGCCATTTAGTTCATAGGGCTCTATGAGAAACTGTTTCTGGCTACATTTGTAAAACGTGTGGTGCACCCAATAGTCCCAAATATTAGCAGCTTATTAGCCAAGAAAAGATTATTGGTGGGGTCCTGGGTATTGATATTTAGCTAAATACCTCCTCTTTTTTTCACTCCACTTCTGGTATCAGAACTGCTGGACGTGTGGATGCAGCTTAATGGTGTTAATACAAATCCACCTCCATAAGCTGTTCCCCACTTAACAAATACTGGTTTGGATGTATAAATCTCCCCTTTTTGCTATTTACATGTGAATAGCTGCCAAATTGGTTCCTGATCTACAGTCCAAACAGCTGCTGGGAGGCTAAATAAATATTATATGTCTCAGAATGTATTTACAGAGCTAGTAAAACAGACAAATGAACTCTTACATGGAAAATGTTGCACATGACCCATCACAGCGAGACATCTTCACCAAGTCTGTGGTACTACAATTGTTGTATGACAAATAGTCATAGTATTCATGTAGCTTGCAGGTTTTCATCTTTTTTACACCTGGAAAGTGCAGATCACGTTTAAAAAAAAACACAATCATTTTATATCACTGAGTTAATAATTTTGCAGGTTTTCACTTTGAACAGGGCCGGCGCCAGCACTGGGCATACCTGGGCAAGTTCCTGGGCCCAGAACTGAGTGAGAGGGTCTGTATCTAATGAATCCACAGGTGGTGAGGGGGGGGGAGTTATATAAAATAACCATAAGGGCTGCTTATTATGATAAACAAGCTAATATATTAGGGAATGGAAGTCTGTTTTAGTTTCTGAATTTTGGATGCCAGAACATGAGTTCACTGCAATGGAGCCTACTGTCACTAATGAGGCTGTATCTGTCACCCAGGGGTCTACTGAAACCTGAAGCCGACCCTGGCTTTGAACATTGAATAAAATTAATAGAATTTCTGATGTTTTGGGGTTTTTCAAAATGTCTGCTGCCTTCTCTTATAAGCTGAGTGTAGAAGACGTGGCCAACTAATCCACCTAATATTGCCTCATAAATTTTAAAAGGAACCCTATACTTACAAACTTTACAGCAGCCATTGGGTAAAAATTCGATAGTTCCCTACAATAAAATGATATGGATTAATTGATACAACATTTGATATGCAATTAGACACCTATCCATTCACTATTGCCAATATATGCTGAGATTTGGGTACTAACATATCATCCATAATGTATGTCATGTAACTTTATCCCCTTCTTGCCGCCCTCACAGCACTCTTTTTGGAGCATTCTATAGAAGAAACCTTCATCACCTACATTTACTGAAATACTGAAGGGCTGAAAGCTCTTAGTAATTGTGGTGTGCCATGCACCAGTGTGGATGTGATGTACAAGTCTTCATAAATTCCCCTAAATGAGTCTTTACACATAAGAACTTTTATTGTACTCACAGGTTCACAATCATCTTCATTGAAATGGGGGCAAGAGATTTGTGACACGGAAGTGATGAACTGATTCCGGACCACGTTGCAGCTGTAGACGGTGCAGTTATTTTCGGTAGGAAATATTTCTCCTGGCTGAGAAAATCCACATTATGTACTTATGTAATGTGAATATTTTACATACAGGTACTACAATGACAGTGATCATACCTTAATAAGATGGTACGAAGCACTGGAACCATTGAGGGTCAGTACACAGTGGGTCTGCTCACACTCTCCACAACAATCATCTGTGCCTTTCTTCTGCACAAAGCCCTGTGATAAAAAAGGAAAAACTTCTATTAGGTTGTAGTCTGAAAATTTTGGAAATTTCCCCCATTTTTTTGCACCCACTGCCATTTTGGAGGTATCAAATTTTTATGACCTTATAAGGGCAAACAATCCAGGACAAACAACCAGGCTACTCACCTTTTGTCATGCTTTCTGGTAACCATGGGAAACTGTATAGGGTGGCGGGAGAAGAGAGGTGGCTTGTTGGGAGGAACAGTATTAGCAAGAGGGGAAGAAAGAAGGACCTGGAGTGATGTCGCAAGCATGTTACATGCCTCAGGTGGTCCAATCTCAAGCATGCTGTCCTGATTGATGTGAAAGGTCTTAGGGCCGTCCGTGATGTCACAAGCATGTGACTTATCATATGCATCAAGTCATCCAATTACAAAGATGCTGCCCTAATTCATATGAATGCCCAGTGCTGGCCTTAGCTGAAGCGCAGCCTATTTCAGAAATATCTGAACATGATTTTATTAGAAGGGATAATACATATACCAAGCTATATCTCAGGATAGAAAGAAGCCAGAAGCATGATATAGGTATTGTTAGAATTTTTTATCAAAGTCTATTTCCAGCTGTGATAAAATTAATTTGTCAGTAACTTTACAGTTATTCTTTAAGTTTTCCACTCCAAAGGTAGGCCTCCTGGCCCACTAGATCAGACGGTAGACAGCTCACAGCAAAGTTTGGGTCAATTCTAAACCAGGTACCAAAGCAGCTGAACAGAATATAAACACAAATTGTGGCCACATCTACAATTTGTAGGTACAACTTCTTATGGAGTTTACCCATGGTATTAACAAATATGCTATCCATAACTATGATAGAAACATAGAAATTTTTTGTGTTCCCTATTTCAAGAAACCAATGGCTGCACACTACCAATCCTTTTAGGAGACGGCTATATCTATGTCGATCCCAATCAAAATGGAATAGCAGAATGCATGACCCAATCAAATAGGAGCTATTAGACCCCAATGTCGTGACTGAGAAGCTCCCAATGATCAGATGAATGAATAGTGATCGCTTTTGTTATCCATGGGGGATAATTTGTGATTGTGGGAAAACACCTTTAATGTTTGGTTTATTATCAGATTTGCACTTACCTGTGGGCACTGCATAGATGGGAAAAGTTTACATGTGATCTGCATTCCTATGGATTGGTTTCCATTTTGTTCACACATACAGCTCTGGCACTTATCAGTATAGATTGGAGCTCCAGGCTATGGAAGGAAAATGTCATTTATTATATGAAAATAATGTGGTTTATTACTCAAAAATATCTCCAAAAATAATATGCATTATTAGATTATATATTCAACATTCAAGTAGCCAGTGTTATTTTCATTAAAAACTAGAATTATTAAAATGACAGGGATATCCATTTGAAATTTTATACTTGATTTTTACACTATTTATTTCTCTGTCCATATGACATATGACCTCTGCTAAACAGTCTGTCACAACTATGGACACCTAATCCCAAGGGAATCCATATTTGGTCTGCCAGTGTCCGTCATGAGGATTTCTGTGCAGTATAGTTGCTTTGAGATTCTTTTAGAATTAGAACAGGGTGTCAAAATATAGTTAAAAAAAATGTTTATCAGGTCATTGGGGAAGATGACCTAATAACCTGTCTGTCTCGGCCAGAAAAATGAATTAATTTGCACCTGAAATGCCATGCACCACATTTATTCAAGCATTTAGACCATTTTTAGCCATTTTTCCAACATAAAAGAGGTGTGTACTCCTCTAAGGGGTGTGAATGAACATTAAATAGCCATGTGCCATAAAATTCAATGTTGTGGCACAGTAAACTAGACCAACTAATAGGAGGTGTAAAGTATGACTCACCAGTCTTATCCTGCACCAGATTAATCATCCAACATCACACACAGGGATTAATCTGGAGCAGCAGAGAACTAAGTAGTTGTACTCCGCTGTGGTCTAAAGAACAACACATTATTACAGCTCGCCATTGTTGGCTGTCAATAGTAAACTGGTAGGCAATCAATTAGGGTTGGTTTCATAATTTTTTTTCCAAATCAGTGATTTTTCACTGGACCCATTTTGGCTTATGGACATATACAAATTGGGTTTCTCTTCCTGGCTTCTGTGATTTTTCACTAATCAGTTTAGAACCTGTTCAGATCAGAGGCAAAACACTGAAAGGTAAAAATGCCCATTGAAAATAATGGGTCAGTAAGGCATCATTGAAAAATCACAGAAGCCAGGAAGAGAAACCCAATCTGTATGTGTCCATAGGCCAAAATAGCTTCAGTGAGAAATCACTGATGTGAAAAAAACACCAAAGTTATAATACCCTTAGACTGTGGCTTCGGCATGTGACCATGGAAACACATAGATCCCCTTTTGCAGACCACCAATCACATTGTTGGGCTTCAGAAGGATGCAAAATAGACATATTTTTCAGTTAAGCTAAATGGGCTCTGGAGTCGGAATGAAGTAATTTGGGATGATAAGGTGAGTACATAGGTACATATTCCGTTCCATTACCGGGTATCAACTGTCATGGGAGATCTCCTTAAGATGTACAGTTACAGCAAAGTGTGCAAGTCATTTATTAATATTGTATTGTTAAAATACCAGAAAAATAAAATTTAACATCTGTTTTAAGCTTTCCTTACCAAATATTCAGCTTTGCCATGCACACAAACATTCTTTGGCACTGTAAATAATAATAACAATAATTCTTTATTTATATAGCGCACACAGATTACGCAGCGCTGCACAAGCATGTCAAATTGGTCCCTGTCCCCATGGGGCTCACAATCTAAACAGCCTAACAGTATGTTTTGGAGTGTGGGAGGAAACCAGAGTACCCGGAGGAAACCCACGCAAACACGGAGAGAACATACAAACTCTTTGCAGATGTTGACCTGAGTGGGATTCGAACCCAGGACCCCAGTGCTGCAAGGCAGAAGTGCTACTCACTCCGCCACCGTGCAGATAGTAATAGCTTATTGTACATCTTTTCTCCAATATGTATCATTAATAGAACATTATAAGAGAACCATTAGACAAAATCTTGTTATATTGTTACTTTGTTACTGTACAGTATGTAGATTAGTAACTTCTATATACTGTAGGTAGTAACGTTTAGACAAAATCTTTTTATTTTGTTACTCTATTACTATACAGTATGGGAATAGTATCTTCTATATACTGTAGGTAGTAACGTTCAATGACTTACCACATTGATACACATAGCAGCAGTGTCCCTCTGAAATACCACCAACAGCTTCATAGCCAAGTTCACAGGTGGGAGTCACAGTCTTGCATCGACTTGGGTCACATTCTGCAAAATGAAGCACTAGGCTGTCAGTGCTGTCCCAAAAGGCAAAATCATTTTACAACCTTCGTTTTTAATGCCTGAATGCAATTGAAAATAAATGAAAATAAAGCTATTTTTCAAAAAGTCTTCATTGAAAATGTTCATCTCTATTTGTGTTCAGGATCTGTGCAAACCTGTAAATTGCTATGGTAACAGACTACAAACAAACCCTATGTAGTCTGTCACTAATGATACACCTTACATTGTGTTCATGCTACATAAAATCCTAAGGGACCTAGTTAAATACATATTGATCATTTGGACAAGTCATATAACTTCCCTAAGTTATAATGGAAAACACAGTGTAGACAATTTTTACCAAGATAAGTAATATGTACTTACTGCACACTGTCATATTACAGCATGGATCAGCGGGGTTGATCTGGACTTCAGGGAAGTAACCTTCCAAGTCACAATGTACTTTGGCCTCCACCTTGCACTGGTGTTTCTGACATGTGATGCCACTACCACCCTTAATGCAGGTGCAGTTTTGGCAGCCGATTCGGAACTTCTCTCCAAACTGTACAGACATAATCCAGAAATAATTAAAAACATGTTCTCCTTATATAAAATACTACATTATTCAGAAGTCTGGGTGTGTAAATGAGGAGAAAACCTATGCCCAATATATTATAGATGCTGTAACATTTGTCTTTGGCATGTTTTGCCTTTTTTTGGTCCTTTTGGCTTTTTTTGTTTCTTTACCATTTTCTCAACTTGGTTTAGTGTGTTTGTAAGTTTGTGAATAATTTGCTGTTTCACACTTTATAAAAAGTTTCAAAAATACACCACCGAAACAGTGGCTTAAAAAAAACCTCGTGTGACTTTTTGATAATAAGCAACCCTGAGCCACACTTCCAATAGACATATCTTCTGAACTGTGGCACCTAGAAACTTAGTGGGGGCAGTTATCAAGGCTTCTATGCCAGATATGTAGCATAGATCCCTGAAATAATCGGAATTGCTAGCAAACCATTGGCAATTGTGATTATTATCTACATTACGCCATCTCCATGCCAAGGGAGCTTGGATTGGTGTAAATGGGGGAGGGGTTGGCCAGTGCTGGAAAGGAACGTACAATCACTGCAGCCACCAAACTTTCAATTGTGAAATTTGCATTCTGCGCAAATTTCTAGGCTACCTAGTACCTGGCATAGAAATATAAAAAAAATATAAGCTTTGCAGCCACCTAAGTCTTTTGAAGTATCCAACATCAATGGAGGGGCAACAGAGGGACGCTTGAGGGGCAGGGATGTCACTATACATATATATGTAAACTTATGATAAATCTCCCCCTTAGTTCTGATTTCATTTTAGACATTTTATGTAGAATCCCCCTCCATCACCTCATCCTCCACCTTCCCTTTAATACCATACCAGGATTTTATTTCCAGGTGCCACAGAACTTCATATAACCACTGTTAAAGTTGCGGTCAGGAATACAATTTTCATCTGTAGCTCCTACTACCAACTAAAAATTTAACTGTGGATATCTCTGGTTTTGTTCCACCTACAAATACAATACTTGGAAAATATTAAAGATGAGATGAGACTCTCCTCTTTAAAACTATGCATGAACTGTATTTCTAGGTGCCACATTACAGAATTCATATTGATGTCTGAAATGTGTGTGTCAGCTGAAGGCAGCTGCTGTGAAGGGGGCCATCCAGGTGTTGGAGTGGGTCAGCACAAGGCATTCCTGCCCTGCACCTGTGTACTACCTATACCCTGAGCAAGGAAATTGGGCCTTGAGTAGAATTACCCTGCCATACAACAGCCACCGGATGTATCAGGAGGACAGTGCACTATGCCCTCTCTGAGCAGGTTGATGAAGACTCTGTTCCTACTTAATCCATCCTTCTTAGAATTTCTACTCGCTAACACCTTGAACTTTTCGACCCTCTTTCTAGCAACCACTTAAAGGAGTTGTCTTATAAATACAGAAAGTTCATATTTCCATATTAACACAACAATATGACACAATAATGTCTATATTAACACCGCAGAGGGCAGTCCAATGCTGAGCACCCCCGTTACATGCCAGAGTGGTCTCACTAACAAAGGTGCCCCCCTACTCTGACATACCCAGCACATTTTTGACATCACTGACCTCCAATTTATTTGGACAGAATATAATAAACAATTTTTCAACTATAAAATAACGTTTTTTAAAGAGTTTAAGTCTTAGACTTAGAAAAGAACTTAGAAAATGAAAAATACCTTTCGAGGAATGTTATCAGGGCCAACACATCCTAAAAGAAAGCACATTTAATATATATTATAATATAAAAGGTACTCAACTATTTTCTTATTAAGGGTTTCATAAGAAATACTTTTTCTGATTGGTTTTGTTATTATTGGTCATTAATATTAGATTTGTCTGGCTCAAGTCAGTGGTGTAAGGTGAAGATGCTGAGCTGTAATGCTAATGTTGCACCAAACCCACATAATGCATGTATAATGTATCCTTTATTGCCCAAGCTTATTGAGGTATATAGGCATAAGCTGCAATACCAGACCCATCCATCATATAATGTATAATGTTCTGAGGAGACTGCGGGGCCTCAGAATCATGAAAACTGTTGTTAATTCACCAGGGAAGATAAAGGAGAACAGACATGTCTGCTTCTCGTTACAATTTCCTCCAATACACAGTATAAAAGCTCTGCTCTGCTCCCTCACCTTATGTCTCCATCTACCCACCCATATAGATTGTGAGCCCTCCTTCCACTTATTTCCTTACTTTTTGTATTTTGCACTTGCATTTGTTCTTGTCTTAAAGGACATCTACCACCGGGATGAAGGATTGTAAACCCAGCACACTGACATACTGGTGTATGCCCCCTCTGGCTGGATCCGCTCTTCTTTAGGCTTCCTATGCCCTTGTTTTTAAGAAAAAAAAGGCTTTTAAAATTATGCAAATGAGCATGAGGAGCTCCAGGCTACATTAACACCTATGGAGTCTAGAGCACTTCAGTTTAATTTAAAAGCCTTTTCTTGTAAATACCAGGGAGTAAGAAGAGCAGATCCTGCCAGAGGGGGCACACACCAGTATGTCAGTGTGCTTGGTTTACAATCCTTGGCCGGGGTGGTAATGTCCTTAATGTAATGTATTGTGAACCCCTTACTGATTTACAGCATCATGAATTATGCTGCTCTTTAAATATAGTAATAATCTAAATATATTGATTAAATCAACATATTCAACCCCCATCAATCTATATTGAAGACCTGTCCTTAAATTGGTGATAAATATTGCAACCTAGAAACCTTTTTCATTATTTTAAAAAAAAACTTTCACATGGTCTTACCACATTGAGGGACCACATACATCCACAGCTGGGCTGAAGCGTATGGTGCCCGAGGACAGAACAACCTTCAACTAATGTCATCGTCTCGTTTTCCACTGTTCTAGGCTACAACGCAAGAAAAGTTATAACATGGCATATAGATATACAAGGGATTTGGACATTACTAATTTTTAATAATGATAATGTGGATAAAGTAACTTTGAACTCATTTGGATTTCTGCACTCCTTAACCTAAAAAAAACTTATGGTAAAGATAGCCAATGCTTCAAGAGATATCTCCTGATAATATAACAATAACAATAATAATTTCTTTTATTAATATAGCGCACACAGACTTCCCAGTGCTGCACAGAGCTTCCCAAATCAGTCCCTGTCCCCAATGGGCTCACAATCTAATCAGTATGTTTTGGAGTGTAGGAGGAAACTGGAGGACCCGACAGCCGCAAACACGGAGAAAACATACAAAGTTTTTGCAGGTCTGATTCATGATCTCATGTCAGTCTCTCCTTCCAGTCATTCGCAGATTTCTTCGGCAAACTCCATATATCTTCTATACTTTCTGCCTATAGTCTAGGCATAGCATGAACTTGTGGACTGAAATGAAAATCTGCATAGAATCCTCACCAACTATGTTCCAATTATAAAACCGGGGTCTTCTCAATTATAGGTCAACTTTTAGTCCTTTTCAAGGACCAGATCTAAACTGCATCACCCTTACCAGATATGGCCTTTTATAATAAAGTATAGTACAAAAAACTTTACACAACTACTTTGTACTTTTATAACAACCTAAATAAGCTACTGCAATTAAAAAAAAACATTTTTTATGGTAGATCTTACTTGGTTTCCACATGTTCTTGGTTGGGGCCAAACCACACGCATTATATACTTTGTGCGAGGGGCAGGATATGGCTAAAGAGAAGGAATGATATAAAGTCAACAAACTCTCATTTGCAGGAAAATAATTATCACCTAGAGGAGACCACCAAAGCGGATATACATAGTTAAAGATGGAACCCAGCATTGGAAGGAAACAGGAGATTACTATAGTGGACCATAGATGGACATGGAATCGAAGACCACTATATTGCACAATACATTGGTCAACTTGGGACTCCACCTTAGGAACCGTAAGGAAACAACCAAAGTTGACCATATATGGACCACTTTGGAGACTACTATAGTGGACCATACAGGAGAACATCCATTGATAGTATTACATGGGTTCCACTTGTAGGGATTTTAGGACAAGAAGAAACTTACAGCATTCTGGACTGACTTCTCCAGTCAATGCAAAAATCCTTTATCTGCCACAGAGCTGGGCATAATGCTGCAAACTTGAACATTCGATCTTGGATCTTGAAACATGACAAGCATCATATACACAGGCCTCATAATAATCATTTGGTGGTACAACCGTGGCATTTCTGGAAGGTCCTTCATAAGTAAAAAATAAAGAAACAATTATTATTCTGATGTCTGAGCCAAACAAAGGCAGACATGATCATATAAGAAAGAATACTTACGGTCCCATAATGAGGCTGCAAATGGTGAAGGTTGACAGGTAAGAAGAGAAGGAGGCCTCCAGGGGGTATGTAGACTACTCTATCTGGCCACTCAGGTTTATGGGGTCTTCTATGATCCAGGAATCAACCTTGATTTCACAATTTGATACAATGATACCATCACGTGTCCTGCAGTCTTCTTTCCGGTTGTTAGTTGCATGTGCCTGTTTTACAAAAACAGAGTCAAAGTTTGGAGAGACTCCCACCATCCTCTCCAAGACTGGCAATCTAAGATTCCCTACAGTAAATAGCCCCCAGAGGCATGCATTCACACACACTGCAAGTTACACACCACAGGCTACCGGGACAGGACAAAACGTGCCATCCCTAAGGTTCAGGCCAGCCCATTTCACTGACGCGGAGCCTAACCTCCCCCCTTCAACACCGGGGCGAGTGACCTGTGCAGGAAGGTAGGAATACTATCCTAATTGCTGGCAGAGTCCGCCTTTAGGCAATAGAACCTCCAGACGCTGAAGATCTACTGTCGCGATCTATCTTCAGCGGCTTCTAACGCCAGGTCTCGCAAAGCCCCGCCACGGGAGCTTCACCTATTGACCATTGTGTCTGCTGATATATGCGACCAGCTCTGGCCCTGTCCTCCGTACTTGCCCCCACTGCCTGTCCAACCTGTTCTGGTCGAGGACTCTCCTCCGTCTCAGAATCACGTGTTCACCCGGCCTCTCAACCCCATCTTGGGTCCTGTCACCTCATCATCCTCCGATCCCTCAGTCTGTCCCCCATCGGACTTCCTCCTGCCCTGACAAACACTTCCCCACTGTCTGACAAACCGTGCTCTCATCGTCGGACACCTCTTACACCACTTCCACGACGTCAAAAAGGTCTCATCACCCACAGACTGGACTGGTGGAAAACCTGGGCATACGGAAAATTGCTCAGCAGCAACCGGACAAGTGGTTTGTGACTGTGGGAAGGGTCCAGAAAAACAGTTCCTCAGAGTTGCCGGTTTCAAATGCCAAATTTCCGGGGGGGACAAGACTGGGGGGGAGGAGGCTGAGGTGCGGAGCTGGAGGAGTTGCGATTTCGGTGACATGGGTGGACTGCGTGGAAGACTACTGGTGGACAAATGACTCGAAGCATTGTCAGCAATCCACGACATCTCTACCTGTTTCTCAGCGTTCGCCTCAGACAGTGCTCTACCGCACGAGTCCACACTCAGACATAACTAGGGAGTGTAGCTCTGCGGCGTTCCCTCCCCGCTCCCTCATAAGCAGGTGGTGTCTCACCCCGGCCAGGACCACGGCCTCTGCCCCCTGCAGTAGTTGGACGCCCACGTCCCCGCCCTGTCCTTACCCTAGCCCTCGGTTCAAACATTTTAAATGGAGTATAGCTTAATTTTTTTTTAACTTTTTTTGTGTTTTTTTTTTTTTTTTGTGTTTTTGAGTTTTTAAAACCAAACAATGCTATCCTATTGCTATGGCTATTTTCTAGCCAAATATGAAAGCACACACTATGCCAGATGAGGATGACACCGAGTTATAAACAAAATAAACGTAAATAAAAAAGGACAAATGGCAGACTGTGCCTAATTGAAATCCAACCCCTACTAAATTTTCCACTTCGGTCTTTGCAATATATGTGCGTCACTAAGCAAAACACGCGGTCGCAAGTCTCACTACAAATGCTCACAATTGGCTAGTAATGCACTGCCGCAGAGTAACAAGCCACAGCAATCAACCAGAAATCAAATATATAACGTCACTGTGAGGCGTAGAACCGTTTGGATTCTCCTATGGTATTTTCTAGCCAAGTATGAAAGCACACTACTATGCCGATGAGGATGACGCTGAGTTATTAAACAAAATAAACGTAAAATAAAAAAGGACAAATGGCAGAGCTGTGCCTCATTGAAATCCAACCCCTACTAAAGTTTTCCCCCTTCGTCTTTGCAGGATATGTGCGTCACTAGCGCAAAACCACAGCGGTCGCAAGTCTCACTAACAATTGCTCACATTGGCTAGTAGATGCACTGCAGCAAAGTACAGCCACCAGCAGATCCACCAGAATCAAATATTAACGCTACTGTAGGCGTAAGCCGTTTGGATTCTCCTATGGCTATTTTCTAGCCAAGTTAAAGCACACTACTATGCCAGATGAGATGACGCTGAGTTATTAAACAAATAAACGTAAAATAAAAAAGGACAATGGCAGACTGTGCCTAATTGAAATCCAACCCCTACTAAATTTCCCACTTCGGTCTTTGCAATGGATATGTGCGTCACTAAGCGCAAAACACAGCGGTCGCAATCTCACTACAATGTCACAATTGCTAGTAGATGCAATGCAGCAGTACACAGCCACCAGCAGATCACCAGAACTTCAAATATATAAAGCTACTGTAGGCGTAAGCCGTTGGATTCCTCATGGCTATTGCTAGCCAAGTAGAAAGCCCGCTACTATGCCAGATGAGATGACACTGAGTTATTAAACAAATAAACGTTAAAATAAAAAGGAAGAAATATGCAACGAGCTGTGCCTAATTGAAATCCAACCCCTACTAAATTTCCCACTTGGTGTTTGGAGTGGATATGTGTGCCACTAAGAGCTAAACACAACGGTAGCAAGTCCCCTGCTAATTCCTCACAAAATGGGTACTAGATGCAAATAAAAAAAAAAAAAAGTAGAACGTTATTGTAGCCCTAAGAATGGGCTTTTTGGGTTCTTGGAGAATCACACCTGCCTAACAGTAAGCTAATAGAACACCTTTAGGTACTGTCAAATATGCACACGCATTTAAGAATGACTCTCACATGAGTTCACGATGACATGTAGGGGTAATTTCACAGAATTATAGATTTAGATTGGTCACACTTAATTTATCTAATATTTATCGCCGGCTCTAGGTCCAGTATTGACCAGAATTTTAGCACATGTCGTCAGTTAAATGGACAAATCAGGTCGGTTCTATTCCTGCGGGACAATGGCGAGATATTTATAAGAGTGTGTTAGATCTCGATTAACTTAAATCACAGATGTACAAACTTTATCTTATATAGAATTTATTTTTCACCAGATTTATGTTAAAATTGGTTTTAAAGTGAATTATTACATGCAGGGGTGTAAAAGTCCTCAAGGTCCGACATCCTACATGTTCTATGGGATTGCCCAAAGATCAAACATATTGGAGGAGATCTTCAACGAGATTAGAGAATCAGTTTTCAAAGTTTGTTTCCCGTGTGGCCACTTTTGGGGTTTTGGGCTTGCTCCCGATTCCCTTAGATGATAGTCAAAAAGTGACCTGGCCTTGAAGACTATCTTCCTTGCAAGACTTGTATTAGTGCAACATTGGTCGAGGAAAATCCCCAGCAGTGAATGAACTGGACTATATTATTTAACTGTTAAAATCGTACGAAGGTGCGTATGAGAAACGCTACAGGAGGGCAGCAGACTTAACTGATTGGAGAGTCGTGGAGACTATAGGATTTGTTTATGTAGGGTACCCCACTGGATACTATTGTGGCGATCAGTATCTCCAGCATCGGTACAGGGTTATGGGGAGGCGGGGGGGTTCGGGGGGATAAAGGGTTTAAGTATAAGGATAGCATGACATTTTGGTAATGTGTTGGAAGCTCTTAACTGTAGGGAGCTATGAATATGATATTAATAATGTATATACAAAGATGTCATGTATTGTATTAAGGATAATTGATGACAATAAAAAATAAAAAAAAAATAAATAAATAAAAAAAAAAAGAAGAGCAGATCCTGCCAGAGGGGGCACACACCAGTATGTCAGTGTGCTTGGTTTACAATCCTTGGCCGTGGTGGTAATGTCCTTTAATGTAATGTATGTGAACCCCTTACTGATTTACAGCATCATGGAATTAATGCTGCTCTTTAAATAAATAGTAATAATCTCTAAATAAATATTGATTAAATCAACAGTATTCAAACCCCCATCAATCTGATATTGAAGACCTGTCCTTAAAATTGGTGATCAATATTTGCAACCTAGAAATCCTTTTTCATTATTTTAAAAAAAAAACTTTCACATGGATCTTACCACATTGAGGGACACATACATCCACAGCTGGGCTGAAGCGTATGGTGCCCCGAGGACAGAAACATCCTTCAACTAAATGTTCATCGTCTCTCGTTTTCCACTGTTCTAGGCTACAACGCAAAGAAAAGTTATATACATGGCATATAGATATACAAGGGATTTGACATTACTAATTTTTAATAATGATATAATGTGGATAAAGTAACTTTGAAACTCATTTGGATTTCTGCACTCCTTAACCTAAAAAAACAGTATGGTAAAGATAGCCAATGCTTCAAGAGATATCTCCTGATAATAATAACAATAACAATAATAATTTCTTTATTAATATAGCGCACACAGACTTCCCAGTGCTGCACAGAGCTTCCCAAATCAGTCCCTGTCCCCAATGGGGCTCACAATCTAATCAGTATGTTTTGGAGTGTAGGAGGAAACTGGAGGACCCGGAGGACAGCCATGCAAACACGGAGAGAACATACAAAGTTTTTGCAGGTCTGATCTCATGATCTCATGTCAGTCTCTCCTTCCAGTCATTCGCAGATTTCTTCGAGCAACTCCATATATCTTCTATACTTATCTGCCTATAGTCATAGGCATAGCATGAAGCTTGTGGACTGAAATGCAAAATCTGCATTAGAATCCTCACCAACTATGTTCCAATTATAAAACCGGGGTCTTCTCAAATTATAGGTCAACTTTTAGTCCTTTTCAAGGACCAGATCTAAACTGCATCACCCTTACCAGATATGGCCTTTTATAATAAAGTATATGTACAAAAACTTTACACTACACTAATTTGTACTTTTATAACCTAAATAAGCTACTGCAATTAAAAAAAAAACATTTTTATGGTAGATCTTACTTGGTTTCACATGTTCTTGGTTTGGCCAAACCACACGCATTATATACTTTGTGCGAGGGGCAGGATATGGCTAAAGAGAAGGAATGATATAAAGTCAACAAACTCTCAGTTTGCAGGAAAATGAATTATCACCTAGAGGAGACCACCAAAGCGGATAGTACATAGGTTAAAGATGGAAACCAGCATTGGAAGGAATACAGGAGATTACTATAGTGGACCATAGATGGACATGGATATAGAAGACCACTATATTGCACAATACATTGGTCAACTTGGACTCCACCTTAGTGAACCGTAAAGGAAACAACCAAAGTTGACCATATATGGATCCACTTTGGAGACTACTATAGTGGACCATACAGGAGACCATCCATTGATAGTATTACATGGGTTCCACTGTAGGGATTTTAGGACAAGAAAGAAACTTACAGCATTCTGGGACTTGACTTCTCCAGTCAATGCAAAATCCTTTATCTGCACAGAGCTGGGCATAATGCTGCAAACTTGAACATTCGATCTTGGATCTTGAAACATGACAAGCATCATATACACAGGCCTCATAATAATCATTTGGTGGTACAACCTGGTGGCATTTCTGGAAGGTCCTTCATAAGTAGAATAAAATAAAAGAAACAATTAATTATTCTGATGTCTGAGCCAAACAAAGGCAGACATGATCATATGAAGAAAGAATACTTACGGTCCCATAATGAGGCTGCAAAGTGGTGAAGGTTGACAGGTAGGAAGAGAAGGAGGCACTCCAGGGGGTAATGTAGACTCTATCTGGCCACATTCAGGTTTATGGGGGTCTTCTATGATCCAGGAATCAGCCATGATTTCACAATTTGATACAATGATACCATCACGTGTCCTGCAGTCATCTTTCCGGTTGTTAGTGCATGTGCCTGTTTTACAAAAACAGTGTCGAAATTTGTTGGAAGGTCTTGGAGAGACTCCCACCAAACCCTCTCCAAGTCTGGCAATCTAAAGATTCCCTAGCAGGAAATACGTCTTAAAAAGTTCATGTTTTAGTTTTATATTTAGAAATATTTTAACATCTCCTGACATTGTTTGTCCACATTACCGTAACAAATCCTAATATTTTCCAAAACTTACCACATTGTCCTTGTGTATTATGACCAAATCGGGAATAAGGCATTTGTATAGAACGTCAATCCATTGTATGTAATATTGACTCCAAGTTCTGGTATTCAACCACATAATTGATGCCAAGGTATAATTTCACCCCATAATCTCATAGGGGGTACCAACAATCTTCATTTACAAAAACCAAACGATGAAAATAAAAATATGTACAGTTTCAGCACGTGATGGTAAACCTAATGATGCCAGACATTAGCACAATCTTTACCGTGATTTCGATCTCTTCTGAACCATCAACCACAAGTTGGATTTCCTGAGTGTTATACTGAATAATCAAGTCACGAGGGCAGGAGACTGAATCATTTATGCACACATAGTTATCTATGTATATGGCAAAGTTATTCTTCTTTACTTCTCCTCCACTAGAGTATAAGTGCAGGTGCCTTTGTAAGTATAATAGGTGCCATCAAAAGTCCTGTAGTGGGGATCTCCCCAGCCGGAACAGGTACCTGTACATGAAATCCACTCTTTAGTTTCTGACCACAATAGAATATCTAAGATCTCAACCAGTGGCGTAACTCGAAGCTGATGGTCCCAGTCTGTGTCAGGCCCCCGATTATAATGTATGGTTTATAGTAACAGTCTTCTCATATGGGAAATTAAACACCATAGGGGCCCCCTAAATCTTGGCCCGGTGCGATCGCAAACTCTGCACCCCATCTAGTTGCGCCCCTGATATCCCCATACAAAATGTGTTACACATAAATAACGAATGGTAATTATATCATAAATACTCACAATCACATTCCCAGTGCCAGCACACTTGTCTCCTCCAGTACAGCTTTTGGTGGTCCCCGTTGGACATGTGATCATTGGTGGAGGCTCACACTGCAGTTCAGTGGATTTCTACCATGTGGTTTCCAGACATTTGGCCATGGTGCAATTTCCAACATCCGTCTCGTTGGGCTAAAGAAGTTTCAATTTGGAGAAAAATAATAAAAATCCTCGAAACATAATTTTTAAAAGAAAGAATCAGTCATAAACCTATAATTTTGAGAGCCTTCAGTATTAGGGTTATTGTATAAGGAATGAAAAATATTTTGGAAAAAGCCATGTATCTCAGAACATATTACCATAGCACCATAATCAGGATCCTGGAAAATCCTTTGGGGACCGAGAGATTGCCAAAAAAAGGGAGTCCCCTGTGTCGGCTCTGGTTCCTGCATTCTAATGAGCTTTCGCACTGATAGCCTGGCCTTCAAACACCAGGGTCAAAGATCGCTTCGACCAATCAGTGACCTCCTCGGATTACCTAAAATAACTTGTGATATAAGAAGACATGGAGGATATAAGTGACCTCCGATGGTGTGAGAAAGCGATGGATTTCCACCTCTTGAGTGCCAATCAGGTTCTCAGGTCAAGCTGTTAGTGTTGACCACAGCTACTTGGTGGAAATGGGCAATGTTTCAATTAAGGTTCATTGAGCTTGAATCGCCTAAATATTTGACTCTTATATAACATTTTATAAAGAAATAGTATCCAGTATTCAACTAACTTGTGAGCTGTTACTTGATAAAATATATGTAAAATGCCCACCCTCGGAAATGCTCGAAAGAGCAACCACGTTTTCTCGGGTGTTGTTGAAACCTTAGGTGTTGTCTTTTAACGAAACTTGCTTGAGTAGATGTAGGACAAGTCAAGTTTCCCCTTCAATTCTACACTCCAGAGTGCAATTACTTCATAGCACCAGGTTTCATTGGTAACTTTGCTGATTATTTCCCTGGGGGTTTAATATGTATCATTTTATTAGTAAGTGGCAATACTTAAGTCTAAACCAGAGTAACCCCAAACAGCCATAACATTAAACATCTGTATAATCAGGGTACAATACATTTTGTGATGTAAAAATAGATCTGAATAGGGCCGTAATTAGGAGAGTATATATATATACAGGTGGTCCCCCTACTAAGAACTCGATTACATACGACCCCTAGTTGCAAAGGGACCTCTGGATATTGTAATTTTACTGTACTTTAGTCATAGGTACAATAAACAGCTGTAACAGTTATCAATGGTGTCTGTAATGAAGCTTTATTGTTATCCGTTCTTATGACAACCCAACATTTTTAAAAAACAATGTCACCAGAGACCAAAAAAAATCTGGCGGGATAACAATGATAAAATATACTGTTCCGACTTACATCTAGGTCAACTAAGAACAAATCTACAGACCCTATCTTGTATGTACCTGGGGACTGCCTGTATATATATATATATATATTTATATATTATATACGTAGGGAAAGTCCAAAACAGCACATCAAAGAAATAGCAGTGTGGGTGCAGGCACTCAGAACCAGGCTTTAGGTCCTCCAGAGGTAGTAATTGAAAATGGCAGCACTCCAAGGTATTCAGTGAAAAAGCGGTGTTCTTTATTCCATGTTAGAGTACTTAAAGTACATAAGCACGACGTGTCGTCTCCAGGGAGCCTTTTTCAAGCCTGAAAAAGGCTCCCTGAGCCGAAAGTCACTGCTTATGTACTTTAATCTATCTAACATGGAATAAGAACACCGCTTTTTCCCTGAAACCTTGGAGTGCTGCCTATTTTCAATTACCTATATATAATATATATAGATATATATATATGGATATATATAATAGTAGTAAAACACCCTGTATATACATACACACATTTATACACTCGATATATACAGACATTTATTACTACGTATATAACACACACTAAAAGTTTACACTTATTACACATGTTCATGCAGCTCGATAATACTTCTACATCATGCATACAATTATATATATATAAACTCATACAACATATATACTATAATATATATATATATATATATATATATATATACATACAGTATATACACATCACATACACACATAGGGGGAGATTTATCACTCCTTCTACACCAGTTCTCCGGCATAGATGCAACTAAAATTGTAAATACAGTGCAGGGCATAGAAGGGTGCGGCGACGGGCACGGGGCCTTCCTGCCCAGTGCCTGTGTTCTTTTGCAAAATCTGCAAACTTTCTGAGGTTCATTGAGCCTTAATGAGACATATGTGACATTATCACTGGTTCCCCGAAAGTCCTACCTTTGATTACTATTACTATGTAACTAGTCACTAAATACCACAATACACTTGCCCATTTCCCCTCGGTGTCTCTCAGTTTCTTTTTTCCTAATGTCCTACCTCCTTCCTTTATCTTCTTAATGTCTACCTTCCTTACCTGGGGAAGTATGAATCTCCATTATTCACACAGATACACATGGAGAAGATGAGATGTCTTGTCTCTTTTATACTGGTTGCATGAGTGTGACAGTAGAAGTCTTGGGACTGTTTGTAATATGTGATTCAGTGGTCTCTGTTAAATAGAAGTAAAATAAACCTTACAGTTGATTTATCTAAAGGGTTAACTGTAGTGATTCTAAACTTTTTCTTAATTGCATTAGCTGAAAACTAAAATTTTTCCAATATACACTTCTACCTTATAACAGCTAATATCTGCTAATTCTCGCTATCATCCTGTTCAGCGCTCCCCTTCAGCTTGGCATATGTTTGCTAAGAAGGATCCGTATTGAGTGAAAGTGGTGGGAAACAGGAGAGGCAGTCTAACAGACTGCGGGGTACAATCAAGAATGCAAGGCTGGGGCTATGCACTTAGCTATGTCTCTGCTCACTAACAGCTTCATATATGATCTGTCTACACTCTGGTCTATGTTCTCACGTCCATTTCTTCCATCTTTAGTTTCAGTTTCACTGTAGGCTTTAACAGGGACTCAATTGTGTTAGTGAAGAGAAGGGGGATGGACACAGCAGTAAAGGTTATTTACTTCTGTATGTGATCTCTCCTCAGTTCCTGTACTCCTACTGTCCTGGGAAGAGTGATGCCATCTGCTTGAAAAAACCTGGCTGACACATCCATCACAGCAGGGGTGTGTGTTTATTAAGTCATAAGACCGAATTCATTGTATGTCTATCTATGATAATCCGCTATAGGTGTATATGTGTTTGTTTAATCTGTGTGGTAGAGCTCGATTGCTAGAGATGATAGCTCAGTTAGTAGGGAAGTGAGGGAGCTGCCTGTGGCCTCTGTGCTCTTAACTGATGTCCAGAACCAGGAAGTGACTGCCCACTTCAGGATAACTAAAAATTATTTTATTAGAAGGGTCTGATAGATATACCAAACTTAATGTCAGGGTAGGAACTGCCAGCAGCATGACATAGATATAATTTAAATTGTTGTTAAAGGTTTTTTTGACCAGAAAACTTCGAAATTATGCTTAAAAGGAAATATACCAGGTGTTTTGCACAATACATAGTTGTAAACAGTGTTAGTAGCAGCCTGGAGATCCTATGTAACCATTTATGAAAATTGCAATTATATTCCAGGATTGTAGCTGGTTTTGGAGTCACTGGTTTCTGAAATCTCTGCATTGACACCAGCACAGCCCACCCCTTTGTCCAAAGAATAGTAGCAGACTCTGGTTAGATATTCAGCAGAGGGGAGGGCTGTTTGATTACAGAGATCATTGAGTACAGGAGTGTGAGGAGAATCACCCAGTGTTCAAAGTTCAGCTTTATTTTTGCCTTCCACTTGTTCAACATAGTAGAATTATCCATATGTTACAGAACAAGTATAATGTAGAAACCTTAAACAGATGGAAAACATGGAAGAAGCCAGACGAGTGAACCCCATTGTCAGGTGGCAACAAAACATATTTTTATTTCTAATTTGTTTTTTTTAGTTAGATACCCCAAAAGATGTGGTACACAGTAGCAGTTGTAAGTGTTTATAATTTTCTTTCCAAATTTAGGTTGACGACCTTGTTAAGAAGGCACTGTGCTTTGGTAGACATATGGCCTATCGTTCCAGATTGTAGCTTCAGAGTAATCAGGTGAAGTAACTTCTGTCGTCAGCATGAGTAGGTTTGAGGATGAGGGTGGTGTAGTCTTCATCGGTTTTGAAGTTGTATTTAGGGTCTGAGTAGTCATTCCGGTCTAGAAGTAGTGGTTGAGTATTCTGATATCACTTTGCTTGTATAAGGGATGTGTTGTGAACGTGGAGACATGACTTCTGTTTTTATGGGCATATTTAGTAGTTGTATCTGTACCCTCACTTGTATTAAGGATGTCAATGAAGTTGTAGTGGTATACAGTAATATTCATGGTTGGTGTAGAGATGAATTTATTAGGTTCCTCTGTGAATGGTGTTTATTAGTTGCAAATACTATTTTAGGTACACTGGTTATAGGTGTTATGGTAGAAGCAGGACTTGTTTCAGGAGGTTCATATTGTGTTGTTTTAGCTGTAGATATGGTGGAGCTGGTCAGACACTTCACTTATGTCGTTGGCTCTTATAGTTGTTAAGATTGTGATTGAGTGAGATAGGGGTTGGTTTATGGTAGCTATTCCAAGCTTCAGTAGTTGTGGCTGGTGTGGATTCAGACCCGGTGGATATCGTTTTAGCTTTACTACACTAGCAGGAGATGTTACTGTGGTTGTCTTAGTTCTAGATGTAGTAATGCGAACTGTAATAAAAGACTTAGATTGTAAAGACACAAAAGAGAAAAACCAGAAATCAGAATGTTCAAGTTAATACAAAATACAACTGGATAATCTGCTTGTTTTACACTCCATATAATAATACAACTTGCATTTATCACATGGCTATGAATAATCCAGATATTGTAATATTTATATGCTGTGCAACACTCAGCCACTCACAAGATTACTTTCTTAAGTCATACCGGGCTTCATTAACATATTTATTTTCGTGATATATTACCATGTTCTGATTAAGGTTGTCCGTGATGTTGGCAAAGGTGTCCAATCTTTATATTAAATGCTAAACAGAAGGGTAAAAAAAGGAAAAAAAACTAAATGTTTGAAAGGCTGCACTTTTATGAGAATATAACAATTGATAAAACAATTTCTTGTCATAATTAATACCCACGTATGTAACACTGCAAACTGCATAATATAAAGGTGTATGCAAATTAACAGACAATATAAATATTATGTATCTAAAGAGAGAGGTAGATATATAGGTACAGTATATGATGTATCAGTATTACCTCTCATTTCCTAATCTGATTACAGTACTGCACTGAGCAATTATATTTGCTGGTGATACTTATGCTACTGTGGGATACATCCGCCTGTTCGCCCTCCCCCCGACAGAGGAGGGACGAGGTGGTCTCCAGCAGAAAGTGATTCCTGTATGTGAGAGTCAATGTTCCATATATGGAGAGTTACATCACTGATAGAACAACCACAGGTACATAGACACCAGGATGGGTGCGCCTACAATGTTTTTTTAATATATTTGCAATGTATCTTACAGAGGCCGAAAGGAGGCTTCTGTATAACAGTGAGGGACACGCTCAGTGTCTAAATCTACAGCTTTCCTAGTATAAATTTGCATGCCCATAAATAGAGATGTGAACATAGCCGAGATCTCACTATCACGCAACAAAAAAGAAAAAAAAAACAAAAAATAGCATGTGAAAGGGTTTCTAATGTTATCAAATATTAGAGTAACTGATAATCTTGTAAACATTTAAAACCCAAATATGTTGACTCGTTAGTACACCAGTATGTCCCCTTGACCAGAAGTTGTAATGAAAACATATAAAACTTAAACTATTAGAGCAGTAAAAGAGGGACAAGCAGTGGCAAATACAGCACAAAAGTTTTCATATCCTGAGCTACGCCCTTAACTTTGTACCTACACCCCCAGTGTGCCCAAAACAAAATGTGACCACTCACTAAAAATGCTTTTTCTTTTTGTTGCCAACCCTATTAACTTAAAGTCCTCCCTTTCTTATTGACAACCAAATTATAATGCCCTTTTTTCTGCAGCCTGCCCCAACATAAGTAAGGGTAAATACAGTCCTCTCAGCCACTGCTCTGTGATGTGCAAAGCCAGCAGGTGCAGCTGACTACATCACACTGTACCTTTTGGGCTCGGGGCTGCACACATGAGCACGAGGCAAAACTGTCTAGTAGTTCTCTCCATTGCCCCGAACTACAGGACAGACAATAAAAAACCAAATTTTGTTCAAAGTGGTAGATCCTTGACAGGTGTGGGTAAGGGTTTTTTTGCTCCCTTCCACATCTGCATTCTCTTATAAAGACATTCCATCAGTTTGACTAGAACTTACCAGTATAGACTAGAGCTTACACCTCGTCTCTGTGAACAGGTTACTGGAATGTTCTGGAATGTCATGGAATGGAATGGAAATCTGTTTTTAAAATATGTAGATTGGCCTATGGTGCTCAGGCTTACATACCTGAACTTTTCGGCCCCCACATTTCGGCACACTCCCATAGTCCCACCTGCTGCCTGCCAAGAGGCTTGGAGAGATCCTGTGATGTCAAGAGCTTGGGTTTGGAGAGTGCGCATGTGCTCTTCCAGCTCTTCGGGCAGAGCAGGCGGGGCTTATGGCAAAATGTGGAATCAAAATTAAAATATGTGACTGTGAGGGCGCCTCCCTAAAATCTCCTTTTTTTAAATAAATATTTTTCTTTATATTGCCCCATTCCATGACATAATAACAGTTCCAGTAACGCTCAAGATGACAAGTATGTGAGTTCAGACGATGGTAGATGTCCTTTCATAGCTTGAGGAAAACTTCTCACAAAAAAAACTCACTGGGAGTTCTGGAGCTTATTCATCACTTACTTGTTGTTGGAGAAGAGGGGTCACATGTGTAGATGTGAAATGTGTTTTTGATAGGCGGTGGAGCCATAAGTCTGAGAACTCGTTTTGTCTCAACTTTGTGGTGGTGTTTGATGCAAACGATGTGGTTCCATTTTGTCCAGCACTGCTGTGTTGTTGTATGTGAGCACTATCTGACGCTCACAGCAGTAGTACACGGATCTCAGTCAAAACACACGGCTCATTTTTATGATCTCTGTTATTACCAATGAGCCCATCGAGACATCACACGTCAACAGTCTCTGCAGCTCATGTAGCTCCTTGTGTGGCCAAGGTTTTGCTCTACAAGAAAATTGATCTGATTCTCACATACATCATAACCAGAATTTCTGATTTTACGGTATGTTTCATTATCCCCTCCATTTTCATACGTAGGGTAACTTACACTATACCATTTTGACCATGAACGACTTGTGTCCAACTTTGTGACTGAAAGAGATGTAATAGAAATAGGAGAAGTAGAGGATGATGATATAAAACATGACACATTTCCAATATTACACTAAAAACAAGATCCGGTGAAATGTATCGGCATGATGGATATAAAGTTTCTTCTCTCACCCAAAATGCACTCTTGGCATTTCTTGGTATGGCACAGCACTCTTGTATCCTCATATGGATACCCCTAATGCCTGAATCCACAAGACGACAACTAGGCTATCCCAGCCCCTCCGGAGTGAGATCCCTATTATCTGAACTTGAACAAAGTTCAGAATATTCCTTCAGTTTGTGGCCAATGAGCGCTTTTCTGTCTCGATTTGTCAGTTGTTGGAATTAAGCCCCGTTTGGATCCAGTATTACTCGTAGCTCCATGGTTCTTTCCTAACTGACGTGTCCCTCCTCTCACTTTAGGCCTAGCTATTAATTTTTTGTGCCCGCCCCTTATGCTGTGCCACTACTGAGTTGAGACACATGTGTGGTGAGGGCTTGCGATACATGATTTACGCGTTCCATGGCAGGAGGAGTGCTCACCGTCACCCACTCCCATACCATCTCATCCCCACCTTCCCTTAATACCATACCGGATTGTATTTCCAGGTGCCACAGAACTTCATATAACCACTGTTAAGGTTTGCGGTCAGGAATACAATTTTCATCTGTAGCTCTCCTACGAACTAAAAATTTAACTGTGGATATCTCTGGTTTTGTTTCCACCTACAAAATACAATACTTGGAAAAATATTAAAGATGAGATGAGACTCTCTCTTAAAACTATGCATGAACTGTATTTCTAGGTGCCAACATTACAGAATTCATATTGATTCTGAAATGGTGTGTCAGCTGAAAGGCAGCTGCTGTGAAGGGGGCTCCCAGTGTTGGAGGGGTCACACAAGGCATTCCTGCCCTGCACCTGTGTACTACCTATACCTGAGCCAAGGAAAATTGGGCCTTGAGATAAATTACCCTGCCATACAAACAGCCACGGATGTTATCAGGAGGACATTGCCCTATGGCCCTCTGAGCAGTTGATGAAGACTCTGTTCCTACTTAATCCATCCTTCTTAGAATTTCTACTCGCTAACAACCTTGAAACTTTTCGACCCTCTTCTTAGCAACCAACTTAAAGGAGTTTGTCTTATAATACAGAAAGTTCATATTCCATATTCACACACATATGACACAATAATGTCTATAATTAACCACCCAAGGGCAGTTCAATGCTGAGCACCCCCGTTAACATGCCAGTGGTCTCACTAACAAGGTGCCCCCCTACTCTGACATACCCAGCACATTTTTGACATCACTGACCTCCAATTTTATTTGGACAGAATATAATAAACAATTTTTCAACTATAAAATAACGTTTTTTAAAGTAGTTTAAGTCTTAGACTTAGAAAAGAACTTAGAAAATTAAAATAACTTCGAGGAATGTTATCAGTGGCCAACACAATCCTAAAAGAAGCACATTTATATATATTATAATATAAAATGGTACTCAACTATTTTTCTTATTAAGGGTTTCATAAGAAATACTTTTTCTGATTGGTTTTGTTATATTGGTCATTAAATTAGATTTGTCTGGCTCAAGTCAGTGGTTTAAGGTGAAGAATGCATGACTGTAATGCTAATGTTGCACCCAACCCACATATGCATGTATAATGTATCCTTTTATTGCCCACTATTGAGGTATATGGCATAGCTGCATACCCAGACCCATCCATCAATAATGTATAATGTTCTGAGGAGACTGCGGTAGGGGCCTCAGAATCATGAAAACTGTTGTTAATTCACCAGGGAAAAAAGGAGAACAGACATGTCGCTCTCGTTACAATTTCCTCCAATACAACAGTATAAAAGCTCTGCTCTGCTCCCCTCACCTTATGTCTCCCATCTACCCACCCATATAGATTGTGAGCCCTCTTCCACTTATTCCTTCTTTTTTGTATTTTGCACTTGCATTTGTTCTTGTCTTAAAGGAATCTACCACCGGGGATGAAGGATTGTAAACCCAGCACACTGACATTACTGGTGTATGCCCCCTCTGGCTGGATCCGCTCTCTTTAGGCTTCCTATGGCCCTTGTTTTATAAGAAAAAAAAGGCTTTTAAATTATGCAAATGAGCATGAGGAGCTCCAGGCTACTTAACAACCTATGGAGGTCTAGAGCACTTCAGTTTAATTTAAAAGCCCTTTTCTTGTAAAAATACCAGGGAGTAAGAAGAGGCAATCCTGCCAGAGGGGGCACACACACCCATATGTCAGTGTGCTTGGTTTACAATCGGCCGTGGGTAAATGTCCTTTAATGTTGTATGTGAACCCCTTACTGATTTAAGCATCATGGAATTAATGCTGCTCTTTAAATAATAGTAATAATCTCTAAATAATATTGATTAAACAGTATTCAAACCCCCATCAATCTGATATTGAAACCTGTCCTAAAATTAATTGGTGATCAATATTGCACAAACCTAGAAATCCTTTTCATTATTTGTAAAAAAAAAAACTTTCACTGGATCTTACCACATTGAGGACACAATACACACCGCGGGCTGAAGCGTTATGGGTGCCCCGAGGAGAAGAAACAGTCCGTCAACTAAATGTTTCGTCTCTCTCGTTTCCACTGTTTCTAGGCTCCAACGCAAGAAAAAGTTATAACAGGCATATAGAATATACAGGGATTTGACAATTACTAATTTTTAATAATGATTATAATGTGGATAAAGTAACTTTGAAACTCATTTGGATTTCTGCACTCCTTAACCTAAAAAAACAGTAGTGGTAAGATAGCCAATGCTTCAAGAGATATCTCCTGTAATAATAACAATAACAATAGTAATTTCTTTATTAATATAGTCGCCACAGACCTTCCCGTGCTGCACATAGCTTCCCAAAATCAGTCCCTGTCCCCAATGGGGCTCACAATCTAATCATTATGTTTTGGAGTGTAGAGGGAACTGGAGGCCCCGGAGGACACCATGCAAACACGGAAGAAACATCACAAAGTTTTTTTTCAGGTCTGATCTCATGAGTCTCATGTTCAGTCTCTCCTCCAGTCCATTCGCAGATTTCTTCGAGCAACTCCATATATCTTCTATACTTATACTGCCTATAGTCATAGGCTAGCATGAAGCTTGTGGACTGAAATGCAAAATCTGCATTAAAATCCTCACCAACTATGTTCCAATTATAAAAACCGGGGTCTTTCTCAATTTATAGGTCACTTTTAGTCCTTTTCAAGGACCAGATCTAAACGCATCACCCTTACCAGATATGGCCTTTTATAATAGTATATGTACAAAACTTTACACTACACTAATTTGACTTTTATAACCTAATAAGCTACTGCAATAAAAAAAAAAACATTTATGTAATCTTACTTGGTTTAACATGTCTTGGTTTGGCCAAACCACACGGCATTATTACTTTGTGCAGGGGCAGGATATGGCTAAAGAAGAAGAATGATCATAATCAAAAAACTCTCAGTTTGCAGGAAAATGAATTATCACCTAGAGGAGACACCAAAGCGCTATAGTACATAGGTTAAGATGGAAACCAGCATTGGAAGGAATACAGGAGATTACTATAGTGGACCAAGATGGACATGGATATAGAGAAACCACTATATTGCACAATCCATTGTCAACTTGGACTCCCTTAGTGAAACCGTAAAGGAAACAACCAAAGTTGACCTATATGGATCCACTTTGGCGACTACTATAGTGGACCATACAGGACCATCCATTGATAGTATTACATGGGTTCCACTGTAGGGATTTTAGGACAAGAAAGAAACTTACAGCATTCTGGGACTGACTTCTCCAGTCAATGCAAAATCCTTTATCTGCACAGAGCTGGGCATAATGCTGCAAACTTGAACATTCGATCTTGGATCTTGAAACATGACAAGCATCATATACACAGGCCTCATAATAATCATTTGGTGGTACAACCTGGTGGCATTTCTGGAAGGTCCTTCATAAGTAGAATAAAATAAAAGAAACAATTAATTATTCTGATGTCTGAGCCAAACAAAGGCAGACATGATCATATAAGAAAAGAATACTTACGGTCCCATAATGGAGGCTGCAAAGTGGTGAAGGTTGACAGGTAGAAGAGAAGGAGGCAACTCCAGGGGGTAATGTAGACTCTATCTGGCCAACATTCAGGTTATGGGGGTCTTCTATGATCCAGGAATCAGCCATGATTTCCACAATTTGATACAATGATACCATCACGTGTCCTGCAGTCATCTTTCCGGTTGTTAGTGCATGTGCCTGTTTTACAAAAACAGAGTCAAAGTTTGGGGAGACTCCCACCATTCCCTCTCCAAGACTGGCAATCTAAAGATTCCCTAGCAGTAAATAGGTCTTTTTTTTTTTTTTTTTTTAATTTTATTTGTATCCAACAAAGAAAGAGAATACATATAAGAATCAATTCATACAAAATTAATCAGTACATTTCAACTAAAATACATTTAGACTGCAATGCATTTTAACTCTAATACACATGAAGAGAAAAAAAAAAAAAAAAGGAAAAGATTGGCTCGTCACTCATGTCTAGACCACAGTTCCCAACATTTGAGTGGCTTCTTTTTACCTATTACGTCCCCATTATACATGAACAATTCACATTCCTTTAGTTTGTTCATCATCTGAATAACATCTTCTACCACAGGTATAGAATTGTTATTCCATTTCTTAAAAATTTTGGTGCGGACTATTGCACATAATCTAAAGAAAATTTCTCTGTGTTCCTTGGTAGTTAAGATATCTTCCCCTAAAATGTTAAGAAGGAACAACTCCGGTTCGAGGGGCAGTTTATTTTTACACAGCCCTTCAAACAGACTAGCAGTCTTCGCCATAAGTTTTTAACTAAACTTGGACAGCCTCCATAATAGCATGGCAGATCCGCTCGAGTTCCCCACACCCTCTCCAGTCATAAGTTGGAGTAAGATCGACCATAAATCCTTGATAAACCTTTTTAGGGGCAACGTTGCCATCTAGAAACTCGTCTTGTAAAAGCCTTCTACATGGTTAAGACATATAAATTTTTTAATACGTGTCATTTAGTGAAGATAACCAGGCTTTTAGTGGGAGGGCTTTCCTTATGTCTGCTTCCTATTTTTGAGCACATAGTTATATTTGCTGTTAAATAAACTAGCCGCTTAGCATATGTCCCTATAAGCTATTGAGATTCCCCCTTTGTTTTTTTTCCTTTTCAGATTTTATGTATAAATTTGGCATTATTTGAATTTACCAAATGTAGTGTTATATTGTATAATATCTGAATTTAAAAAAAGCTTCTATTTTTGTTAGTTGAGAAGAATTCACTCTTAGGGATGTTATTTATAGAGGATCCTTCAAAAGACATTAAAGTGTCTTCTTTTAAAGATTCGGTCTAAGGGAATATTCCTTGTTTCCATTTCATCAATGACATATCTGGGATACATAAACTTAGAACTTCTAATCTGATCTCTTGCCTCCCCAGGGGGATTAAATAGGTCTTAAAAAGTTCATGTTTTAGTTTTATATTTAGAAATATTTTAACCACATTACCGTAACAAATCCTAATATTTTCCAAAACTTACCACATTGTCCTTGTGTATTATGACCAAATCGGGAATAAGGCAGTTTGATATAGAACGTCAATCCATTGTATGTAATATTGACTCCAAGTTCTGGTATGTCAACCACATAATTGATGCCCAAGGTATAAATTTTCACCCCATAATTCTCATATGGGGTACCAACAATTTCTTCATTTACAAAAACCTAAAAGATGAAAATAAAAATATGTACAGTTTCAGCACAGTGATGGTAAACCTAATGATGCCAGACA
Organism: Engystomops pustulosus; assembly: GCA_019512145.1. Taxonomy (NCBI): domain Eukaryota; kingdom Metazoa; phylum Chordata; class Amphibia; order Anura; family Leptodactylidae; genus Engystomops; species Engystomops pustulosus. The sequence goes on along the minus strand of CM033647.1, from coordinate 137,647,600 downwards.
TTAGCACAATCTTTACCTGTATTTCGATCTCTTCTGAACCATCAACCACAAGTTGGATTTCCTGAGTGTTATACTGAATAATCAAGTCACGAGGGCAGGAGACTGAATCATTTGTATCACAGTCATAGTTATCTATGTATATGGCAAAGTTATTCTTCTTTACTATCTCCTCTACTAGAGTATAAGTGCAGGTGCCTTGGTAAGTATAATAGGTGCCATCAAAAGTCCTGTAGTGGGGATCTCCCCAGCCTGAACAGGTACCTGTACAATGAAATCCACATCTTTAGTTTCTGACCACAATAGAATATCTAAGATCTACACCAGTGGCGTAACTCGAAGCTGATGGGCCCCAGTCTGTGTCAGGCCCCCGATTATAATGTATGGTTTATAGTAACAGTCTTCTCATATGGGAAATTAACACCATAGGGACCCCCTAAACCTCTTGGGCCCGGGTGCGATCGCAAACTCTGCACCCCATCTAGTTGCGCCCCTGATATACCCCATACAAAATGTAGTTACACATAAAATAAGGGAATGGTAATTATATACATAAATACTCACAATCACATTCCCAGTGCCAGCAGCACTTGTCCTCATCCAGTACAGCTTTTGGTTGGTCCCCGTTGGCACATGTGATCATTGGTGGAGGCTCACACTGCAGTTCAGTGATTTCTACCATGTGGTTTTCCAGACATTTGGCCATGGTGCAATTATCCAACATCCATGTCTCGTTAGGCTAAAGAAGCATCAATTTGGAGAAAATAATAAAAATCCTCGAAAAATAATTTTTAAAAGAAAGAATCAGTCATAAACCTATAATTTTGAGAACCTTCAGTATTTAGGGTTAGTGTATAAGGAATGGAAACTATTTTGGAAAAAGCCATATATCTCAGTGAACATATTACCATAGGACCATAAATCAGGGAATCCTGGAAAATCCTTTGGGGACCAGAGAGAAATGCCAAAAAAAAGGAGTCCCCTGTGTCGGCTCCTGGTTCCTGCATTCTAATGGGCTTTCGGCACTGATAGCCTGGCCTTCAAACACCAGGGGTCAAAAGATCTGCTTCGACCAATCAGTGACCTCCTCGGATTACCTAAAATAACTTGTGATATAAGAGGACATGGAGGATATAAGTGACCTTCCATGGTGTGAGAAAGCGATGGATTTCCACCTCTTGAGTGCCAATCAGGTTCTCAGGTCAAGCTGTTAGTTTTGACCACAGCTACTTGGTGGAAATGGGCAATGTTTCAATTAAGGTCCATTGAGCTTGAATCGCCTAAATATTTGACTCTTATAATAACATTTTATAAAGAAATAGTATCCAGAGTATTCAACTAACTTGTGAGCTGTTACTTGATAAATAATATATGTAAAATTGCCCACCTCTCGGAAATGCTCGAAAGAGCAACCATGTTTCTCGGGTGTTGTTGGAACCTTAGGTGTTGTCTTTAACGAACTTGCTTGAGTAGATGTAGGACAAGTCAAGTTTCTCTCTTCAATTCTACACTCCAGAGTGCAAATTACTTCATAGCACCAGGTTTCATTGGTTACTTTGCTGATTATTTCCCCTGGGGGTTAAATATATGTATACATTTTATTAGTAAGTGGCAACTACTTAAGTCTTAAACCAGAGTATACCCCAAACAGCCATAACATTAAAACATCTGTATAATCAGTGGTACAATACATTTTGTGATGTAAAAATAGATCTGAATAGGGCCGTAATTAGGAGAGTATATATATATATATACTTACTGTATATACACACACAAAGTTCTACACTTATACACACACATTCATGCACTTATATATACATTTCTACACTCATGCATCCAATATATATGAATAATATATATAACACACTCATAAAACATAGTATATACACATCACATACACAAATAGGGGGAGATTTAACACTCCTTCTACACCAGTTCTCTGGCGTAGAAGCAGTGGATTAATCGCAAATGCTTGTGTAGCACAAGAATTTGCAACTAAAATTGTAAATACGGTGCGGGGCATAGAGGAGTGCGGTGCGGGCACGTGCCTTAATTAGACATTTGTGACATTATCACTGGTTCCCCGAAAGTCCTACCTTTGATTACTATTAGTAGGTACCAGTCCCTAAATACCACAATACACTTGCCCATTTCCCCTGCTTGTGTCTTCCAGTTCTTTTTTTCCTAATGTCCTACCTCCTTACCTTTTTCTTCTTAATGTCCTACCTCCTTACCTGGGAAGTATGAATCTCCATTATACACACAGATACACATGGTAGAAGATGAGATGCTTGTCTCTTTTATACTGGTTGCATGAGTGCGACCAGTAGAAGTCTTGGGGACTGTTGTAATATGTGATTCAGTGGTCTCTGTTAAATAGAAGTAAAATAAACCTTCAAAAATGTGAAGTTTTGCAATGTTTTACAGTTGATTTTATCTAAAGGGCAACTGTAGTGATTCTAAAGTTTTTTCTTAAGTTGCAATAGCTGGAAACTAAATTTTTTCCAATTTACATTCATTACCTTATCACAGCTAATATCTGCTAATTCTCTGCTATCATCCTGTTTCAGCCCTCCCCCTTCAGCTTGGCATTCTGTTTGCTAAGAAGGATTCGTAGAGTGAAAGTGGTGGGAACAGGAGATGCAGTCTACAGACTGCGGGGTCACCAAAGGATGCAGGGCTGGGGCTACGCACTGAGCTATGGTCTCTGCTCACTAACAGCTTCATATCTGATCTGTCTACACATTGGTCTTATGTTCTCACAGTCCATTTCTTCCATCTGTAGCTGTTCAGTTTCACTGTAGGCTTTAACAGGGCTATAATTGTGTTAGTGAAGAGAAGGGGGGATGAGCACAGCAGTAAAGGTTATTTACTTCTGTATGTGCTCTGTCTCCTCAGTTCTCTGTACTCCTACTGTCCTGGGAAAACTGTTGCCATCTGCTGAAAAACTTGGCTGACACATCCATCACAGCAGGGTGTGTGTTTATTAAGTCATAAGACCGAATTAGATTATAGGTCTATCTATGATAATACTCTATAAGTGTATATGTGTTTGTATTAATCTGTGTGGTAGAGCTACTAGTGCTAGAGATGAGAGCTCAGTATTATGGGAAGTGGGCGAAGCTGCTTTGGCCTCAGTGCTCTTAACTGATGCCAGAACCAGGAAGTGACTGCCCACTTCAGGATAAGCTAAAAATGATTTTATTAGAAGGGCTGATAGATATACCAAACTTAATGTCAGGGTAGAGAACTGCCAGCAGCATGACATAGATATCATTAAAATTTTTGTCAAAAGCTTTTTTTGACCAGAAAACTTCGAAATTATGCTTAAAAGGAAATATACCAGGGGTTTTGACAATACATAGTTGTAAACAGTGTTAAGTAGCAGCCCTGGAGATCTATGTAACCATTTATGAAAATTGCAATTATATTCCAGGATTGTAGCTGGTTTTGGAGCACTGGTTTCTGAAATCTCTGCATTGAACACAGCACAGCCCATCCCCTCTGTCCAAAGAATAGTAGCAGACTCTGGTTAGATATTACAGCAGAGGGGGAGGGGCTGTTTGATTACAGAGATCATTGAGTACAGGAGTGTGAGGAGAATCACCCAGTGTTCAAAGTTCAGCTTTAATTTTTGCCTTCCACTTGTTCAACATAGTAGAATTATCCATATGTTTACAGAACAAGTAATGTATTAAAAGCCTTAAACATGACTGGAAAACCCTGGAAGAAGCCAGAAGAGTGAACCCCAGTGTCAGGTGGCAACAAAACATATTTTTATTTCTAAGTTTGTTTTTTTTAAGTTAGATACCCCAAAAGATGTGGTACCAGAGCAGTTGTAAGTGTTTATTAATTTTCTTTCCAAATTTAGGTTGACTGACCTGTTGAGAAAGGAACTGTGCTTTTGGTAGACATATGGCCTATCGTTCCAGATATTGTAGCTTCAGAGTAATCAGGTGAAGTAACTTCTGTCGTCAGCATTGAAGTAGGTTTAGAGGATGAGGGTGGTGTAGTCTTCATCGGTTTTGAAGTTGTATTTAGGGTCTGAGTAGTCATTCCTGGTCTAGAAGTAGTGGTTGAGTATTCTGATATCACTTTGCTTGTAGTATAAGGGAATGTGTTAGTTGAACGTGTAGACATGACTTCTGTTTTGATGGGCATATATTTAGTAGTTGTTTCTGTACCCTCACTTGTAATTAAGGATGTCAATGAAGTTGTAGTGGATACAGTAATATTCATGGTTGGTGTAGAGATGACTTTATTAGGTTCCTCTGTGAATGGTGTTTTATTAGTTGCAAATACTATTTTAGGTACACTGGTTATAGGTGTAGTGGTAGAAGCAGGACTTGTTTCAGGAGATTCATATTTAGTTGTTTTAGCTGTAGATATGGTGGAGCTGGTCAGACCTTCACTTATGGTCGTTGGCTTATTAGTTGTTAAGATTGTGATTGATGTAGAAGTAGGAGTTGGTTTGATGGTAGCTATCCAAGCTTCAGTAGTTGTGGCTGGTGTGGATTCAGACCCGGTGGATATCGTTTTAGCTTTACTTACACTAGCAGAAGATGTTACTGTGGTTGTCTTAGTTCTAAATGTAGTAATGCGAACTGTAATAAGAAATACTTAGATTGTAAAGACACAAAAGAGCAAAACCAGAAATCAGAATGTTCAATTAATACAAAATACAACTGGACTAACCTGCTTGTTTTACACTCCGTATAATAAATACAACTTGCAATTTATTCACATGGATATGAATAATCACAGATATTGTAATATTTATATGCTGTGCAATACTCAGCACTACTACAAGTATTACTTTCTTAAGTCATACCCTGGGCTTCATTTATAACATATGTATATTTTCGTGATATATTTACCATGTTCTGGATTTAAGGTTGTCCGTGATGTTGGCAAAGGTGTCCCGATCTTTATATTAAATGCTAAACAGAAGGGTAAAAAAAGGAAAAAAACTAAATGTTTGAAAGGCTGCTACTTTATTAGAATATAACAATTGATAAAACAATTTTCTTGTCAATAATTAATACCCACATTGTCATTAACTTATGTAACACTGCAAACTGCATAATAATAAAGGTGTATGCAAATTAACAGACAATATAAATATTATGTATCTAAAGAGAGAGGTAGATATATAGGTACAGTATATGATGTATCAGTATTACATCTACATTTCTAATACTCATGTACAGTTCTGCACTGAGCAAATTATATTTGCTGGTGATACTTATGCTACTGTGGGATACATCCGCCTGTTCAGCCCCTCCCCCCTGACAGCAGGAGGGAGGAGGGGTCTCCAGCAGAAAGTGATTTCCTGATGCTTATATTCAGGATGTCTCCATATATGGAGAGTTACATCACAACCACATTGTACATTAGACACCAGGGATGGGTGCCATACAACGTTTTATTTGAATATATTTTGCAATGTATCTTACAGAGGCCGAAAGGAGGCTTCTGTATAACAGTGAGGGACGTGCTCAGTGTCTAAATCTACAGCTTTCCTAGTATAAATATTGAACATGCCCAATAAAATAGAGATGTGAACATAGCCTGAGATGCTCACCTGACCAACTCAAAACTAGCATGTGAAAGGGTTATTCTAAATGTTATCAAATATTAGAGTAAACTGATAATCTTGTAAACATTTAAAACCTAAATTATGTCGATCGTTAGTACACCGGAGTATGTCCCCATTTGACCAGAAGTGGTAATGAAACATATAAAACTTAACTATTAGAGCAGTAAAAGAGGGACAGAAGCAGTGGCAAATAAAGCACAAAAGTTTTCATATCCTGAGCTACGCCCTTAACTTTGTACCTACACCCCCAGTGTGCCCAAACAATAAAATGTGACCTACTCACTAAAAATGCTTTTTCTTTTTGTTGCCCAACCCCTATTAACTTAAAGTCCTCCCTTTCCCATTGACAACCACTTATAATGCCCTTTTTTCTGCAGCCTCCCCCAACATAAGTAAGGGTAAATACAGTCCTCTCAGCCACTGCTCTGTGTGGCCAAAGCCAGCAGGTGCAATGACTACATCACACTGTACCTTTTGGTCTCGGGGCTGCACACATGAGCAACAGAGGCAAAATGTCTAGTATTCTCCTCCCATTGCCCAGAACTACAGGACAGACAATAAAAACCAAATTTTTGTTCAAAGTGGTAGATCCTTTGACAGGTGTGCGTAAGGGTTTTTTTTGCTCCCTTCCACATTCTGCATTCTCTTATAAAGGACATCTACCATCAGTTTGACTAGAACTTACCAGTATAGACTAGAGCTTACACATTTGTCTTCTTGAACAGGTACTGGAACTGTTCTGGAATGTCATGGAATGGAACGATATTCAAGAAAATCTGTTTTTAAAATATGTAGATTGGCCTATGGTGCTCAGGCTTACATCACCTGAGCTTTTCGGCACCACCATATTCGGCACACTCCCATAGTCCCACCTGCTCCTGCCGAAGAGCTTGGAGAGATCCTGTGATGTCAGAGAGCTTGGGTTTGGAGAGTGCAGGGCATGTGCTCTTTCCAAGCTCTTCGGGCAGAGCAGGCGGGGCTATGGCAAAATGTGTGAATAAATTAAAATATGGTGACGTGAGCGCCTCCCTAAAATCTCCTTTTTTTAAATAAATATTTTTTCTTGAATATTGCCCCATTCCATGACATTATAAGAACAGTTCCAGTAACTGCTCAAGATGACAAGTATGTGAGTTCAGACTGATGGTAGATGTCCTTTCATAAGCTTGAGGAAAACTTCTCACAAAAAAAACATCACTGGGAGTTCTGGGAGCTTATTCATCACTTACTTGTTGTTGGAGAAGAGGTCACATGTGTAGATGTGAAATGTTTTTTGATAGGGGAGGAGCCATAAGTCTGAGAACTTGTTTTTCTCAACTTTGTGGTGGTTGTTGATGCAAACGATGTGGTTCCATTTGTTCCAGCACGGCTGCTTGTGGTTGTATGTGAGCACTTATATGACGCTCTACAGCAGTAGACACGGATCTCATAGTCAAAACACACTGGCTCATTTTTCTGATCTTTGTTATTACAGATGAGCCCATCGGAGACATCACACGTCACAGTCTGCTGCAGCTCATGTAGCTCCTTGTGTGGCCAATGTTTTGCTCTACAAGAAATCTGATCTGGATTCTCACATACATCATAACCAGAATTTCTGATTTTACGGTATGTTTCATTATCCCCTCCATTTTCATACGTAGGGTAACTTACACTATACCATTTTGACCATGAACAGACTTGTGTACAACTTTGTGCTGAAAGAGATGTAATAGAAATAGGAGAATATGAGGATGATGATATAAAACATGACACATTTCCAATATTTACACTAATAACAAGATCCGGTGAAAATGTATCGGTATGATGGATAATAAAGTTCTTCTCTGCACCCAAAATGCTACTCTTGGCCATTTCTTTGGTATGGCACAGCACTCTTGTATCCATCATATGGATACCCCTAATCACTGAATCCACAAGACGACAACTAGGCTATCCCAGAACCGCCGGAGTGAGATCCCTATTATCTGAACTTGAACAAAGTTCAGAATCATATCCTTCAGTTTTGGCCAATGAGCGCTTTTCTGTCTCGATTTTCAGTTGTGTAAGTTAAGGCCCCCTTTGATCCAGATTACTCTGGTAGGGAGCCAATGTTTCTTTCACTAACTTAAGTGTGCCCTCACTCTCACATTTGGTAGTAGATGCATCTGATGAAGAGCTTAGTCCAAGACCGTTGTACAGATAAAAGATTTATGCTAATACTGCAGAATTCAGATTTGGATTGTCCACTTTCTGTGTCTTGTACTATATAATATATACTATATATCTATGTACTTTCTCTCAATGTACCTACAGGATAACCTGACACAAACTCTGTGGCTTATGGACAATTGACATTGCACTGTGACTATAGTGTTTGCTGCAAAAATCACAGCTGTAGACAAGATTTACAATGGTTGTAAGAACCAGTCACATCATTTTTTATCTAATTTTTCATACCTTAAATTGAAGCTTTTACCTATAAACCTTTGAGGATTTTATTTGCATATATTTGCATTAAAAGTTTTAGGTTACAGTTTTAGTATTTTCTGTTTTGTGTAATTATTCTAACTATTAGGCTGAATTCATAATGACGTGTGCCCGCCGTGCCGGGAAGAGGAGGAGGGCTGAGCGCTGCTCAACCCTGTCCCTCTCCATAGTGTAACATGGGGCACGGCCCGTTTTCTGAGAAAATATAGGACACGTCCTATCGTTTCACGGGGTAAGGAACGATAGGGTGCCGCACTTGTGCTGCACCGTACCAGTCCCGTAGGGCACCGTGCGCCCATTGCTGTCTATAGGAGACGTATATAGGTCGTATATACGCCGGCCATGTATACATCCCCCATACGGCAGTGTGAATGCAGCCTTAGTCTGATTACATCTTATTGATAGGCTAAAATTCTAATCATTTCACAAATAAAAGCAAAAATAATCACCTGTAGCAGTTTTACCTTTTGTGACTGCAGTTGGCTTGATGGTTGGGATTGTGATGGATGTGGTGGTGATGGGTGTCGTACTGGAACAAGAAGAGACTTCTGCAAGTGGAAATTAAGATGGAAAAATGTTTAAAGGAGAACAGACATCAGTAATAATGTATATAATAGCACATTGTTTTAGTGTATGTTTTTCTTCTCTAACAATCCATAAAACCTTGAAAAATTCCATAAAAGAACCATAAAAGAAAGAAAGAAAATAGTGGCACTCACCATAAATTTTATGTCCATAGCCATTAGGGGTTAGGAGTAGGGTGGTTTCCAGGGAACTACGAGCGACAGCTGTTTCAGGCCGGTCGGCACTTTCTCAAACTCATAAAGTGTAAAACAGCTATCGCTCGTGGCTCCTTTCTTCTTTTTAAGAAGAAATGCAATGAAAGGTAAGGGTAAGGGCCACTATTTTTTTCTTTCTATTATGCTCGCTGTGTACCGAGTATTTGGATATTGAGTAGACCACCACTGCTTTTTTTTCCCCTATTGTTACATAAGCTTTGTCTACTGATTTCATCGGTCCATCCTAATGCCATTGCCCAGTGTGCCTCTTTCTCTAACAATCCATCACACTGGGAGAAAAGTTACAGAGGAAGAAGGCACCCTGCACCACCAAACACCAGATATGAGATGGATGGCATAGTGGATGGGACCTGGAAGTGATGGAGTTGGAAAGGGAGGGAGAAAAAAGGACGGAGGAGGAGACGGGAGAGGTTACAGGGGAAATCCCTGCCTGCTCATCGTCCTACCTTTGTGCCCTGAAGCTGATTTACATAGAGAAAAAAAAACCTTCTCATGTTGGAATAAAAGTATGGATTATCAAGATAAAGAGTGTATTTGAACACTTGTGCTTTGCTGTTCAAGGTAATGATTGCCGATTTAGTGGAAGAGAACAACTGACAGGTTCTCTTTAAACTCCAGCAACAAATCTTAAAAACTAAATTAAATGTAAAATATACCTAGCTTTTCACAGTCAATATGTCCATTAGAAGAGCAGACACTGAAACAAGAGGAAAGAAAATAGATAACATTGTATTTAAAATATTTGAATAAAATAAAATGCTGCCTTGTCGGCAAAATTGAAATCATTTGTTTGAATTTTTATCAGTGCATCAATGGCAAGATCATATCTACGTCTGTGTCTTTATTCTGATGCAACAGATTTAGTTGTAGTTATTCCAATATAAAGTAAATAGCTAGATATTGGGAGCAAGTGTGGACTACCCTCAATGTACAAAAGAAATAATTAACATATGGATAAAACAGAAACCTCAGTAAAATGAAAGATCACTGGGAAATTGTGTATATATGGGTTATGAGGTGTCCTGCGTCTCTTATACTAGAGGCATGACTAGAGGATGGGTAGGTAGATGGTCAACAGCTGTCTCCACAGCTTAAATGTACCTATGCCTATGACTCGGGGTCACCAAATTTATTGCCCAAGGCCCTACCGGGGCCATTTGTACATGTTATCAAAGAAACAATACTCCTGTTATAAATCTCAAGAAATACATAATACAAAAAAAAATAAAATAAACACAAAATATCAAAAAATAATCATTTGTGTTCAAAACAAAACTGTGGACTACAGGCGGTCTCCGACCTAAGGACAACGGAGTTACAAATGACTCCCTCTTGATCTTTTTCTATAGTCCCAGGCTGTAATGATCAGCTGTATGGTGTCTGTAATGAAGTTTTGTCACAGGGACAGAAAAAAAATTTGTCTCAAGTTACAGATATAAAATATACCGGTTCCAACTTACATACAAATTTATCTTACGTGCAAACCTTAAGAACCCAAATTGTACATTAGCCGGGGACTCTACCTGCACACCCATTGAATATAGTGTTTGACCACCCTGAGTTTGAGATGCAGCCTTAATAAGACTTTTTTTTTTACCATTTATGACATTTTTTATAATGCAGAATTTCAGCTCCAGATTTGTAATGGACATCATTAATATAACATCCGCATTCTTCCTTGGTCACACATTTCTTGCTTGTCTCGTCAAAAATAGGCTTATTCTTAGGGCAGGTTGGGTAGCAGCCTTGAATTTCAAAAACAGGACAATTAATCATATAAGGGTGCAAATTTAAAATGAACTTAAAAACACAAAAACTGTAACATATATATATATAAATTTGGAGGTTGAAAATAGTTCAATCTTAAGAGGCTAAGAATCTATTCTCTTCCCATCAAAGCTCACTGCTATTTTGTAGTTTTGCCTAGAAATGATAAACCTAGAAATGTGATGATCCACCTGAGTCAATGATTGGCTTAGCAGACAATCCCTACTGTTTCCTGTTGTGTCAAGACATAAGTAGGAAGTGCAGGGAAACAGTGCCCCAGCCACAGTGGGAGGCACAAACAGCATGAGAGCGGGGAGGGCATCAAGACTCATGATGAGTCTTGCCAAAAAACATCCTTTTATTTACATAACCCGCCTGTCTTCTCGTGTTGAAACATGCATTTTAATGCGTTTCAACGCCAAGCGTCTTACTCATAGACTGGTAAGGTTATGAGTAAGATGCTTGGTGTCAAAACGAGATAACCCGACTGTCTCCTCGTGTTGGAATATGCATTTTATAGAAATAAAAGGACGTTTTTTGGCACAACTCATTGTGGAACTCCTTCATGAAGTGCTGGTCCTTACTATATTTCAAGTTGTTACCAGACGGCTGTGGCTGGATCGATTTCCATGCACCGGGAGGTGTCCAGGAGCTGCAGTGCCTAACAGTGCTCCCGAGGTGGGGTGAGCTGGCACCTTTGTCTACATTTGTCACTTAAAGCAGCTTTGCTCGTCAACATCTGTACAAGCGTCTACCCTGTTTACTCCTGTGTCTATAGTCATGCTCCACCTTCAGCTCCCAAAGAAGGTTGGCACCTGTTCTTGATGCCACTTAAATCGCACTCACCATTTCTGTGGGCACTCAGACCATCGCCCCAGGACAGAGTTTACCAAATAGTACCAAATCCTCCTGCAGTTCCAGGCAACTTAAGCGACACTTAATTGACTGTTTGGTGTTAATAAAAGTGCATTATCTTTGGAGCTCATCATTCTTCCCCTACAGAGAGACCCTGGAGAGAAGCTACAATGATAGTCTGAATTTGCCCTCCTCCTTTCAACTGTATTGGTGGCCTCAGGGGGCTGATACGAATGGAAGATGTGGAAGATCAGGTAGAAATAAGATACTGCTTAAAATGCCATGTTGGCACTTCATGGTGAGCAAGTGGGTTTTGGTTGCAGATGGGGCATTCTGTCTCCAAAAGGTTCGCTATCACTGGTCTATCATGTGCTGTTCCACTGCACCACAGAAAAGGTCCGTAAGTATTTTTAGTCTTTCTGTACTTAATATTCTGCTAGTTACTTCTGTTTGATCTAAAGCTTGTTCAATCCTGACAACCACAATCCTGATATTTGTACCTCAGTGTACAAGACCAGCTTGTTCCTGATTCTGTGTAACCTGCCATGTCCCTCTGCCTGTTTCCTGACTTTGCTGGTATACTGCCTGCCATGAGTTCAACTGAACTCAACCTTTCACTTGGTCCTTTGGTCTCATGCTTTGGTGTCTCTGTGCGAGCAAGGCCAACTACTTTCCTCACCGGGACCACCAAAAGAGAAAGTGGCCTCACTACCACTACATATCAAAGTCCAGAGTTCTGTTTAGGGGTGAAAGGGTGAAGACCAGAGAGGTCCAGGGTTCAGGGCTGGTTTAAGACAAAGTGTGGCCCTGGGCAAAACTAAAAGTGGGCCACAAAATAAAACTATCTTATGAACAGTCAGATTCAGTAAGATGCTCCCTTTAGCCCTGCACAATAATAACTTGTTGTAGTTTACAAAAGGTAGTATGGTAAGACAATCTGTAATATGGGAGCCTAGGAGAATTTTATAGAAGATGGACAGGTAGATTGTTAGTAGAAGATAAATATGAAAGATGATATTGATTTATATAGATAGACAGATTAATAGATGCATAAATATAAAGTAGATTATAGATAGATAGATAGATAGATAGATAGATAGATAGATAGATAGATAGATAGATAGATAGATAGAAGAGAAATAGAAGATCAATTGACAGATGGATATATAATAGATAGGAAAAGATACATATAATAGATACATGATAGATAAGTAGATAAAAGATATCTAGATAAATAGATAAACATAAGGCTAGATAGATAAATTGTTAGATAGACAGATATATAGATAGGAAACAGACAAGTTATAGAAGATAGATAACTAGACAGATAGATATATAGAAAGGAAATCTCCATAAGCATCTCAATCCGGGAATTCAACAAAGGGGTACTAAAGGAGCAATATATCCTCTGCCTACAAAAGTCCACAAAAGTCCCCCGCTCTTTAGAACAGGGGGCCCTGGTCAAATGCCCAGTTTGCTGTCCCCTAACGCCAGCCCTGCCCTTGTTGGTGGTCCAGTTAAAACAGTATGATAGCACAGTTCATAACCTGCTGTTTTTTACAAAAACTATTTAAAATATACAGTGAAAGTGCTGCAGGGACACTTACCTTCCAGATAAGTAATGGTAACACTAGTGTCGATATGGTTAATGGAACGGCATGTTTGTATACTGTGGTTGCCGCATGGGTGATAATGCCACTCACAATGACCATTAGGGTTGTAGAAGTCACAAAACATAGCTATAATAAGACAAAATAATTTGTTACATTTTGTTTAAAAATGTAAGGAAACTTCATTGAGGGGGGAATGAGTCTTAAGACTGGATCTTAACTAAAGGATTTAATAACCAATAGAAAATGTATAGATATGACTTCTGGTAAATCCAAGTACTGGAGGACTCACGGCATATGTCTGGTGTCCTCCAGTAGACGCAGGCTTCTGCTTTGGTACATTCCTGGGCGTAGGCAGCAACGGCAGTACAGAAGCACTCGCAGTCTCCCCCGCTATCACAGGAGCAGGCGTCATTCACACAGGCCTCATAAAATGGTTTTGGATCAACCTTAGAATAGAGTAAAAGCAATAAACTTCACGTGTTCATGTAACACTAGAGTATGTCATGCATTTTTATATATGGAGATATGAATGCCGTTTGGTGGTTTGTACTTTACCTTGCTATGACAGACTTTAAATACTTCGCTTTTGATAAGTCCGCATTGTTTTTCTGACCAGGAGTGGCGGTGTGGATTCTGACTACAGGGATTGACTATATCTGTAGCATCAGGACAGGAGGAATCCACCTTCCAGCTGTTTCCAAATTCAAGGACATCGGTGACTTGTAACATATGACTGGTCGTAAAGTCATTCTGAGAAATGTCATCAAAGTTTCCACACAAACCACAAAGTTTTCCCTAAAACAAGAGGAAAAAAGAGGTGACATTTTAATAAAAGCTGAAAAAATTCAACATCCGCACAGCATGTTTCAATGTATATCCTGCATGTAAAGGTTTCAGTTCGTATAAAAAAGGGTGAATTTTGTGTGTTTTCTATATATGTTTTTTACCTTTTCTATACTTTTTTTATAACTTTAAACTGAAAATAAATTAAGTTAACCTGCATCTTAATCAGGTGAGTTTTGGATTCTGCCTCTATGCTGCGCTCCTAACAAGGCACAGATTACAAGAGGAGCCGGAAGGTGATCATTTGAACCAGAGTCTTAAAGCGACACTGTTACAATTGATCCGGTGTCCAAAATGTTTTTTCGACGCTAGAGTGGGCCCCTTTAGCAACCTCGGGCCCCAGTACTTGTGGGTGCTGGCGCAGGCCTGGTCTTATCAATGTGATGAATAAATGTGATATATATGAAATAGACTAATTCTTTTATTGCTCTGCTGACATTTGTAAAGCCTATTTTTGTGTGAACACCCTGTATTGTAAGACGGATTGTAAAAATTCCCATGTTTGCACATCCGTAAAAAAAAACACGTGAACAGACCCATGGGGACTTCGAAATTTTATTAGTTCAGGGGTGGTTCTAATTTAGGACTAACCCCTAGACTCATAATCTCAATGTAGAGGTTTACATGAATAAATTAGAATAAGCACAGAATACAGATTATTCTATACATACCTTGTATGCTGGTGACACCTTGATAAAGATAGTGGTTTTTCTATCCCAGATAAGCAGAATTCCGTTGCTTGTTTCGATGACCAGGTAAATCCCCACTTCCCGGGTCAGGTACTGCACATCCTTCACTCCTTCCCCTACTGTTTCCTCGATGTGCTTGTCCGCAAACTTTAGCACAGTTTTCTGCAAGATGTCCATATAACCAGAGGATAGGTGTTACTTCATAACTGTATACAGGTTATTACACCATAGCATTGCTTGTTATATGACACTGATGTATTATATGTCCATTTAAAGGAAACCTACCATGAGGAATCTACTATCAGAAGTAGGTCTAATGGTAGATTCCTCCTGCCTGCCTATATCCTAATATGTATTTAAATAATCCTGGAACCAAACCTAACTTGTTAAAAACTTTATTTTAGTTAATATGTAAATTAACTGCAAAGGCTGCTGGGGCGTGGAGTAGTCTTAGCTCCCTGTGCCCTACCATGTTAGTACACACCCCAGTAGCCTCCTCCTACTATAATTCTTGAAATATGTTGAGAAAATCCAAATACATACCCCAAGAAAGACTTTTATAGACTTTGAACAAGTAACTCCAGTGGTGCCGCATGGGATGTTTTCTGTGATAATGCTAAAATTCCCTGTAGAATGATTAGGACCACAGTAATCCTGCAAGAAAATATGTTATATACATGAGCTTTATACTGAAAATGGGAAGAAAACATTCCACCTATAAAAGATCAGTAAGCCCAGAAATGCAGATCTTAGCATAGCCCACAAACAATTGGTAGTTAATGAACTGCAAATAATAATAATATTTATTTATATAGCCCCATCCTATTCTTCATTTTTATGTAGATATTCAGTAGGCGGGGCTTAACAATGTGCATTCTATTGTAAACGGAGCCCTTCTGCACAGCCAGTTATCTTATAGCAGTAGGACAGAGACGGAAAGCAGAAGCGGAGACACTGCAAATATTAATAATAATATTTAGTCATTTATATAGCGCAATCCTATTCTTCATTTTTATTTAGCTATTCAGTAGGTGGGGCTTAATAATGTGAATTCTATTGCAAAAGGAGCCCTCCTGTTACAGACAGTTATCTTATAGTAGTAGGGCAGAGAAGGAGAGCAGAAGCTGGGACATGGTTGTTTACAGGGACATAGAGAGAATATTTAGTATATTTCTCAATTAATTTCAATTTGAAAAAAATGTAACATTGTATCCTGAATTTTATATTTAGGGGCATTTTCTATGTTTAATGTTCCTTTAACACATTTTAAGAACTTTGAAGACCCTCCTTCACTTATGCTATTTTTTAATGGCTCAAAGTCATCAAAGCTCTGTAACAGAAAGACTGTTCTTGTTGCTTTAGTAACCAAACAAAGCTCAACTTTCATTTTTCCAAAGTAGTGTAAGAAATTGTCTCAATATTCATAATCTATAGGGGGAAACTATTCAAGCAGAAGGTGAATGAGTCCACACTAGGTTGGTTCCATTTTTCAGGGGTTAAATTTCTTGGTTAAACCACAAGTATACAAGTTACAGATGTGCTTTTTCATGCTTTGACAGCATACTTTATATTTTCCCTGTTTATTTTGTGTTCTTTTACTCTCTCTAATCCATTGTTATCATTAGAAATGAATAATATGCATTGCTATAGTGTAATGTGTAATGTACATATCTCAAAGCTTTTGATTCTAGAAAAATAGTTTGTGTAATACCGTACTGAAGAATTTAAAAAATATCTCTCACCTAGTTTTAAAACCATATCTCATGGAACCCCACCTTCAGCTATCAGGATTCTCCATTCAAGGATTATGTGGTGGAATTTTAACCCATCAAAAATACATATATAAATAATATAATACCTTATATTATGTAAGATAACGGCAATGGAAAAGTTACAAATATTAGAAATACAAATATTAGAGAGACATGATCAAATACTAGAGAGAGCAAGCTATGGTTACAGATGGTTGCTATTTATAAATACATTGGAATCATATGGCCTACCTGGGCAGCCACAAATTCACAATTTCCATCAAAGTCATAAAATTTTTCATCAAATGTGACATAATGACCATTTCCATAGATTGAACATGTTCCATAACAGACAGCGTTGGTACACGTCCATTTTCCTCTCTGACATAAGCTGTAAGAGAAAATTTGCAATAATCTTTATCTAGATGATAATACATTTATTTATTAAAAAATAAATTGAGGGCAAGCTTGGAACTGTAAATATTTGGATATCAAAATGAATGTCTGGGGAAGCCCAATCTAGAGAACTGGTGCAGCTGAAAAAAATCTGGAAGACGGAAGTGTTAGGCTTCAATCATGTAGAATGTAATTTTTAAATGGTTGCAGTACATGATGGGTAGTATATAGGAATAGAAGATGTAATATTGTGCAGCACAATGTGCTTTGGGAGTGAGAGAAATAAATATCTTATTTTAAAGTAGATGAATAAACAGTACAGTGATGGGCATTACAGTACAGTACAGAACCAACAGAATAATAACCGGACAGAAAGACCCATGTGCTTTGGCATGAGCCTTGTAGGGTTTTTGCCTTCTTTTGGATCAACACAGTATAATTTAATAGATTAGACTTGATGGTTTGATGTCTTTTTTAAGCTTATTTACTATGATACTGTGATATGCACGTATATGAAAGTTTATTTTACTTTGTTCTTTTATTTATAACTCACAAACAAAGTTCCCTAACTCACAAACAAACTATTTTAGTTCAATACCATCTAGCATATCCTTGGAGTGTAGCTTCGTCAAATCCCTGAAAATAGTTTATATTTTCATGGAAGCTACTTGTGGCCAAACTTATACTTCAAAAGCTAAGCCTGAGTCTGCCAGAGTGGCAGCTCTTTTACAATGAAGTTCTCCATATGGGCTCATAGGCTTATAGTCACTGCACTCTATAAAATCCCTATCCAATATCCATATCCACTCCATTCCTACTTGCCATTTGCCTGTCCATCAAAGTAAGTACAATATATCTGGCTCATCCAAGAGCAAGAAAAGTGTCTCAGACTACTTGAAGTACACTATATCTGGTCTATTTAAGAGTAGGGGAGTGTCTCATGCCTCCTTAGCAAAGAGTAATCAGAGAAGCTGGTGGACATTTTTCAGAAAGGGGAAGGTAGCTGAGTATTCTGGGAATTGGGGAAACAAACATTTCAAAGATGACTTGTAAGTTCTTAATTCATGTCAGAAGAGGTTACAGGTTTTCCATAACTATGAATTATCCATTCATTAAAAAACGTCTACGACTGAAGTGAAGGTTTGCTTAAAGGTCTCATGCACACTTGTCATAGTTGAATTTGTATGTAAGTCGGAACTGTATATTTTACAATTATAGCTCCAGTCAAATTTTTTTGGTCTCTTGGGCAATTGGATTTTAAAAATGTTGAGTTGTCATAAGAACCAGGATTAACAATAAAGCTTCATTGTAGACACCTGCGATAACTGTTATAGCTGTTTATTGTAGCCTAGGGCTAAAGTACAGTGAATTATCAACATCCAGAGGTCAGTTTGTAATTAGGGGTCATCTGTAAGTCGGGTGTTCTTAAGTAGGGGACCGCCTGTGCTAGAAATTTTTCCAGTGGCTAACACATGTTCCCGTTACTTTCTATGGGTTCATGTCCAAGGCCTTTGCATCTTGAGCTAACTGTCTGTGCCACAAGTTATAGAGCAGTTCTTATTCCTTTCCGTCTTCGCGGCACCTGTACTCTATTTCTACTGTCATCAGCGGATGGGCCACAAACAAGGGATCAAGTTCCCTTATTTGCAACACACAAAGTGCACATGTTCGTGTGCATGCGTCCAACTATTTATTAGATGTAGAGATGATTAAAGGTTGGCTAGAATAACATACCTTTGAATACAAAAAGAATTACATTAATCTACATACAAGAAATTGTGTTCAATAAATTGTGAAGTTACCATGTATTACAGTCCACCTTGACCTTGGTTCCATGGGGATAAATGTCTTTATTATGGACACAGGGACATCTGTCTTCAGGGACGCAACCTCCGGCTCCATCATCTAGAAGTCCACTGGGGCAAACACACCCTGAGATACACTCTGTCTGGAACTAAATTAGGCAAAAAATAATAATGCTAAAATCTCTGCTTTACTATTTAGTTTACACTTCCTTGAATAATAAAGAAATATCAATAAAAGAGAGAAACTCTACGTACATATTCGACTCCAAGAGTCTTGCAGCTCCGATGCACTGTGGATTCTACAACACCTGCGTTGACCTTGTTACAGTCAAAGTAGACTTTTCCCTCAGGGCAAGCTGTAAAGAGACATTGAATGTGTGGGTAATACATCTGCCTGATATCTACGTGTAACTTACCCAAAAAGTGCAAATCCTAAAATTAAAGCTTCTACTTCGCTTCTGGTACATACAAGACCTATAAGCCAGATGCAACTCTTAGACATGAGTAGTGCACATAATCTTTTACCTAACCCTAGACAATTCTTCGTAGGAAACACAAGAATGATTTATCTTATCTAAAATTTTGTATTTATTAAAATATTTATTAATATATTTTTTTATGTTTCTGTTATACATTTCTCTTAATCACCACCTACCTTTTTGATATATTTGTGAGCAAACTTTCTACCATACCAAACATACCAGATACTCCTACTTGTTTGTATAACTTAAGAAAGTGGGACTTATCTAGTTGGTGAATACACTAGTGTAGCCCATAACTGGTTGACTTTTAAAAGTCTGGATCTCACAATTTTTTAACAAATGAATATAAAATTGCGGCATAATAAATTGTAATAGAGTGTAGTGGAATATTTCCTTACTGTCATTGACATGGGTGGTGCAGAGAAGCTTTCCATTATGGCAGGAGCTGTAATAGGAAATAATAGAATATACCATTAATAATGTAGGTGACAAGGGTACATTTTTGGTTTTAATTAAAGTAAAATTTTGGGTAAGTTTTGTTACCAGACGCAACCATTAGACCAAATGTTTGACTTATCTAAGTAACCTTGAAATTGTTAATATTCGTCATAGACTAAACCTGTTTTCACACACTCACCATCGCTCATCGTGCTTGTAAATAACATCTAATGGCTCCACGTATGTGCCCTGGTAGTAGCAGGAACACTGAGATAGGTGCACACAATGGTTCTTCTCATTCAAATACTCCCCGTCTGGACAACCACAGCCATCTAGTGGAGTAAACACAGTGGCACACGCCTTCTCCCCCTCTGCCAAGGATCGACAGGTTGGCTGACAGGTGGTCACGTTATACAGATAGACTTGGGTAGATGGACAAGAGCTAATGTCATGGTCTGTAGGGAATAAAATGGGAAAAACAAAAAGTTTTGTATCTACTGAAGAACACAATATACATGAAATGTATAAAAAGGTTACTTTTGGAAGCTTGGCGTCGCTTGAGTATAGAATCATTCCGATTTCTGATGTGTGTCAACAATTTTCATAAAAACTACAGAAAAACTCTCAGGTATTGTTTAAAAAAAACAATGGTCCCAATATTTCATGCCTTGGGTGCTAGTTTTTGTCTCATTAAAATAAGTGGAAAGGGCAATTGTTACATCTGAAATCTTCTTTAGGTTGGACAAGTCCTGCTGTGGAATTACTACGAGCTGTTCTATATATAGGACTGAAACATAACAAACTAGTTTTGATACATCAGCCTCAATGTATAAGAAAGTAGAAAATCAATGGGGGCAATAATGTACATCAGCAGATGTAGGGGACTTTGATTGTTGTTGGTATGGGGGCAATATTGTGCCTCCTGACGAAGCCGCAGGGTGAAACGTACGTCGAGGTTCTTGGACCGCGGCGTGTCTGTGCTCTCTCTGGCAAGATGACACAAGGTATACATAGGTCTTAATAATGTGCTTGACTGTGGGATATATTCTCTTACATGAGACTTTTTTTCCCCTGCTCTATCCTCGGCCCTTTAGTTTTCTATTTAGTTTCTGCTGGTGATTACCTATGTTACAGATACTGGTAGTACTATAATATACTTCTTTTCCATGTTTACCTTTGCCATCACTACTCAATCATTTTTCATCTATGAGGACATGTTATAACTGGTATTGTCCACATAGTTTTTTGGCCTTAGTCTCTTGCCAGGTGCACATATACGCTGTGGTAGCTTCTATATCTACCCATTTTTTAGCCAGACATTTTTTCAATGTGATATGTCTTACGGTCTCTCCTCATGATATGAGTCTTTGTAATTTATATATTCACATTTCTTGTTACTGTATTATTTATGCTTTAATAAAAATGTTTTAAATTTTATATTTTGTTTATATGATCGTTGTGCTCTCGCCCTTTTTTTGGTGTGTAGCAATGGCTCTTTGAGCCGAGCGAGTGGGTGCATTTGGGTGATGACCCCTCCCCTTTTTGAGGTTCTTTTTTGGTTGGTTAATAATGTACATCAGCAGATGTAGGGGACTTTGATTGTTGTTGGTATGGCCTCTCTACTTTAAATAAGCCAAAAGATTGACCAATAAAAATGCTCTTACCACAGATTCCATTCTTCCATCCCCATAAAATGATCCCTTTGGCAGCACAGGCCCTGACATAGGAGGAGAGAGCGGCACACATACAGTGCTCACTGTCCTTACAGTTACAGGAGTCATAGCGACATCTCTGTGGGTGAAAAATAAGTTGCAATTATAGAAAGAAAAAGACATTTTTATGGTCTTGAGACTTTAAACAGACAATAACTGCCAACCTTGATGTATTCAGTGGGGTCTATTGTGGAATGGCACTTAGAGAAGTGTGACTCATCATGTCCCAGCTTAGAGCACCAATAATCTGCATAATTTTCTGCAAAAAAAAAAAGTAAGGTGAGCTTATTATACATTATACACTTTATCAGACTTCTTTATCTCTCAGATGTCACCAGGATCAAGGATTGTAAACCGATCACACTGACATACTGGTTTGTGCACCCCCTGGCAGAATTCAGAGTTCTTTTGAATTAGAAATTTCTAAATTACTGTAAAAATTCTATCTACTGTAGAACACAAAATACATGAAATTACTTTTAGGAGCTTGGAATCATTTGAGTATAGAAAAATCCCAATTTCTCAGAGGTGTCAACAATTTAAAGGCTCCACCCCTACAGGAAAAGTCTCAGGTATCCTAATCCTACACTTTATCAGATTGCTTTATTTCTCAGCTGTCAGTGGTTACAGGAAAGAAAGCTGATTTAAAGACATCTGCTTAAAAGACATCTACTACTAGGATGAAGGATTGTAAACCAAGCTTCTTATGCCCATGTTTTTAAGAATAAAAGGCTTTAAACTTTATGCAAAAACTATGGATCACAGAGCGCCTCAGGCTCATTTGCATTATTTATAAATCCTTTTTTTTTTAAAATCATGGAATACGAGACTAAAAGAAGAGCAGATCCTGCCAACTGGGACACACTAGTATGTCAGTGTGTTTGATTTACCATCCTGTTCCAGGGGGTAGATTTCCATTACCTAAGGGAAAGATAATTTAAGTATATTACAAAGTTTAGTATTATCATCTGCACTTTTCATTTATGGATTTTGTTAAAAGTTTACACCTGTCTTCTTCACTTTATCACTCCTACACCGCTCCTTTAATGGAATGAGATTGTGTCAATGATTAAATAAATAAATCAGTCTAAACCTCAAACAACATGTAAACTATATGCATTAAAATATAAAATATATGGTCATGGCACAAAACAAACACACAAAAATAAATCAAACATTAGATAAATCTCCGGAAACTCAGTTTACTAAGGACATTTTTGATGTGAGTAGAAATGCATTCTTACTGTTCTCAATGCTTAGACTGCATGGATCTTCCAACCAGTCTGATACGTCATGACAACTGGCCTGGGCCTTCCAAGTGTTGGCAAAAGCAGATGCTGTGGCTTCCACAAGACCACCGGATGTTTTAAAGTCATCTCCTTCCTTTGAGTTAAAGTTTCCACAAAGTCCTGAAGAAGACAGTGAGAAAAAAGCACAAACAATAAAGTCTACAGTCTACAATTTCTTGTGTAATTGTATATCACAATATCATAAAGATTACAAAAGAAGAGTCAAATAGTCAATCTTTTAAAATATTTTATGTAAAGAGGGAAGGCTATTTATCACAGAACAGTATGATTGCCTGACTAGTGACCACTATAAGACTAGAGACTCAAAACATTTATGAAAATTTAGCCAATTTTTTTGTTCTTTAGGGCACAATTGCTATGAATCATCGGCTATGGTTTAACTGACCTTGTAGATGTCTTCTGGCAGATTTATCCCTAGTGATGTACAGCTGCATTGTGGGTAACAGCTGAATCTGCATTTGAAGGCCATTAGTTGCTTGAACAATGATGTTGTTTTCAACCGGCTGCAGGATCGAAAAGCTGGCTGTAATGAAAACAGATAGAGACGGTGATAGTTACCTTCATGGTGCCTCTGCTGGACTTCCTTAGCTGATATAACGCTATGGTATTAGTATGCTATAATGTATTGTGATATTTGAGGTTTTACCTGTGACATGTGGTAAGGTGATTTTAAGATCATTGAGGAGCACCGTACCATCTGCTTTGAAGACCACGACCTAAAGAACGTAGACCGATTAGTTGGCTTCAGTCTTACTCTCATAGTTTAATAATGGGTTAAACTCTCTTTATACACCAGTCTCTACTTACATTTTTCTTGCTGTCTGTTAGGAGGACAACAGATTTAAGACAAGTTTCCTTGTCAGATGAACTACAAGGTTTCAACTCGCCTATTACAACATGTGATTCATTTGTATAACCCTAAAACAAAGTAAAAACACAAAAAAGTTGATTAACTTGACATGTCAAAAAGATGTAGTCATATAGATAGTTAGAAATTCTTTTATTACTAGTTAAATTACAATAAGCCCAATGAGACAAAAGATTTGCTGGATCTTGCAGGTGGCACCCCCTGCTTTAAAGGGAATCTACAGCAATTTTGACCGTACAAAGCTGAAGGCAGTGTTAGATATTGCTCCTGGAGATAGCTGTTATCAAACCTTTTTGTGTGTTTAGTAGCAACAGTACTGAGAGAAATTCATTACTATTCCAGGATTGTAGCTGAACTCCTTAGTGCACTGCTGTGTGTGTGATCCCTTCACTGAACACAGTAAATTTCTTCAATGAGAGCAGTACAAGGTATAGTACAGCATAGAACAGTTAAAAATAAACTCCATATACTCACCTTTCGTCATCTTCACCTTGAACCTGGTGCTGGTCTTCTTTAATCTTGACATGCCGGGATTGTGAATTTACACCCTAGCGGTCCGGGCTGCTTTTTATAACTCTTTTTTATAACGCTTTTATTTTACAGCTATCCCGACGTGTCAAGATTAAAGAAGACCAGTGCCGGTATAGAGTAGAAGATGAGGATATGTGAGTATGTGTACTTTATTGTTACTTAATAATAAGATCCTTCTTTGAAGATCCTTCCAAACATAAGGAAAATAGACAAGTATGAGATAAATGGATAGATAGATTCATAAATAGATAGATAAGGTCTTGCCTTAGACAACACATAGTAACAGTTCCCATGGAAAGTATAGGCTTTCCCATCAAATGTGGTGAAATGGGCTCCTCCTTCAATAGAGCAAACTCCAGGGCAGGCGTGATCCGTACAGCTCCATCTTCCAGCAACGCATTGGCTAAAATAGATATAATATTGGATGATCAATCTTCAAGAGTAGAGCTAACTGGCAGTGGTGTAACTAGAAGCTGATGGGCCCCAGTGTAAAGTCTGTGCCAAGCCCCTGACTATAATGTATGGTTTATAGTAATAGTCTTCTCATAAGGGAAAGTGACACCATGAGGGCCCCCTAAACTTCTTGGGCCCAGGTGCAATCGCAACCTCTGCACCCCCTAATGTTACGCTCCTGCTAACTGGGATTGGTAGGGCTTATAAGATATTATAAGATATAAGGTAGGACAAGGAGAAGGAATGCCTATCTATGGTTACAGTTAGAAAGTCATGGAATTCATGTCATCTCTCTGTCCTTACCATTCATCACAGTCATTTTGCATGGTTTGTCCAGGCGCATATAACGTTCCTCGATGCTTGCAGTGACACTCACTGACTGGCACACAGCCCTGGTCGGTATAGTCATCATGCACAGTGCCTAGAAACCAGGTAAAAGAGCATTTTATCACATTGTATTACATCACAATCCTTTTTACTATAGTTTCTAATAAAGTCATTCTTAGCACTGTTTTCTATAATGGGGCCAATGGCAATCCCAGTGACGGAAGAGAGCTGTGCATGGCCAGCGCATAGTTCTCCAGATAGGTGGCATCTCCATTTCTTGGACATACATAGGATATACCGTGTATACAGTCTCCACTCTAGATCAATAAGTAGGGATCACATGTAATACCTTACTTCCTTGTACAATCAGTTTTATAGCTTTATTATGTTTGCCCAGTACTAGTAGTAAATCATTAAAGTTGTATTATCCTTAGCAGGAATTCTTTATATTCTGTTTGACTTACCCTCAGGGCAGAAGCAGCCGTCCATGTAATGTTCCTCACATAGGCTGTGTATCTCCAGGTGAGAGCAGGAGCTCTTGCAGGGGGAACCGCTTTCTTTATATATCATATTTCCTGGACATTGCTTAGCTGGAAAACACATTGAAATTGTAATAAATATATTATGCATGAAATATTAGTGATAGACTCAGTCTCCTAATGGGCAATTAAGTAGTGGGTGATAATTTATACTAAAATATTAAGGTTGGTGAATAAAGGAAACCTAGTTTTTTTTTACCCTAATGAGGTATCCTGCATTAATAGAAGGGCATTCCCTATTCAGGATTCTCATCTCTTGGCCTAGGCAGTTAAGAACAGGATCTATCCCTAGGACGTGTGTTTTCCAGCATCATACAGACACTCCCGTTATTTGAATGAACTTTATGTAATGCCACATTTCCCCAGTGGTGGTGCTGTAGGGAAATGAAATTATTTCCCCCGCTTTTATTTCAAGCAATCGCAAATCTTTATTTAGCATAAACATCGTAACAAATAGGTATGGTCCAAAGTGGAGAACCACTTCAAAGTTTTGAAGAAGACAGATGATAATTGAGGTGTCAGATTAGATAATAGCTTTCTATATCAGACGCAACATGCGTGGTGGGTTAACAACCAGGGCTGAGTCATCACGTCCCTGTGGTGATTGGCTATACAAGTCTGATCAAGGGCTTAACTACAGGGATAGCAGCCCTAGCGGCTGGGGTATTCGATGTGAATAAGCTGTATGAATATACATTTGTGATGTGTATATGCTGTATGTCTGTGTATAAAGTGCATATGGTACTTTATGTATGTTCGTATATACTGTAAGTATGTATATATGGTGTGTATACACTGAATGTATATTTTTTAAGGGGTAAGTGGGGCTCTCCTTAGCTCTCCTAGTTACGTAATTGAGTCTTATGACATTCAAACTAAGACCAAGTCAACTAAGACCAGTTGGAGCAGTGGACAGTAACCCAGTGTAAGGCGATTCAGGAGTTCATCTACATTCATTTTTTTAACCACTTCCTATTCTAAAACTTTTTCCTGAAATTTGACAATGCATTAAAATTCACTAAAATCCTTACGACAGAAGTTATCAGTCCTCCAGTTTTCGGGACGTCCTCCGGCATGAGAACATTGTCTGGAATACTCAGTGATGGTACTACACAGGCAGAAGGAGTCTTGAGAATGATTACAGGAGCACATGTCCAGTGTGCAGGCCTGGATATAGTTTTCCAGATTCAGGAGGCTTTCACAATCTGAGAATGCCTCATGCTTCAGGTGCTGTTCACACACAGAGCGCTACAAGGGGAAATATCATTGTGTTATTAACATTTTACATTCAAATTTTCTCATTCACAGGTGGTCCCCTACTTAAGGACACCCGACTTACAGATGACCCCTAGTTACAGACGGACCCCTCTGACCTCTGGTGAAGATCTCTAATTGCTTTACTTTACTCCCAGGTTGCATTGAACAACTGTAAGTTGTCTGTAATTAAGCTGTAATCCTTGGTCCCATTACAGCAAAAAACTTTGAAAATCCAATTGTCACTGGGACAAAAAAAAAATTGTCTGGAGCTACAATTAGAAAATATAGAGTTCCAACTTACATACAAATTCAACTTAAGTATAAACCAATGGAACCTATCTTGTATGTAACCCAGGGACTGCCTGTACCTTTATAAACATATAAATCCAGGACAGATAAATAACCCTCTGAATCCTTGACCTGATACACCATGGAGTAGATGCCAAGTCTATAGAACTTACTTTATGCTGAGCTTTAAATAGATGTTGAAGAGACCATGGTCCTAAAGAAGGCACCATGATTTGACTGTTGCCAACTTATTACCTATCCCTGGGTAGTGACTAATTGCTGGGGTACTACTACTGAGACCCCCCATTAGATCGCGGCTCCCATGCCTCTTGAATGGCCCTCTTATCATGTACCTCTGTTAAGTCCATCAGTACCATGAAAGCTAACAGGAAGCATGGGACCCTCATAAGCATGGTTATTAGAGTTCCCAGAGGTCAGACAATTATCTCCGAGGATATGGAAATATCAGAAAGGTATATCTTAACAATAACATTTCATACTTGACCTCTAGTATAAATACATTGGTTAGGCTTCAACATAAGAGCTAATACAGTTACTTACAAATTGGGAGCAATGGGATGTGTCTGTGCTTTGAGTCTCATCCTTGTCAGTGCACTCAACATTTGGGTCATGGATGTTTTGCAAATTCCCAAATTGTATTGGGTTAAGTAACATATCTAAGAAGAGAAAAGATACATTGGATCATAAAACTTTACTTTAATTTTCGTACATTAATAATATATATATATATATATATATAATTCTATGTGGCTTGATAATGTAGTATAATCTACTGGCCTTTAAACCAATTTCTTAAAGGGATTTTCTCAGAAAAGACAGGGCAAAGGGATACTGCACTTTATCTGGCACCTTGGTTTTAGACATCAGTAGAGGATTTCATAAAATCTGCCCACAATAGTGTTGGGGTCAGAAAAGTGTACAGGATTTACATAAGTCCCATCCGATGGAAAGGATGGAAGACATGGGCATGCGGCCAAAGAGAAACCTGGAGGTTAACCATCATGTACCACAATTATTATGTAACAAGAACTGCAAAACCCCAAGTCTGCTCTAATCCAGATTATTCCTTTTCCAGCCCAACTGTATTGCCGACTATTACCTTCTTGCCATATGTATTACTACATCTTCCTTCCATATATGTTGTTGGCTTTGCAAACACTAGGGCAGATTTATTAATCTGTTAGTATGACAAAAGAGGTGTGGCCTGTGAAACGGGCACATGGTCTCATGTCAAAAAAGTCAGTGTGCCAAAAGTAATCTTAACAGAATGTTTCCCCAGTTTTCTTCTGTAAAATAAGCCAACTAATAGGAGGTTTAAAATATCACTAGAGTCTTATACTACGACAGATTTATCATCCAGCCTCAGACCTTATAAATGGTAATCTTGTGTCTTGTCTAATAAATCTGCCCTACTATGTTATTTCTGTAATTCAGCTTGTCATATACTTCCATGTCTGATAAGTCAAGTCATTTTTTACTCAATTTTACAGACTACTTACTTCCAGAAACAAATTCATCATAAACAGGGACACCATTGTAGTCACCACATAGACCACAGGTCCGGTTATTGAATTTCGGATCCAGTTCCACCTAAGAATGGAGATATAGGAGATCAGTCATAAAGAAGACTAAACCATGATTCATTTTACAAAAAAACGCAATAAAGTGGCAATTTCTCTACATAATTTAGTTAAATCACAACAGCCCCATCTCAGTCCCCTATATAATAATATGCAGTAAATCTGTAGGATTAGCATGGAACTCACCATGACAGCATCCTCTTTATTCCACATGAGGGTGAGACCCGTCTTTGTATACAACTTGAAATAGGCATCGTTTTTCGAGATGAGGATTCCAAAGCTATAGTAAGGTGTCTTTGCTCTACAGAATAAGAAATATTGCTATAACTTCTAATAGAATACACATAAAGAAAATTACTAAAAAAGTAAAGATGTGTCCTCCTTGACTTTTCTTCTTGGCTGGACATGTTATAATCAGTAGTTGTTTCCTTCATCTCGTATGGGGGCCATGAACATAGCTTTCAGCAGAACATTCATCTAGCTGACAGCTTTTCTTGCTGATACTCTTATAGACATTCATGTCTGACCAATGTGCATGTGTTTCAAAGAGGAATAAGGCCCTGCCAGGCAGCAATGTATTGTTTTAAAGGGGTTGGCCAAGTTTTAAAAATCTATAAAAAGTTATTGATATGTAAATTGAAGCCTCCTGTATTTTACCTCATCATTCAGAGATTCCTGTACATAAAATGGCTGTAGAAGGATGTGATCTACCCATGAACAATCACCCTGCCAGGACCTTGATCTTGTATTAATGAATACTATCATAAGGTCCTGGTAGGGCGTTTGTTCATGAACATATAAGATCACATGTCCCTTCATCTGCAGCCATTTTATGGAAAGGAATGTCCGGTTGATAAGGTAAAAGACAGGAGACTTCACTTTACATATCAAGAAAGCGGATGGGGCAAATAATCAACCTACCAATGTACAGAGGAGGTCTATTTTACTGGGGGAGGTCAGACCCAGGGATGGGAGGGTCAGGTTGGGGCCTGGATGGAGGATGACAGGTCTTGAAGACGGTAAACAGTTAGTGTAGAATCCCATAACTTTCCCAACTGGTCAGGACGTTTCCTGTTATCGTATATATTATCCTCTCATAGGGTAGGAAAGAATTCCATCTAACAAGAGAGGAAGATCTACGTTCCATCCATCTCCTGATTAACAGTCTTATTCTTATCTCCCCCAGCATTAGTGTTGGAAGCCTCCCACAAGGAGCTCATAGACCTTTTATAGTTTTTCCTAACAATCGTTAGACTGACAAAAATTTCACTCAACATACACATACACACTTGTTACCACTGAGAATATATGTGTTTTTAATGGCTAATGTAGTATAAGCTGACATCAAAAAGCTTCTGTTGGTGGCTTTTCTCCATGGAGAACAACAAATCCAGCATCGAAGTTCAAATGCCTGTTCTGTCTTTTTCTTGGGGTGAATAAGTAGCATCAACCATTTTAACGAAATGTATACTGTATAAGGGTGAACAAATTTTAGATGATCTGTCCCACTGAAATAAGGGTTGTGCCACATTATTAAAATGTACAGTACTAGCTTTAGTCTGTCTGTTGGGTTTTTTATGTGTATCTCTTTTAATGGGGTGTTTTAAAATATTTTTTTCTGGTCATTGTGTATGACTGATGTGATTAATAAAGATTAATTATGTGTACCATATGCAGTATTGGTTACTTTACTTATTCAGTGCTATTGAGGTTTTTTTGGTTAAATATTAGTTAAGTGGTCCTCTATTTAGCCCCTTACTATTTGTATTATCAATTTCCAGTGGTTGATATATTTCTGGTGACTAAATGTGGAGCCTCTCCCTTTGCTAACCACTTAGCAGACTACGGTATTTCCCTGTACCTGATCAGTGTTCATATGTAAACCATTTTAATTTCCGATTGCATAGTCCTTATAATATAATATAACTTCTAATTCTCATGACAAAAGATTGTTCTTCAAAATTTCCATATTTCCATATTTATGTTCTATTAATTTATTCATTTTATTTTCCCTTATTAGTTTTACCATAATTATAAAGCAAGATAATAAAACCTGCAAAGATATGTTTACAATAAAATTATTGAATAAGATTAAAAGAGTCACAAGAGATGACATGTCGTAGGTTCATTTTGGATTATTACATTTTTTTTTCAAAGAAGGTTAAAGGGTTGACTTATTGGCCAATCCAAAATAGTCTAATGCTATAAATATTTATAGCTTCATATTAAACTGAGTAATCCGATGGGACCCACATCAGGGTGCTCACCATATGGTCTAAGATACACATAAGTCTTGGTGTGGTCATGAAGAAACTCCACTTTAATTGCTTTATAAAAATGGTCAACACCCAAAGGAACACCTTATACAAATGCTGGTCCATACGCCAAACTCTCAAAACCGCAGCTGTTCTTCCCAGAATGCAGTAGAATAAAAATGTGTTATTTGCAGTAAAGGAACTTAAATTTCAGAACTTGGCAACTGCTATAAGACTACAACAATGTTCAAAGCAAAATGTTAACTACCAATACTCAGATATATCTGAGTCTGGGAAAGGTAACAGAGTTCATCCATGACCATTCACCCATAACTCTTTTAGAAGTTATTACTGTATCTGTGGAATATGTCTACAGTTCATTAGTTCAAACTATAAATCTGAAACAATTGCAGATATCCATCAGCACATTATAGAAATGTGAAAAGCTGCCCCATACCTGCATTTTGTTATCATTACTCTCCAATGACTAAAGTAGAAATTATAGAATGAAAATATATGTGTGTCATTACAGAAATGACCTAAAGCAATGATGTCAGTGACCAATGCTCAAAAGTTCTACATACCACATCTACAACAAGATTTGAAACTTCTACAATAAGGAAGACAACCTGGTCTTAGCCAGCTCCAAAATACTTTGCATACATTGTTGAGCCCCATTTTAGTGAAATGATTTGAGAAAAGTTGTCCCACCCCACACCAAGTGTAATGAAGGAATAGCATTAGAGGTCCTCCAGGATATTTCTTAGGACTTTTTCCTTGTTAAACCATCCTTTCCAACCTAAATCTCTTAAACGTTTGGGTTCCAATCATTGGAGGGCCATTTTACACTTCCTACCTCAAGATATATTTTGTAAAACCCAGGTCTAAGGATCACTTTGTGCCCCAGTGAAGTAAAATTTCCCAAAATTATAGGAAATATGCAAAATATATCCTAAATGTAGGGGTTTTGGCAATTAGTGGTACTCATTTTGCTCTTCTTTGACCTGCAGATTGGCCAAACCTCAAATTTGAATACATGGTCATGTAATAGGAGTTATTTAGCCGCACACTAAGCATAAGGAAAGAAAATCATAAGGGGGTCCTCCAGGACATTAATTAGGACTTTCTCACTTTTCGAAACTATCCTTTTCAATCTAAACCTTTGATACATTTTGACACACTCCAACAAAAGTATATGCCAGCTCACCTCTACTTGTATACTTATGTTCTGCTGAATGAAACTGTCCCTAGGTACAATGGTTCACCAATTATCCATAGACAAAGGAGATCCAGCACACCGAAATACAAACAAAATTTTCCAATCTTTATTTCATCACATCGTGTACAAGAAGTTATCACAAAAGTACAAATGCTTCTGAACTAAGTTTGCTTAGCTGAAACACGACAATCTGTACTTTTGTGATATCTGCTTGTACTCAATGTGATGAACCTTATGAAGAAATAAAGACTGGAAAATTTTATTTGTATTTCCGTGTGCTGGATTTTCTCTCTGATACATGTTTGTTCGACTCCACAATTCCTACTTCATGATCTATTTTGAAGTGTTATGTAAAGCCCTTGTTTTACCCCAGTGATGTAACAGTGATCTACAGTGATCAGAAGAATAGGGGATCAAAAGGGTTCTTAAACCCCCACAGACTCTCCATGCTCTTTTGTGTGTCTGGTGGGACCAAACCTACTCATAAACCCATATAAATGAATGGAGCTTTGCTCATTCAAACAAACCTGACTATGACACTTATCCCCTACATAGTAACTGAATCTAAGGGCAATATGTGTATGTACTAAGGGCAACATTTGCTGCTTGTCCCTGTTTTTGTGTTACTCAGTTTTGTTCCTAGGCTCCCAAAGAAAATACATAAAGGACAATTTAGATTGTGATCAGGGACCACAAAAAATATACAGCACTGAAAGTTATTTGGAGCTAAAGTATATAAACACATTAAATAATAGTAAATTATAATAAAAAAGATAAAGGATCTTAAAAATAGGTCATACACAATATATTAGATATTTCAGTCATCCTGTAAATTTGGAAGGCACAAGAAATTGGTAAAAAACTTTCCAACAATTATTGTTCACACTTATAAAATTATATATAGACTCACATGGCCCCATTCACTATCACTATGCTGCTCTTCAGTTGAATGATGACATCTTTGATGGTGACGGTGATCTTGTCTATAAGAGGATGATCATTGATGGCTGATCGGTGAACATGGACAGAGAACTCCTGATAGGAATCTCCACAGTCTGAAGCCAAGTTGTAGCTACAGCTGCCTGGAAACTGGTAGAAGTCTCCATCAAAAGTTTTGAAATGATAGTTTCCCCATGTACTGCAGACGTAGTGACCATGATTACGGATTCGACCTGTCGAGAATTAGTTAGAAAGGTGAAGTGGAGTCTAAGAACAATATATGGAAAATTCCAAAACTATACAGACAATTTAAATTTAATGTAAAAATTGTATCACTAGAAGGCCCCATATGTGGAGAGAACTTCCATAATATGAAGTAAAATTACTCTTTTACATTGCATTGAAATGTTTCTGTCTTCAGACATTAGTTTTATTGTCCAAGGTATTCAGGATGTGTAAACTCTGAGGCTCTTATCTATTGACTACCTTGTTAAACTGTGTATACAATGATAAGTTAAAACCTCTCACTACTACTGGTACATTTCTATTGTGTTCCCTGGTCACTTTATCTCAAATAACTTTCTTCTGCCAAGAAATATCCTAATTAGTTTCTTCAATGACAAAACACAATGGCAGATATGTAACATAAGAGGTATTTTGCAATTTAAAAATGTTTTACCTGGTATGACATCTATGGTATTTGTAAGGCCCAAAGACAGCCATAGGACCCACAAGCTGGCAGTGTGGTATCCCATTGTTTGCCCTGGGGGCGATACACCTTCAGGAGTGTCAGAAGTCTTCGCACCTTGCTCTTATAGGATTATTTGGTGCCTTCATGACATCACAAGAGGAGGAACAGGAAAATCTTTAATCTTTACAATCAAGGTAAACATTCCTTTTCTCTTTTCATATTAGGCCATTTGGGAGGTATACATGCAGAGATATTCATTTCCTTAACTCTGTCAGTGCTGACCAAGCCTTTGACAAACAAGCTGGTCCATTTAGACTATACAGCTAGTGTCAGCTACATTTTCTACCAAGTAATGGTGAAACATGACTTTAAAATACCTTAACATATACTGTAGAGCATAATGGATGGAAGAAGGCAAAACATAGGTAAAAACACAAAAGAAGAGTGAACAAGCATAGAGATGAAAGGTAAAAGATCTACAAAGAACATACTGGTGGGAAATATCATCAGCACTAGAAGACATCACACTCCACAGAGTCTCTTTTTTCATTGAATGTATAGTGTTATCTGTCACACTAGATTTTTGGGGGATTTCTACTCAAATTTATCAGCCACCCCACAAAAACCTACACCCACATTTCAGTTTTTCTGTATTATAGCTTAATACAATTTTTTGTAATGGTTTTTTTATTTAGTTTTTTCAAACTATAACCAAACCATAAACCGTTGAGTAATTTTATAATCATCTATAATCATTCTCTTGTTGTTTAACTGATTTTACATGATTGTCTTCTCTTAGTTGCCTTTTTACAGTTAGCTTCTCGAAGTTTCTTATAGTTGTCTTGTAGTAGTTTCTTCATAAAAGTGTCTTCCTGTAGTTGTCTTCTTCTAGTTCTGTTATAACATTGTCTTCTTAGTTGTCCAAGGCTTCTTCCGGGGCATTGCAACCCTGGGTCGGGCGGACTTGTGAGCTAGCATCCCGCTGCCATTTTTAATGCGCACTTTAACTTTTATTCTGTGAGTATGATGAACTAAATAAATTTTAAACTTGTTGGAGCATACTACACCATCTGCTTGCATATTCCTTTTAGCAATATTGTCTGATAAGAGTAATTGAAGATGAATGAGGAATAACGCGCTGGTGCTGGTCTGAACTGGGATATAATCTCATCAGAAGAATCTGTGGTTTTGGTGTTGGACACTGACACATGGAGAGTGTCTAATACTACAGGAGAGTAATAAGAAGTATTTTGGGAGCTCCGGCTAGAGTGAAATTAATTTTTCTCTAACAGATTCCTGAACTTATTTTAAGACTTTGTGGATCAGTCTTGTTCCGTGAGTAGCTCCGTAGGGGTGAACTGTACACCGCGAAAAATGGTTTTTATCTTCTTATAGTTGTCTTCTTGTAGTTCTGTCATCACAGTGTCTTCTAACTTCCTACTACAAAGGCTGCAGAGGGACTCTGGCTCTGTAGGGGCGAGCTATTAACTAACACCTTTTGCAGCCACAGTGACTCCGAAAGACTTGAGGAAACATCCTTCCAATTTCTAAACCAGAAGACAAAGGATTATAAAAATCCCAGTATAACATGTTGGTTATGGAGTTATGGTCCATCTCAGCCCAAGGACAAATATAATTTTGGAATCTGTATCACCAGGGTATCAAATAGATAGGAATAATTAGGTTCTGGCATCCTTGGGTCCCAAGATATAAATTTCTCGGGATAGGACCATAGCAAATGGGTCAGGTTTGGTATCAATGCGATCCAGGGATTCATCCTGATCCATTGATAACAGAACCCTGACCCTATGACTTCTTCTTGAGATGCTATGACTTCTCCAAGGTTCGGGATTTAATGACAAGTAGGAGGGTCCTCAAAGCCCTCCTTTGGGAGTTCAGGGGTGTGTTTGCACCTAATACAATCAGAACACCACTGACGCCCATTGTCTTTCTTCTGGGAAACTAAAAACGTTGCCTGGTCTGATGAGTCTCGATTTCTGCTGCGACATTCAGATGGTAGGGTCAGAATTTGGCATCAACAGCATGAAAGCATGGATCCATCCTGCCTTGTATCAACGGTTCAGGCTGGTGGTGGTGGTGTCATGGTGTGAGGAATATGTTCTTGGCACTCTTTGGGCCCCTTGGTACCAATTGAGCATTGTTGCAACGCCACAGCCTACCTGAGCAGCAGCACCCTGTCCCTAGTATACAGCCAACAGCCCCCTGTCCCCAGTATACAGCCAGCAGCCCCCAGTATACAGCCCCTCACGAGGAATAGCCAGTCTATAAGAAAAAAAAAGTGTACTCACCTTCTGACGCCCCCCACCCCGGGAGGTCCTCTTCTGTCCATCGATGTTCTGGCTCCGGCTCCCTCTCTCAGTGTGGTGCCGTCGATGACGTTCTACTGTGTGCGCCATCATCGGAAGGTGAGTACACTTTAAAAAAAAAAAAAAAAATAGACTTGAGTATATGCCAATGTGCTGAAAAACTCGGCTTATAATTGAGTGTATACGGTATATACTATATATATACTATATATATCAAAAAATGGTATATATATATATATATATATATATATATATATATATATATACTAAATTGGCTGCAGTTGAATAGTGGACAATGTTGTCCTTGGAAGAACAATCCCCACAGACCACAAAGTAAAGCTAAGATGAACGCCACAAGCATACAACACAAAGCAAAAAATTACACATAAAAAGATAATTACAAATCCCCTTTGGGAGTCCTACCCAACTTCTGTATGGATGATGTTCACTGTAGAACTTCCGTATTTAGTATTAAGTCTGTGACATATCCTGTAGAAAACACCAGGAGGTATGGAGCATGCAGGAGGTGCAACAGTGGAGGTTTAGGAGGTTTATCTTTTTAATTTAGTTCTCCACAAATTTCTCTGTATAACTAGCCAATCAGATATTACTAATGTTATTAATAATATTAATTATTATTATACAAACATCTTAACCTACTTTATAATCTGGGTTTTAGGCTGTTACCCTACTTGCCCTGAGGACAGGCCTATATTTGATGAGTCAAAAAGAATTTGTGTAACAGAGGAGGATTGTGGATGTTATGTGAATAAAACTCACTATGAGATTGGTGATGAGGTGCCTACTACTGAGAAATGTACCACTTGGTAAGAGCTACAACAACCTGAAAGTATGCAAAACTTTACTCGCAAAATGGATCACTTTTTAGGGATGGTCTTACCACAGCCCTATAAAACCTATACAACATTCATATCCTTGCTTATAATGTTGTCATAATATGTAATGATAGATATAAAAATTTAAATGCTATTTTAAAGTGAATCGGTCATTGGTTTTGGTCATGTGAAACTGCAGATCATGTTAAGTGGCAGTCCTGGAGATCTGTGTAACCATATCATTGTGTTTGTTGTCAAAGAAGGACTGTGAACAAATTTTGGGATTGTAACTGGACTTGAAGCACTCTGGAGTACTAATGAGTAAAATATCTTTACTAAACACAACACAGAACAGTCCCTCCCTCTTAGTAACTGCTGTAGTATTCAAACAGAAGCTGCTACAGCAGGGACTCATAGTATAGGAGAGGGGCTGATCTGTTTTCAGTGAAGAGATTTCACACATCAGTGTTATAAGTTGCAAAGTCCAGCACCTGTTTATGTTGAAACTAGAATAGGGCAATAGTTATTTGATTGAGTATCATTCTTTTAGTTTTCATGTGTGCAGAAGACAAGAACCTAACAGTGTATTTTTCTTTATTTAGCATTTGTTCATCAACATCAAAGCTTCAATGCGCCTACGATCCTGAAGGTAGAATAACATTATAGATGTATTATAAGAATTGATTATTTTATCTTTAGTCAGGACATTTGTATGTGTTAATTTTTTGCTTCATCTGGGTTTTGGATTTGCTTCAGTTATCCTAGCCTAGAGGGTAATATATCAACTTTTAAAAAAGGTGCACAAAAGTTTCATATTTTTCTGCACTTCTCCTCATTCTGAACCTTTGTCTCCCTGGGACTAGAGTTTATATGAAAATTGAAACCAAATTTGAACCATTTTACTTAGAATTGTACCAAAATTGTGCTTTTTTTATACTTCTAAATTGTGTTTTTTTTGTATATATCAGGCGAAATTTTGATGTGAATAGGTAAAAGCGCCAAAAACACCAAAGAATTATAGAAAGCTGTGGGATTTAACAATATTTTTGTCCTTTCGGCAGACTGAGCACAGCATGGATGTGTCCTCTGCAGCAC
Source organism: Engystomops pustulosus (assembly GCA_019512145.1). Taxonomy (NCBI): domain Eukaryota; kingdom Metazoa; phylum Chordata; class Amphibia; order Anura; family Leptodactylidae; genus Engystomops; species Engystomops pustulosus. The sequence continues at coordinate 137,609,848 of CM033647.1, read as the reverse complement.
ATTTCCACCTTTTTTTGGTTTAACAACCATCCAGTTAAATAGTATAATGCAGTGTAAAAGGTTTTAGTGGGAGCTAATGTCATATGGGTTAGAACATTGCATTTAGAAACAATGGGAGCTTTATAAATACTGAAGTGAAATGGCCTCTATAGTAGTTCAGAAAACCTTTAAGGAGGGGGATTGCTATCATCTTACCTTAGCCCCTTAAAAGGGGATCCTGATCCAGAACTAACATACCATAACCAGTGAATCTAGATGGTTCAGTACAGCAGTGACATCGTCAATTGATCCCACCATTCATTATTATAAAATAAAGCATTATTGTTTGATTTTTTGAATTTCTAATAATTCAATGTACACTTTGGGTTACAGCATGTTTCTGTTTAATCAATGGAACAAGATATGAAGAAGGGGAACTTATAGGTGAAGAAGATCATGGAGATGTTTGCATTGAGATCAGATGTATAAATGGCACAGCAAAACCATACTTCAAACCCTGTCCTTCTTTAATACCCACCACTACATCAATCACTATTGTTACAACTACTCCTACTACATCCACCACAACAGGTAACAATAATTTATCAGATGTAGCTTTTATGTTAATAACTTAACAATACTTAGTACACCATAAAAAGAAGTTGTCACCAGGTTTGTGGTCGCTTAGCCAGCAGCATGTCCCTCGCTATATTGAAGCTACTGAAAAGTCTCAAAACTCATCTCTGATGAGTTGAGTAAAACTTTAAGGGGTGCTCTTATTTCGGCAAATTAATTATATATTTGTATTACAGAAAGTTATACAATTTTTCAGTATACTTTCTGTATCAATTCCTCACAGTTTTCTAAATATGTGCTTGTTGTCCTTCTATAGGAAGCTTCTATGTTTACTTCAAGTGAACAGAAATCTGACCATGGTCATACAGGTGCACAGCTCCTTATAACACACAGCTCTGATTACTGTCTGTGATATAACGAGCTGTGCACCTGTGTGACCATGGTCAGATTTCTGTCCACTAGTAGTAAACATAGAAACTTTCTATAGAATGACAGCAAGCAGAGATCTAGATATCTGTGAGGAATCGATACAGAAAGTATATTAGAAAATTATGGCATATATTAAAAAAGTATATTAAAAAAATAATGGCATTTATTTGCTGAAATGTGAATACCCCTTTAAAATATGAGCTAAAAGTGCGGATAGAGGGAACTGAATCCACAAGGTTCTAGGCCAATCACCTTTCAAGGTCTATAATCGCAGGTTCACTTGTTAAAACTCTGTAAACAATGTAGTCAAATTGCTCTCTTATAAATTTTCTTTAAAGTTTTTTTTTTGTTTTTTACTACCATATGCATAAAACCAATGGCTGAAATAATATATTTTTTGAATCAACATTGGCATTGGTTGTAAAATTTAAAATATTAATGAAAAATTTAGAGAGATAAAACCAGCATTTCTTTTTCAGTGATCACCACAACTCCTTCGACATCAACAAGCCCACCGTCTACAAGTAAGTACTTGCTATAGTAATGCAGGAATTACAAACCATCATGGTCCTGGTATAATCATGTCTGGATTTCATCAGTTTTATTTTGAAGTCCTAGCTGTAAACCATTAGAAATAACTTTGGATCTTACATATTGTAAATCTGAATAATATGGGTAACTCATCTCTTTTATACAGCTTGTGTTTATGAAAAGGTGTGCCACTGGACCTCATGGTTTGATGTCAGCAAGCCTGGAGATGATTTGGGAAGTGGTGATTTTGAAACATATGACAAAATACGAGAGCATCATACATTCTGTAATGTCCCAGAAGATATTCAGTGCAGAGCAGTAAATGCACCCGACGTCAGCTTGGATAAATTAAACCAGGTTGTACATTGCAATTTGTCATATGGACTCATCTGTAGGAACAGTGAGCAGAAACCAGATGACAACCTTTGGCAAAAGTGTTTCAATTACGAGATCAGAGTAGACTGTTGTGAAATTGTGTGTCATACACCAACCACCACAACACCCACAACCACTACTATCAGCACTAGTACAGTTACTACAACTCCCGAAACAACGACTTCACCAACGACTTCACCCACAACGACTTCACCAACGACAACGTCACCAACAACAACTTCACCTACAACGACCTCACCAACAACAACTTCACCTACAACGACCTCACCAACAACAACTTCACCTACAACGACCTCACCAACAACGACTTTACCAACGACAACTTCACCAACAACTACCTCAACAGCAACGGCTTCCCCAACAACAACTTCATCAACGACAACTTCCATCACTACTACAAAAGGAACAACAGGTGAGAAAAATGCTAATGTTTAACTATAGCAGGTTTTTAACTGTCACATCTAGGCAATAATATCAGCACTATACCCTACCACAGAACTTACCCTAAGTTACTGAAAAGACATTGAAAAAGTTAACCTTCTATGCCACATTGGTGTTACCATGTTGAGTGCCAGATAAACTCTACTACTTTTTTATAAAAACAAAAGCACAATGAAAATATGACAAGACAATAAGGTGCAAGATATATAAAAGCCTTAATTATTAAAGAGAAATATTTAATGATTGCAATAAAAAAATACAAATAAGGGCAAATATACTTAAACAATCCAAAAGTTAGATTAAATAGTGTTATACTGCCTCAGGCTTATCATATTGGCTGATGTTGATATATCTGTGGCACTTTTCACCACAGCATTGGAACTTAATATATGTGATTCATAGAATATCAGACAGTTGTTGGTAAAAATTACACTAGGTCAGAATTCTAGTGCATTTGCATTACTGCCTCTTCCAAATGAGTAGGCCCAGGTAAACCCAGTTTTTCCTTATTATACATTAGGTACAAAGTTAGTTTAAATTGACTCTAGAAGGCACCTGGAGTCAATTATAATGAGCTTCTACACCCGAAAACTGTTGAATCCGATGGGCGTGATGGCCCAGCCTTGTCCAATCATTTGAAAATCTTATAACATAGTGTTAGAACCAGAATCTAGATATGCTGCTGTTTAAACATGTGCCATATTCTTATATATATATATTTCTTATATACATTTCTTCTTATATTTTTTCTAGCCACTCGAAATTGTGATCCTCAGTGTGAATGGTCTCAGTGGTTTGATGTGAGTTATCCTAAATATGAACCTAATGGAGGAGATTTTGAGACCTATGAGAACATTGTGAAGGCTGGACTTGAAGTGTGTGAGGGCGATATGAGACCGGAGAATATTTCCTGCAGAGCAGAGAAATTTCCAGACATACCACTCAACCAGCTGGGACAGATGGTGACCTGCGATGTCTCAGTTGGACTTATCTGTAATAACAAGGATCTTATTGGGTTCATGCCAGTGTGCTACAACTATGAGATCAGTGTACACTGCTGCCGTCCTTTACCAGATTACTGCTACTCCTCAACCTCTCAAACTACTACAATAACAAAAACTACCACAACTACAACTACATCACCAACAACAACCACCCCTGAGACACCAACTCCAACTGTTACACAACCAACAACAACTACTCCAGAGACCACAACCACAAGTAAGTAAAATACATCAAACAATAAGTAAGGTTCTTTGTAATAAAATGTATTCATATTTTTATGTTGTTCTGTTGTTAATTCCTAACAAAAACATATGTAAGAATGATGGCGTTACCTTTTTTTTAACACCATCTAAGTTGAAGTAAAAGCATTCAGATAGCCCTTATCTATCCAATAGACAGAGGTTCTTGTGTTGTTATCTCCAACCATAAGGCATATCCTGAGGATTGAAAACCTTTATATAATTTTGTATACAAGTTGCATGTTGTTTACTTGCATTTATTTTTAGGTCAAACACCCACTACAGAGAGCACGCCAACACAAAGTACAACTACATCACCAACAACTACCACCTCCCCGACTACAACCACTACTATCAGTACGACTACTCCAACCACTACAGTGACCACTGCATCTGTCACCACATCTCCAAGTAAGATATATTTTTTAAGAACATTAAAATGAATTGTAAATGTACACTGTACATAAAAATACTCATTAACCTGATGGAAATATTCTGCCTATTCAGGTATTTGTAGCATTGTAATGAAATAAGACATAAGCATGACTGAGACCCCCAAAATGGCAATTCTCATACCATTTGTAATATTACCTTAAAACAGCTTTAATCTTGTTTTATGTGCGTGTACACATAACGATTGGATTCAAAAAATTTTGGGGGTAGTTTTTAAGCTAAAATAAGGAGTAATCCAGTGAAGGAGTGGAAAGTTGGAAAATAACTTTTCCTTTACATGACATCTATATATAGGAGGGCAATGCATGTCTAATTGGTGTTGGTATGACCACTGGAAAAAATGGGGTACGGTATATAGAGAGTGCAGCACAGAGGCTCTGTGGTAATTCTGAAGACCGCGATTGGCTTCTATAATCCCATACAGATAAATTGAGGGCTGACTTCTCTGCCAATGACAAGGTGGACCTGTGTGTCCCGTTTGAGTGGAGATGTAGGGTACTCATGCATGCTGAGATTCCAATTTTATCAATGAGACTTCTACAAAGGGTAGAGTGCTTGCTCCAATGGTATCAGGATTAAATGGAGCAGTAAAGTGATCAGAACAATTCTAGATCCTGTGGAAAGGGAATGGCATTTAATATTAAGAATGCCCCTAAAATAATTTACTCTTTATATTAGCTTTAGAAACTGGATAGGAAAAGATGCTTGAAGACACATGTAAAAGCACCAATATGAAAACTGGAAACACTGTAAAGTAAAAAAAAAAGTAAAAGAGGTGTAGACTTGCATTGTCTGTGATTACATAATGGAAAAGGAAAACCAAAAATATGGGTCTGTGATTTTCGATTTTTGCCAGAATAAAGGCTAAACTCAAATCTTCTTATATTTTATCTAGCCACCATAACTTGTGATCCCCAGTGTGAATGGTCACAATGGTTTGATGTGAGTTATCCTAAATATGAACCTAATGGAGGAGATTTTGAGACCTATGAAAACATTGTGAAGGCTGGACTTGAAGTGTGTAAGAGCGATATGAGACCGGAGAACATTTCCTGCAGAGCAGAGAAATTTCCAGACTTACCACTAAATCAGGTGGGACAGATGGTGACCTGTGATGTCTCCGTTGGACTCATCTGTAATAACAAGGATCTTATTGGGTTCATGCCGGTGTGCTACAACTATGAGATCAGTGTATACTGCTGCCGTCCCTTACCAGATTTCTGCTACTCTACAACCTTTGAAACTACAATAACAACTACATCACCAACAACTACTACCTCTGAGATCCCAACTCCAACTGTTGAAGAACCAACAACAACTACACCGGCGACCACAACTACAAGTAAGTAAAATTCATGTAACAATAAGCAATGTTTTGTATAAAAATTTTGTACAAAGAGACCAATGTGTGCTTAACTCAAACTGGTGTATTTCTTCTCCTTTTTTAGACCCAAAATAGAAATATTTGTAGTTTCACATGGTGAGATTATAATAAAAAAAACAATGATGTAGTGAACTTTTTTAACACCCCCTAACTTGAGATGAAAGCATTATGGTGGCCCTTATCTATCCAATAGACATGGGTTACATAAGTGTTATTTCAAACTATAAGGCATTTGAGACATATCCTGAGTATAGGAAACCTTCATATACCCTCATATACAAGTTGCATGTCGTTTTCAAATTTTTAATCACATTTATTTTTAGGTCAAACAACCACTACAAAGAGCACGCCAACTGAAAGTACAACTACATCACCAACAACTGCTGCCTCCCCAACTACAACCACTACTATCAGTACAACTACACCAACTACTACAATGACTCCTACAACTGTAACCACATCTCCAAGTAAGACATATTTTTTGATGAACGATTTAAATGAATTGTACATTTGTCTTGTACATTACAAAAATACCCCCTAACCCAAATTTGGGAATACACTACCTATTTGGCTATTTGACTGCTACACAGTTTATGGTCCAATAGTCTTACAGTATAGGTTGGAGCTGTAAAGCAATCAGACCAATTCTAGATCCTATGGATAGGGGATGACACGTAATAGTTAGAATACACCTTAAATAATTACACCTTATGCGATAAACAAGGGAGATTCACATGCCAGGTTTTGTCCTGCTCATCAAGCCATTAATATCCCTTACTTCCCCCTAACCTTATCTTGTATAACTAATGAGACCTTGGAAACTTCCTACTACAAAGGCTGCAGAGGGACTCTGGCTCTGTAGGGGC